>SKCR01028640.1:0-146993 GCA_019454045.1 Zanthoxylum bungeanum
TCCAGCATTTACTTTTCAGTACTTTACTTTATGTCTTTTATTTTTAAGCTTTTAGTAGTGGTAAATATGTGTCGTAGCTAAGCCTGTTATATGGAGTTGTGATGAAATCCAATATCGCCGGTTTATAAGGGGTTATTTTATAGTTTGGGTAATGTAAAGATTTACTTATTAAGTCTTAAAGGCTTGTTGCATACGCTAAATGCAACCGTGATCCCTACGAAAGTGGCATAGCTTAATTTTATTTTAAAGATGTTTATGTTATTTTATTTTGTTATTTTGCTCAAGGACTAGGAAAATGCTAGGTTTGGGGGTGTGATGAGTGGTAAATGTATCACTATTTCCCACTCATTTGACATAATATTTTGTATAGTTTCTTGAGTTTTATGAATATTTTGATGTGTTTTGTGTTATTTTGTAGATAAATAAAGTTTCAGGACTCTCTGGAAGTAAATCAGGGCCAAAACAGTGAAAATGATAAAATAGAAAAATTGTAATTTTGCGCATCGCGACACGCAATCATGCTAACGTGCACTGAATCATGTTAAAATACACTTGACACGTATCAAAATATGAGAAGTCTGCTAACATGCGCACTTGCTAACGTGCGCCTGCCACGTGTCAACATCAGAGTAGATCCGCTAAAGTGTGTCGTGCCACGTGTTATCATCACATGCTGCCAAAAATCGCCATCACCACGTGTCGTCCACGTGTCAACCACATGGCGTCCACATCAGTCACATGCCGAGTCATCTTGTCATGTGTCAGCCACGTTATCATCAGCTTATCATCTTATGCCACGTGTCACCATCACATGTTGCCGACATCCATATCGCCACATCATCACCACATCAGCACAATTATTGAGTAATCATTAGTTACAGGCGCCGCCTGCCACGTGTCGCAAGATCCGTATTCCATGCCGTAATTCACGGTGCATCGTGATGCGCCAGGGGTAGCGTTCGCGACGCGTGAGGCCTACTGACGCCTATAAATTCGGGCCGAATTTTCCATTTCATATTCATACTTTCTTCTCTGTAATTCCTTAAGAATACAAGAAGATTGTATCTTGTTTGTTTAATTTCAGTTCTGTAATTAATTTTATTTACTTTTACGCACAGTACTTACCTTTCTTTACTTTTTCAGTTTTTACTTTTCAGTAATGAGGAGGTAATTCCCCTGCTGGGGTAAAAGGTGAAGCTTTTATTATTTCTATTTAGATTAATCTCCCTTAATTATAATATAATAACTATTTAAAACCTGACTTAATGAGGATACCGCTATATTGGCCGGTTGGTAATTATTATAAATTGGTTTTAACCTAACTAAGGATGGATACCGTCTGGTTGGTCGGTTGGTAATTAATTATAAATTTGACTTAATCAGATTACCGTCTATATGGCTGGTTGGTAATATCACACAAGTTAATATATTATATTAATGGAGATATCTAAAATAGTAGTAATAGAAGTAGATCCTTTAACCCCATCAATTTCTTTCATTGTACTTTTACCTTTTTAATTTCAAGCATTTACTTTTCAGCACTTTACTTTATGTCTTTTATTTTTCAACTTTTATTAGTTGTAAATATGTGTCGTAACTAAGCCCGTTATTTGGGGTTGTGATGAAATTCAATATCACCAGTTTATAAGGGGTTATTTTATAGTTTGGGTAATATAAAGGTTTACTTATTAAGTCTTAAGTTTAATGCTTTTTGTTAACTGCCACTAAAAGATTGATAGGGTAAACTTAAAATAAACTTGACGAATGAGTTTTAGGTTTCAGCCTTAGACTTAATAGCTCACGATCTTCCTTGAGGATAGATAACCCTTTAATAGATTTCCTTACAGGATAGACATATACTGTTGGGCGGGGGTAGCCACAATTGGAACTTAATCTTAATAATTCAGGTAACTTGGTTGACATAGACATTGTTGGACAATTATGACCCATAGCATCACTATTTGTAAAAAACATTGTGGTCTTTGTACAAATTAACTATGTGACAAAGGAAATTGCTATTTTATCTTTGTGTAATTAGATTAGTTGAATAAATAAATGATAAAAGTCCTTACGATTAGTTCTGGATTAATAAGATATGAGACATTATCAATCCAAGTAAGGTTTAATCATTAAATATCCCTAGTGGTAGTATTATCGAGACTGGACATCGATAATGCGGAATAGACTAGTATTACACTTATGCGCGTTATGGAAGCGTAACAGCATAGTTCTCATATGTTTGGGTATTGGATACTCATGCATGTGTAATAGGATGTTCTGTTTGCTGATGGTACGGAAACAGCTTCGCTCTGGATAGACCCATCAGAATCCCATTGATAGAATGACTATGTGTCTATGGGAATCCGAATCAGGGTAGGTGTATTTGGTCTTAACCTGAGACTTGCATCGCTAATACTTGCGACAATCAATACACTTTGGTTTTGGTCGTCCGGGGCTTTAACAGGTTCTGTGTACGCCTCTTCTGGGTTTATTGAGAATCGTAGTGTATTGGGTGTGATGTCAAGATGGAAGTATCACTTCAGTCATATGGAGATGATGATCACGCAAGGATATTAAAGAGACTAGTTGTTAGTGATCCGATATATGCTTCGTACGGGGCAGACATAATTCCATCCCCAGGCCTATCATGTGACATCCAATACTGGATCGTAATACGCAATACATTGTATATTATGCCTGATATAGATTATATATTCTTTGTTGAATATTTCTGGAGAATTAGGTAGGCACGGTGCTTTGCAAGAAGCCAACTGTAGGACACAGAAATCGGCGATGCTGTTCCAGGCTCGCGGCCTAGTCAGGAGTATGGAGTAGCCCACGGGGGAACTAAACCGGAGAAATAACATGGAGTCGCCACCCTGTTGGTGTTTGCTAAGGTCCTAAGATCATAAACAAGCATGAAACAAGTGTGAATACAAATCAACGAAGTTACGGAATACTCAAATAGATCGGTTGAGCGACGCTTTGACGAACAAAATGAACTTTCTGCCTCCTTACTGCTCACGACAGTTCACTGGTTGCAGTCCCCATTTTCGGTCATGTGTCTCCAAGTTTTGAGCTCCAAGCTTCGTCAAACGATTCCCGGCTCATGGGTGGACTTCCCTATCACCTTCGCATGTCTCTCGGAGTGCTAGCTCTTAAGAAATTTGCACAAATTTCCCACACTTTGCTTCCCATCTCACGACATTTCCCAGAAAAACCAGTGAAGATTTTGCCCATGTTGGGCGAGAGAGAGAGGAGAAGAAATGGCTCCAAATTCGTGAGCCCAATGAGAGAGAATGAGAGTTGTGTGTTGTAATATGTTAAGTGTATCTAATACACTTCCTTTTGATTTCAAAAATAAAAAATAAAACATATACAAATGATAAAAATAACAATAAATGTCACTCAAGCTTTCAAAAGCTTTCCAACAACTCCCATCAATTCACATCAATCCATCAATCATGAATAGTGACTTGCGTAAATCACTCAAAGTGAAAGACATCTATCACTTGATTGATGAATGATGTGACACTAGATGCGACTAGCGATTTGACTTGCGTGCCCCACTCGAATTCAAAATGCGAATGCGCTCGCAAACAATCCCGGGCTCGGGTTTGCTAATTCCAAATTAATGAATTTTCCGTTGCGTCGTAATTAAATGATTACGCCTAGCGAAATCACTATTCATGTCGCTAACGAATTAATTCTAAATTAATTTGTTCGCCCGAATTAAAATCTAATTTTAATTCCGCATCGAAATCCAATTTCGTATAATATATCAAATAATTTAATTTATCGATTAATTCCAAATTAATCGTTACCTCTCTTTAAATGATATTTTATCCCAGATAAAATATCTCCGCAATTAATCCCAGATTAATTTTCTCTATCTTCTAATTAATCCCAGATTAATTTAGAGTGCGAGTCATACGTCATCGGTGAATCTTCGGGAAGCGACCCATGAGATCCCCGGATATGTTGGCAATAAATTCGGTCGTCGGACTATCCGAACACGTAAGTACCTAGTACTACGTTTATACCGATTTACAAGACAAGGTTGGCTTCTAGCAAAGCGCCATGCCTACCCAATTCTCCAGAAATATCCTTACAGGAATAAAGAATCTATATCAGGCGTAGTATACGTAGTATTGTGTATGTCGATCCAGTATCGGATGATCACGTGCTAGGCCTAGGGCTGGAATTGTGTCTGCCCCGTACGAAGCACATGTCGGATGTCTGGTAACTAGTCTCTATAATTGGATAAACGTGACCTTGTCATTTTATCCCGATGACTGCAGTACTTAAGAGTACTAGTACCGTATCCTACGTGACTATCATCTCCACATGACTGAAGTGATACTTCCGCCCTGACATCACACCCAACACACTACGATTCTTAATATACCCAGCATTGGCGTACACAGAACCTGTTAAAGCCCTGGACGACCGCAACCAAAGTATATTAATTGTCGCAAGTATTAGCGGTGCAAGTCTCAGGTTAAGACCAAATACACTTACCCTGATTTCGGACTTCCATTGACACATAGTCATACTACCAATTGAATTCTGAGGGGGTCTATACAGAGCGAAGCTATTTCCCATACCATTGGTAAAACACAACCTCCTATTACACTTGCATGAGTATCCTATACCCAAATATATGAGAACTATGTCGTTGTGCCCTCACAACGCGCACAAGTGTAATACTAGTATTTTACGTATTTATCGATGTTCAATCTCGATAATACTCTGACTATGGATATTTAATGATTTATTCTTCGTGGACTGATACTGTCTCATATCATTCTCCGTCCAGGAACAAATCATAGGGACCTCCTATCATTTATACATCTAGGTGATCTAATCACAAATGATAAGAGTGCAATCTCCTTTGTCACATAGTTAATTTGTACAACAACACCATGATCTGTACAAATAGTGACGCTTTGGGTCATAATTGTCCAACAATCTCCCACTTGGCCTATAGCCAGTCACTCGAGTGTCTTACACCCCAACTGTGTACGGTTGGCTCAAACTACTGAGAAAAGGCTTTTGTCAGTGGATTTGCATGATTATCATCTGATACGATTTATTCGATCATCACATCGCCACGATGTATGATCCAAACGAATCAGATGAATAGTCGAAGTATTTATATGGATCGTTGATGAGACCATTAATTCTTTAGCCTGTGCTCAAGCCTAGCTCAGCTGCTAATAGAATTATATCTAATCTAATTAGATAGACATCTGTAAGAGGTGAGATCAGAAACCCATACCCCAGGTTATTTTTCTGACTCTCTCCGGCTTACGCGGTTCTTGTGTATTTGAAGATTAATGGTATAGTTTCATCCTTGATGAACTATCTGTGTTCCATTAAGGAATCGGTGCCTTGAATAGTATTACTCCGATTTTCATCGAGTTTTACTATCCTCCCACTTACCACTGTATATAGGTATTCCTCTTAGGAAAACCGCATGGTGAGCAACAATTACATTGTTCTCTTGTGAATTGTATAAGTACAATACTTTGGTATCCCTAGGATAACCTACAATTGGCAGTTATCCAATTTGGGTTTTAGTTTGGTATCATCCAAACATATGCCTAGCATACCCAAATATTCAGGAATGAGAAACCCCGTTTCTTTCCTGTTCATATCTAATATGAAATCTGTCAAACAGATCATTATAGAACCTTATTCAAAATAAGTTCTTGCACTGTTTATGCTTATCCGTTGAAGGAAATGATAGCTCAGAGCTACTCATGATTAACCTTATCATGTCTAACAAAATTTGGTTACTCAGTTCGGACACACCGTCAAATTGACGTGTTCCAAGAGGAGTCCTCATTTGAAAGAATACTATACTCTTTCAAGTATATTAGAAACTTATTGCTTAAGTATTTTCATTACGGTCTTACCGTGACGATTTAATACTTTAGCCGATCTGTTTGTCTATTTCATGTCGAAACTTTAAAAGTTTCCGATTTGTGTTTCAAAAGAAACACATAACCATAACGCGATGCCACATCCGTAAAGGTCACGAAATATTCATATCCGCATCTATCCTAGCTAGACATGGGCCCACTAGTTTCACTATGAACTAGGGCTAACAGATTGGTGGCATTTACACTTTTACCAAGTAAATGTTTTAGGCACTTTGCCCAATAAACTAGATTCGTAGACTTTATTTGAATGGGATCAAATCAGTCCGAGTACCCACTCTTCAAAAAGTGTGGATATACGAGTCTTGTTTCATTGTGTCCCAGACAACAATGCCACAATATGTTTCATCTGATCAAATCAGTTTGAGCTATTGTTTGTCATGTTATATGTTCGAGATTTTATTTATATTCAAAATATAAATTATGTTATTCACATCTAATGTGTTTATCTCAATATCATCTTTATATAAAACGCTTTAGTGTTCTAGAATATAAAGGTTCACCCGCAGCGGGTTAAACACTGATATAAAGATAATGTTTCTAGTCAAACTAGTTACATTATAACAGTTTCCAAATTTAGGTACACACCCGAAGGTAGTTCCTAAACTTAGGTATCTACGGTTAAAACAGCGACTTTCGTCCCGTTTTCAATTCGCAGATTATCTCAATTGAAGTCAGTATCCTGCTCATAGCAGATTTTGAACATCAGTATATATTTATTACCACACTAAGTATTTAAAATCCAATTTCAATACTAGTAGTGAACACAATTTGACAAACATATTTGAAGTCAGAGCCTTGCTCGTCTTCAATTCCTTCATGTCTGCTTTGTCCAAACGGCAGTCATGCTTCCGCGATCCCGTTTGCCACATTTAGGCAGACATTTTGGGATATGTCTTTTATCTTCCCAGAAGACTATAATGATTTTGCCTTTGCCATTTTCAATACTCTAGAAGCCTTTGGCCAAGCCTTGGCCTTCTAGTATATTGAAGTAAAGTGCGCCTTGCGCTACTTGCCTTATTGTAAATTTTGACTTTGTCTCCTTGAGAATAGTCATTAACTCTCAAAGAGTTATTTATTGCAATTTAGTACTTCTAAACTCTAAGTATAGATTTATGAAGATCCTTAAATTTCAGTATCATACTTTAAGGATCTAACCCTTAGTTCTGACACAGAAATTAAGGAGTCTACAGCGACAAGCTTAATGGATTAAGCACTTAAGTTATCATCACACAAATCTTCCAAAGATTATGCTCTACTATTTGCTTAATTTCGGGCTTAGGCCTAATATGTTATTTTATCAAATAAAGTAACTTATTAGTTTCCAGGACCATCCTGAAATTTATTCCCAATTTGAAAATTAAGCCATTTAAATACATTTTCCCTATGATTATGCTTTAAATGTCAATTTTTTAATTTTATCTTGATTCTAATAGTCCAACTATTTAATCAACAATTTCGGTACCTTTTATTATAATGATTACAATAGTCCAATTATTTAATCAACTATAATTTAATTAAATCAAATACATTGATTACTACAATCCAATTATATAATCAACTATAAATGAATAGTTTGAATACAGTCCAACTGTTTATTAAAACAACATTTAAATATTAGTCCAACTAACATTTAATTTATTTGACGAATGATATTTGTTTTGAGCGCGTATGGTAAGTAATTAAACGAATATTACAAATTCAATTCTTGCCTCCCACTATTTTTTGGCGAGCCTCTAACCCTCTGTCGAGTACTCGGGAAACCGTGTTTCCTAATGGGCTAGGATCCCGTTAAATATCACACAATCTTGACTTTGGCCAACAAATTGTATGATAATTAACTAGGTATATCTCTAAGATCGATTGGATCCAATCCCATTCCTAGATCCGGTAGGGGGACATCCAAGTCCGAAACATATATCTTATATATGCCAATACATCCAATGTATTACCTAACCCTTTTGCTCTGAATCAACTAAGCCTTGGCTTTGCAACAACAAACTTAGTGATCACAGTTAAGCGCGACCCATTGACCATGGAAAGCTTCGTAATCAATGTCGATGGACAAGAAATGGTCTTGACTTTGGCCAACAAACCACAACTTGGACAAGACACCGTTATGGAACAAAGCTCTCGTGATTCAAACACATCCTCGACGGACAAAGGCCTTGACTTTGGCCAACAAGCCAATGCCAGTCTCGGATCTTGAGTGAGAATCACTCAATGGAAGGAAAGACGTTTAATATTATTTGAGGGTTTTTCGAGTGCAAATTGGCAACCAATTTATTATCTTTGTTAAGGTCTCATCATCATACACCCTTAAAAATGCATTCTAAACTCATAATAAAGCGCGTATAAATAAATAATAATGATATGCGGATGGATACTTTACACATTGATCCTAGATCAAATCTCTCTCTTTTTCTCTCCCGCTAGCATAAGTATTTACTTCTACCCGTTACACAACACTTCTAAAGAAACCTCATTTACATTGAGGGGAATAGGTGAGAAGAGAATACAAAGAATAAGGAGGTAATAAGGCTGGACACACATGTCCAATTAATAAATCAAAATTATTACAATAATTTCTAAAATTGTCCCACCCATCTAATATCCATCCGATATACATTATTCATGCATCGCAACCATGTATTCACACAATCATGTTATCATCTAATCAAATTAATTAATCTGATAATTGGTGACCATCCAATGTTCAAACAACGATTTGATTTTGCTCGAGTCAAACTCGTTTTACGAATAAGTACTCAAAGTACGAATTCTCGAATTAAATTAAACTACATAATTAAATCCAATTCAATATGCATTTAATTCTAATTCGCTTATTTAATTCCAAATTAAACATTACACTTTTAATAATAAACCTTTTACGATTTAAATTCCAAATTTAATCGTTACGGGTCTCAAAGCCCGATTAACGTCCAACGTCAATTCAATTAAAGTCCAATGGGCTCTTAATTAATTTCTTAAGGCGTGGACTTTTGGTCAACTCGGGTCAAACCGAATTACCAAAATCCAATCCGAGAGTTACCCCATAAGCCCAGAAATCAATTTTGGCCCATTAGGTCCAATTAAACTTTAAAGGTCCATTAGTCGCATTTGGGCTTTATGGATGCGGTTTTGGGCCCAATTGGATCCAACCAATTTTTCCTAAACCCATCTTGGTACAACCAAGCCCAATTACAACACAACAAGCCCAAATCCAATTTAAGGCCCAAATAATTAAATTCCAAAAATCCAATTTCCCAATTTAATTACACTAAAGTATATAACACAATTAATCACCCAAATTAACATTTCTAAAACATTAATTTACACAATCAATCATGCCCAATTACATTAAATCATGTCCAACACAATTTAATCAAAATCAAACCCAATTACATGTTTCTCATGTCTCGGCCAAAGAGGGGATTTCATGTCCAATTTCGAATTCAATCCAATGAAATCCAAATTAACATTAAATCATCCTTCCCAATTGTTTCCAACTCATCCAATGAATCAAAAAACAAAAATCCAAGACAATTAGGGCACTATATCGATTCGGCCAAGCCTTCCAATTTGAGGAAAAAAGTTTCAAACCAATTTTCTTGAAATTGATCCAATCAATCTTCAATTCAACATGATTTAAGCATATTCAAACATCCAATTTAATCAAATCATGCTCAAAATCCATTTACCCAATTTTAAGCCCTAAATCAAATTTCATGCTTTAACCTTGCTCTTGATGCCATTGTTGGTGTTTGCTAAGGTCCCAAGATCATAAACAAGCATGAATCAAGTGTGAATACAAATCAACAAAGTTACGGAATACTCACATCGATCAGTTGAGCGACGCTTTGACGAACAAAAAAGAACTTTCTGCCTCCTTACTGCTCACGGCAGTTCACTGGTTGCAGTCCCCATTTTCGGTCATGTGTCTCCAAGTTTTGAGCTCCAAGCTTCGTCAAACGATTCTCGGCTCATGGGTGGACTTCCCTATCACCTTCGCATGTCTCTCGGAGTGCTAGCTCTTAAGAAATTTGCACAAATTTCCCACACTTTGCTTCCCATCTCACGACATTTCCCAGAAAAACCAGTGAAGATTTTGCCCATGTTGGGCGAGAGAGAGAGGAGAAGAAATGGCTCCAAATTCGTGAGCCCAATGAGAGAGAATGAGAGTTGTGTGTTGTAATATGTTAAGTGTATCTAATACACTTCCTTTCGATTTCAAAAATAAAAAATAAAACATATACAAATGATAAAAATAACAATAAATGTCACTCAAGCTTTCAAAAGCTTTCCAACAACTCCCATCAATTCACATCAATCCATCAATCATGAATAGTGACTTGCGTAAATCACTCAAAGTGAAAGACATCTATCACTTGATTGACGAATGATGTGACACTAGATGCGACTAGCGATTTGACTTGCGTGCCCCACTCGAATTCAAAATGCGAATGCGCTCGCAAACAATCCCGGGCTCGGGTTCGCTAATTCCAAATTAACGAATTTTCTGTTGTGTCGTAATTAAATGATTACGCCTAGCGAAATCACTATTCATGTCGCTAACGAATTAATTCTAAATTAATTCGTTCGCCCGAATTAAAATCTAATTTTAATTTCGCGTCAAAATCCAATTTCGTATAATATATCAAATATATTAATTTATCGATTAATTCCAAATTAATCGTTACCTCTCTTTAAATGATATTTTATCCCAGTTAAAATATCTCCGCAATTAATCCCAGATTAATTTTCTCTCTCTTCTAATTAATCCCAAATTAATTTAGAGTGCGAGTCATACGTCATCGGTGAATCTTCGGGAAGCGACCCATGAGATCACCGGATATGTTGGCAGTAAATTCGGTCGTCGGACTATCCAAACACGTAAGTACCTAGTACTACGTTTATACAGATTTACAATACAAGGTTGGCTTCTAGCAAAGCGCCAAGCCTACCCAATTCTCCAGAAATATCATTACAGGAATAAAGGATCTATATCAGGCGTAGTATACGTAGTATTGTGTATATCGATCTAGTATCGGATGATCACGTGCTAGGCCTAGGGATGGAATTGTGTCTGCCCCGTACGAAGCACATATCAGATGTCTAGTAACTAGTCTCTATAATCGGATAAACATGACCTTGTCATTTTATCCCGATGACTGCAGTACTTAAGAGTACTAGTTCCGTATCCTACGTGACCATCATCTCTATATGACTGAAGTGATACTTCCGCCTTGACATCATACCCAACACACTACGATTCTCAATATACCCAGCATTGGCTTACACAGAACCTGTTAAAGCCCTGGACGACCGCAACCAAAGTATATTAATTGTCGCAAGTATTAGCGGTGCAAGTCTCAGGTTAAGACCAAATACACCTACCCTGATTTCGGACTTCCATAGACACATAGTCATACTACCAATGGAATTCCGAGGGGGTCTATACAGAGCGAAGCTATTTCCCATACCATTGGTAAAACACAACCTCCTATTACACTTGCATGAGTATCATATACCCAAATATATGAGAACTATGCCGTTATGCCCTCACAACACGCACAAGTGTAATACTAGTCTTTTACGTATTTATCGATGTCCAATCTTGATAATACTCTGACTAGGGATATTTAATGATTTATCCTTCGTGGACTGATACTGTCTAATATCATTCTCCATCCAGGAACAAATCATAGGGACCTATTATCATTTATACATCTAGGTGATCTAATCACAAATGGTAAGAGTGCAATCTCCTTTGTCACATAATTAATTTGTACAGCAACACCATGATCTATACAAATAGTGACGCTATGGGTCATAATTGTCCAACACACCCAGTGTGAACTGGGAAAATGATTTAAGGCCGCACTCACCCCTCGCAAGGGAAGACCTTAAACTGTTGGGTTCGGAATGGTCCCTTTCTTATTCCATTTGTAATGAATGGATTTGTGCAATAATCTAACCAAGTCTACGTAACAACAACCTACATCTAAGTTAGCATACTACCTATATCTAAGTTTGCATGCATAAAAGTAAGTCGAAATAATGGTAAGCACACAATTTCATGAACATACTAAATAAATAAATACGGAATGGTAAATAAACAATGACGGTAAAAGCATAAACATTAAAATGAGCTAACTAAGCATATGATGGGGAAAGCAATTACTAAGGAAACAAACATGCAAAACATAATGAAGGAATCTGTCCAGTGCGTGCGCGTTCATAAATACATTCGAACGGTAAACAGAATGCCCGCGTTCAAGTAGCGTTTGATAATACGTTCGTATGGGACGAAGCAGAATGCATACGTTCATATAGCGTTTGATAACGTGTTCGAACATAATCACAAAAAAATGATACCTCTAATCACATAAACACCTAAATCATGCATAAAAGAACGTACTAAACAACTAAATCATGCATAAAGGAAAATAACATACTAAATGATTAAATCAAGAATAAACAAAAGATTGGGTGAAGCAAAATATGTGTGTCTCTCAAGTGGTACGTGGAGTTGTTTCCCAAGTACAGACCGCATTACCGTCCTTTCAGATTCTGCTACGGAATTTACATCTGGGTTTCCATCCGATATACCACAAGAGATAACACATATTTCATTCATCCCATGGCCACAACATTAATGAATCCACAATACACATGCGAAGAAATAATAACAAAAGAACGGGAATAAATAAAAAGGTGCCCTCAGGTCTAACCTCTTAAGTCATCTATTGGAAGTGCGTTATGCGACCGTCGGAAGGGTTAATGCTCCGTAACTCCTCAGGTTCACTGGTTCGTTGTTTTCCTTCGTTGCCTCACTGTTTCGGGCTACTGTTTCCTTTGTTTTGGGCTGTTGTTTCAGTTGTTTTTGCTGCTCTTTTTTGGACTATTTAAAGGTGTAATTTCTGGGCAGTTTTTGGGCAGTATTATGGGAGCTGGTTCACGGCCTTGGTGTGCACGTGCGGAGAAGGGACGTGATGGTTAAGGTGGCTGTGTTTGGCAGGTTTGGGCTATAGAGAGGAGAGAGGGACACTAGGGCTGCTAGTGGTTTTGGCGTGAGGCTTTGTGATTCGTCCTACTGTGTTTCACGTAATTGTGCTCGGCATATGAGGCTAAGGTTTATTGTTTGTTTGTGGCGTGAAGCTGGGTTGGTGAGGAGTTTATTGGCTATGTATTTATGGTCGATGTGGGAGTTTAGTTTCACGTGTGCGTATGAAGGGTGAAATCGGTGGAGGGCCTTCAGCCGAGAATGTGGCTGTTTGCCTTGTGGCTATGCGAGAGAGGGAAGATGGGCGTGACAGGTTGGTTTGTTGGTTTCAGTTCAAAGTGAGGGTTGGTTGCTGGTCGTTACTGGAGAGAGGGCGGCGAGAAGGAGTGGCGTGAGGATTAGGGTTTAATGGTTCTGTTTGTTATCATTGGTGTGTACCTTGATGAGAGGCGTGAGATGGCTGATGAGGGATTATGGTTTTCTTGTGTTTGTGCAGAGAGAGAGAGTCGTGGGGTGAGAGAGATGATGCCGAGAGTTTAGGGTTTATTTGATGTGTTTTTTTTGTGAGAATGAGCCAAGGGTTCTAAGGTTGGGTTTATGCTTCTTTTTATAGGTAAGGGTTGGGGTTTACCTTATGGGAATAGGGAAAGAATATTGCAATTATGGGGATATCTTTTAATTTGTGGATCATAAGGAAAGGATCTCTTCATTTTAGGAAGGTAATTTGATTTGATTTTATTTATTTTAGGAATGTGATTTAATTTTATTAGGAATGTGATGAGCGGAAAATATATCAATATTTACCGCCCCTTTAACTTAATATTTTGTTTAGTTTCTCGGGTTTGATGAATGTTTTGATGTGTTTTAGTTTATTTTACAGATAAAATAATATCGGGTCTCAATGAAATCATTTAGGACGAAATATGGGTCAAATAAGGACAAAAATTGGACTTGACATATTAATTTTGGAGATTGGAAACTTGAAAGGGCGTTTTAAAGAAGTGCAGTTTTGGAAATTCCAGTTTTGTGCATCTGTCGTATTTTGGGCATAACTTTTTACTCCAATATCGATTGAGCTGATTCAAGTTCCATATTAAAGAAGACTCAAATATCTACAGCTTTGAAAGACAAAATAATTTCGAATTCTGAAGATTTCATGCCCGAAATTGATGAACCATCCAGAAGTGTGTTGTGTGTAATTATTAAAGTCACTTTCAATCATTTTCAAAGCAAAAAATAAATTAATAAATAAATAATAAAAATTATCAAATCATCACCAAACATGATAAGAAATTAGTGGAGCAATTAATAATGGATTTGGTGGAGAAATTAGTAGAGCAATTAGTGGAGCAATTAATAATTGATTTGATGGAGGCAAAGTTTTGCCTATAAATACCAAGCCATTTTATTTGTAAAATTCATATTTTCTTCTAAGGAATTCCTTAAGAATACTAAGAAGATTGTATCTTGTTTGTTTATTTATAGCTTTTAGTAATTAATTTCCGCTTTCGCACTTTCTTTTCTTTACTTTTCAGTTTTTACTTTCCGCAATTTACTTTTACTTTCTAACTTGGAGTAGAAGTTTCACCTGATTAGTCACTAACTTCTTTCTTCTCTTTTCTCTTGTCTTTTTGCTTTTGTGTGCATTAGTTTTATTATCTTTTTACTTTTGTAAAACTTTTGTGGGTATCGTTGCTGTAAGCCTTCACGAGACTATAACTCGTCCACTAGAGACACCTAGAGGTTTAAGGGCTTGTTGCATTTGCTAAATGCAACCGTGATCCCTACAAAAGTGGCTTAGTTTAATTTTAATCGTTTCTTGTATTTTATTTTATTATTTTGCTTGAGGACTAGCAAACTGTTAGGTTTGGGGGTGTGATGAGCGGAAAATATATCAATATTTACCACCTCTTTAACTTAATATTTTGTTTAGTTTCTCGGGTTTGATGAACGTTTTGATGTGCTTTAGTTTATTGTGCAGATAAAATAATATCGGGTCTCAATGAAATCATTTAGGACGAAATATGAGTCAAATAAGGGCAAAAAGTGGAATTAAAATTGTAGGACACAAAAACCGGCGATGCTGTTCTAGGCTCGCGGCCTAGTTGGGAGTACGAAATAACATGGAGTCGCCACCCGGTGTGACCCGGGAAAATGTGATTTAAGGCCGCACTCACCCCTCACAAGGGAAGACCTCAAACCGTTGGGTTCGGAATGGTCCCTTACTTATTTCACTTGTAATGATATGATTTGTGCAATAAACTAACTGAATCTACTCAACATGATCAAGAACAACCTACGTCTAGTTCATGTTCATAAAGATAAATCATATGTCTAAGTTGCATGCTTGAAAAGTAAGTCATTATAACACACGACAACACATGGCCATCCCATGAATATATTTCAATCATATAATGCGAAAAGCAAACGACAATATAAACCTAATGCAAATTCCAAATGCAAAACAAATAACTAATCATGCTTAAGGATAAATAACTAAATCATGCTTAAAAATAAATAACATACTAGCTACCTAATCATGCTCAAATACATGGTTGGATGAAACGAAATACGCGTCTCTCAAGTGGTACGTGGCATTGTATCCCGAGTGCAAACCGCAATACCGTCCATTCGGATTCGGCTACGGAATTTATGTCCGGGTTTCCATCCGATATACCACAAAAGGGAACACGCATTCCGTTCATCCGGAACTCACATCATGCCTCAATAAACGACTCTCATGCGATAATATATCAAAATAAATAAGACACGAAAGATAATAAATAAAGAAGGTGCCTTCAGGTCTAACCTCTTTTGTCGTCTCACGAAAGCGCGTTACACGGCCGTCGGAAGGGTTTATGCTCCACAACTTTTCCGGTTCACCGGTTCAAAGTTATCCTTCGCTATCTCCCTGTTTTAGGCTGCTGTGTTCACTGTTTTTGATGTTTTTTGCTGCTGTTGCGTTTCTATTTCGGTCGTTGTCTCGGGGTTATTTCTGGGACTGTTTTGGGATTTCTGGGGACTGTATTCGGGGCTGTTATGGAGCTGATTCAGGGGTATTTTTCGGTGGTAAGAGGGCAGTTCACTGGGCAGATTTTCGGTGATAATATGGGAGCTTACTGGGCTGTTTTTCGATGGTTTGTTGCTCACGGTTCAGGGGCTGGATGGGTGTTATTTGTGGCTTGCTTTGTGAGTATTTGAGGCTGTTTTGAGAGGGCTTTATGCGTGAAGTTGAGGCTGTTTTGAGAAGGCTTTATGCGTGAAGTTGAGGCTGGTTAAAAGGGTAATACATGAGCGTGAGGTTGGTTTTAATGTGTGGGGTTGCTGAGTATGTTTGTGAGTGGAGCAAAGGACGTGTGGCTTGAGAAGGAGTGGCGTGCAGCGAGTGCAGGGCAATGTGGCTTGCGTTGAAAGTGTAAGTGTGTGCTTTGGGTGATGGCGTGAACGTGGGTGATTCAGGTTGTGATGCGTGGAGGCGTGAATTGGCTGGAGGTGTTGATTTGGTCGGTGTGAGTGTCTTTTGTTGATTAGTAAGAGCTGCGTTTGAAGACTGTTTATGCCTGGGTGGTGCGCATGTGTGTTGCCGAGTAGGAATAGGTTTTTTTTTGTCATGAGAATGAGCCCTCTGAATTTTAGGGTTGATTTTGTGAGAATGAGCAGGGAACCTAGGGTTAGATTTGTGTAGTTTATATAGAGAGGGAATGTAGGGTTTGCAAGGTTTTCTGCATGGTTTTGAAAGGAAATAAAATCAATTAATATTAGGTGTATTTAATTTGATTATTTAAGGCAAGAAATATTTAATTTGGTAGGTGATTTTTAAAATTAGGAAGTGCTAAATTTTAATTTTGGAATTTAGTTTTATTAGATTTTAATTTAATTTAATTGGTTTTAATTTGATTTTAATTTAATTTGTGACATGTGTTTTAATTTAATTTAAGTTTAATTTGTGACATGTATTTTAGATGTTTTAATTATTCAATTTGTGAGATGTGTTTTAAATGTTTTAATTATTTTGGATTGGGTTTGGTGTGTTTAAAAACAGAGGTCCAACAAGCGAACCCGAAGCGAAACAAGCGAGTTAAATTTGACAAAATGCTAATTTCCAACTTTACCCTTCCAACGTCCGTTTCCCGCGACTTCCGCGACTTAAAAGGTAGTGTCTCCATGTGAGACTCATCATCGGGACTTATATGCAAAAATGAAGTGCCTACAGACATATTAATTTTGGAGATTGGAAACTTGAAAGGGCGTTTTAACGAAGTGCAGTTTTGGAAATTCCAATTTTGTGCATCTGTCGTATTTTGGGAAAAACATTTTAATCCGATATCGGATTGAGCTGATTCAAGTTACAGATTAAAGAAGACTCAAAGATATACAGCTTTGAAAGACAAAATAATTTCGAATTCTGAAGATTTCATGCCCGAAATTGATGAACCATCCAGAAGTGTGTTGTGTGTAATTATTAAAGTCACTTTCAATCATTTTCAAAGAAAAGAATAAATTAATAAATAAATAATAAAAATTATCAAATCATCACCAAACATGATAAGAGATTAGTGGAGCAATTAATAATAGATTTGGTGGATGATTTGATGGAGGCAAAATTTTGCCTATAAATACCAAGCCATTTCGTTTGTAAAATTCATACTTTATTCTAAGGAATTCCTTAAGAATACAAAGAATATTGTATCTTGTTTGTTTATTTATAGCTTTTAGTAATTAATTTCCGCTTTCGCACTTTGTTTTCTTTACTTTTTAGTTTTTACTTTCCGCAATTTACTTTTACGCACAATACTTTTCTTTCTTTAATTTTCAGTTTTTACTTTTCAGTAATGAGGAGGTAACTCCCCTTTGCTGGGGTAAAAGGTAAAATTTTTATTACTAATATTTAGATTAATCTCCATTAATTATAATATATAAACTAGTTAAAACCTGACTTAACGAGGATACCGCCATATTAGTCGGTTGGTAATTATTTAAATTTGTTTTAACCTGACTAAACTGGATACCGCCTGATTAGTCGGTTGGTAATTAATTATTAATTTGACTTAATTTGGATACCACCTATATGGCTGGTTGGTAATTATCATGCAAATTTAATATATTATATTGAGGGAGATATCTAAAATAGAAGTAATAAAAGTGGATCCTTTTACCTCATCATTTTCTTTTATTGTACTTTTACTTTATTTACTTTTCAGCAATTACTTTCAGCATTTACTTTTCAGCAATTTACTTTTCAGCAATTTACTTTCAGCATTTACTTTCAGCATTTACTTTTCAGCAATTTACTTTCAACATTTACTTCTCAGTAATTTACTTTCAGCATTTACTTTCAGCATTTATTTTTCAGTATTTAATTTCAGCATTTACTTTCCATCATTTACTTTTCAGCAATTTCCTTTTCAGAATTTTTACTTTATGTCTTTTACTTTTAAGTCTTTACTAGCCGTAGTTATGTGTTACTTATCTGGGGTTGTGATGAATTCTAATATCACCTGTTTATAAGGGGTTATTTTATAGTTTGGGTAATTTAAATGTTTACTTATTAAGTCTTAAGCTTAATGCTTCTTGTTGTCTGATCACCAATAAGATTGATGTGGTAAATCTAAAATGAACTAGACATAGGGATTTTAGGTTTCATCCTTAGACTTAATAGCCCATGATCTTCCTTGAGGATAGATAACCCTTTAATAGATTTCCTTACAGGATAGACATATACCGGTCGGGCGGGGGTAGCCATAATTGGAACTTAAACTTAATGAATCCAGATAATTTGGTTGACATAGATATATGGTTCAATTGGGTTAAACTGGGTATTTGCGTCTGACCATCGACAGAGGCTTTTGCATAATTTTGTGTTCCAGGTTAGTAACTGATTTATTACACAAACATAAAATAATCACTTCATCTTTTAAAAGATATTAGAATGATTCACAACCCTAGATCTTTATGTCTTTTGTTATTTTCCTTAGTATTTTCTTTTGTCTTTTTATTTATTTATTTATTTTGCAAAACTACAATCAACCAAATCAATCAAGCAATCATTCTCTTCACCCTCAATTAGATATTTGTACATAAATAGATTCAATAATTAATAACAACAGTAGGAATTAAGTCCTCGTGGGATCGATATTTTTATACTACTTGAACGATACGTGTGCTTGCGTTATACGTGTGTGTTTACGCCGGTCAAGTTTTTTGCGCCGTTGCCGGGGACTTATTTTTCTTGAGTTATTAATTTTGAAGCTATCCAATTTACTTGTATCTAATTTTCTTTATTTTTATCTGTAATTTTTATTTCTTTCTTTTGTTTTCAGGTGATTGAAAAATGGAACATTATTGGGAGATTGAGAGATCACGAGCTTTACTAGAAGATACACCCTAAATCTGGGAGCAACAGTCCTGTTTTCTGTGGCCTGTTGTCCAGCCTAACAACTATCACTGGATGTCAGAATCAAGCAATTCTACATTTGCTCAACCGAATGAAATTGGGAGATGTGTAATTTATGATGGTAACCACCTGAGCGATCAATGTATATACCTTTCAGAATGGCAAAATTATTGGAATCATTCAAGGTACGAAGAACCATCACATTTTCCATCTTATCCACCATCTACCTTCGATTTCCATCAACAATCAGAACCATCAGAGGAAGATTAGTTGATTCACATGCTCAAAGATTGGCTCGAAGAACGGGAAGCTCAATTAGATGAACAAATTCAGAAACAATCAGAATTCATTCAGAGGATGACAGATCAAATGAGACAATTAACAGAAAACCAGAACATCATACCTCAAGAAGCATTTTTAGATGACACTGATGAAGCCTTCGAGTACCCAGAGATCCACAATGACACCTTAACAGAGGAGGAGGCTGAGCAGTATCAACGACCAGAAGTATCAGTTCAGGAGCCCGAACCGGCAAAGTCTCGATTTGACTTTTATTATTCATATTCTGACGAGGATGAAGTTGATCTATTTGTACCAACTGCACCAACAACGGAGGATCAAACTTTCAATCCTCAAAATGAAGATCTTGGAGACTGTTTTGCAATGATGTTTGAAGAAGATCTATCTGAGCCAATCATTTCACCCATATCAGAGGATGAAAACCTAAAATCTGACATTTCTTTTCATCCTCACGTTGATAATTTTGAAGCATGCATTTCACAGATGACAGATGAAGAGCAGAATAGAGAAATTTTAAAATACATCTGTGAAGAAAAGGTGGAGCAAGAAACAGAGCAAATGGAGGAGCGATTGTCAGACAAAATTGAAGATCCAGTGAATTCAGAAGAAACATCACTGTTTTGGGAAGTACAATTCGAAGATATCACCCAGAAGCTTGACAGAATGGAACTTTCATTCAAAGTCAAGCACCATACGAGACATCCTGATTTTAATTCTTTCTTTTCTGGAACCACTGGAGCAACAAAGATCAAAAAGGTGGCACAAACACGAAAAATGATAAAATTCTTTTTGCCACTTTACTGTTGGAAGAGACCATTCAAAAGCAACGTTCACGGGAATGTCTTTGATCGAACATCTAAAACGACATTGAAACCTCCTTAACAGATGAATTTCAGTCACGTCTGGTTGAAGACGAAAAATTTAGCGCTAGCAGGGAGGCAACCCATGCACTTTGTTGTAATTTATGTTTTCATATTTTGTGTATACATGTTGTAGAATGTTTTAATTGTGTGAGTTATTTTTGTAGGGAAAAGCACAAACGGAGCATTTTAAGACATAAGGAATGGTGTTTGGCAATCACAAAACCTTTGGCAGACGAACAATTAATTGGACCAACAAATGGAGATGAACGCATTGTATCAGGTATGTTGGAACAAATCCATGAAATGATCAATACTGCGGATGCGTTTATTGCATTACCAAGTGGGCTTGGAACGTTTGAAGAAATGTTCACCGTAGCATCATGTGCACACTTAAACATTTATCGGAAGCCCGTTGGGTTACTTAACGTTGAGCATTTCTTCGATTTCCTGTTTGTATTTCTTGCAGAAGCCAAAAGACATGAGTTCATCACCAAATCAGTACAAGATATTTTCCTGACTGCGACAAAGGCCGAGAATTAATTGACTAAATCCTAGCCTTTGAACCAAAAATCGACCCCATTCTTTCCAAGTTGAACTGGTCAGATAGCGATCGTGGTAAGAAGCGTAAATTGGACATAGTTCTTAATTGGTAATTTTTCGTAGATTTTCAGCTAACCAAGTACGACCTTCTTAACTCCTCTTCTACTGTTTAAGACATTGGGGACAATGTCTCATTTTGGTTTGGGGGAGGGAATAGTTGATTAGTATGTTGTTTATTTTATGTTATTAGATTTTTAGTCCAAAATGTTTCATAAAATACAAAAATATTCAAAAATTACAAAAATATTTTTTTTGTTTTTGTGTTTTTATTTTGACTAAAAATGTGAAATTGGTAAGAGATAGCTGAGTAAGGAGTTTCCACTCCTGAGACGTATCTCAAACCTATTTCGGAACAAGTTAATTTTTGTTTATTTCATTTAAATTATTTAATTTGTAAATTCTCCATAAAACGGACTAAAATGGATCTTCATATGTTCAGTTAGCAGATATTATCAACATACATAATAACATACGGACATGAGCTAAAATTGAAAAGTTTGTAATATTCAGTGCTCTAGTTTAATTGGAGGAAGCATCTCAAAAAGCGATGGAGTAAAAAAAAAAACATCTGAGATCCGAGTTATTAAGTCTGTAAGGGTGTTTTAACAACTAGTGTCCTAAAACCAACTGGTTTGGGAGTCACTGGCCCAAAGCTCGCTACATGGATCAAGGATGTTGCAAAAAAAAATATATATATATATATATATCTGAAGTCTGAGTAATTAAGTCCGTAGGGGTGTCTTAAAACTTGGTGCCCTAAAGCCAACTGGTTTGGGAGTCACCGACCCAAAGCTCGCTACATAGATGGAAGATATTGTATATAAATAATAAAAATTAAAATCAAAGAAAAAAAATCAGAAAAATTATTCCGTTGCTACAAAAATGTGTGAATTCTGATAAAACTTTAGAACAAAAATATTACTCTCTTATCAACTGTACTTATGACTGTTGTGGGCAAAAATGAGTTGTTTAATATTTTGTTGGCTGTGCATATGGAGAATGGTAAATATAATCGGAGAATTTACTTATTCAGCAATTTAGAAAGAAACAAAACAACTAGTAACTTGGAGTAGAAGTTTCACCTGATTAGTCACTAACTTCTTTAATCTCTTTTCTCTTGTCTTTTTGCTTTTGTGTGCATTAATTTTATTATCTTTTTACTTTTGTAAAATCTTTGTGGGTATCGTAGCTGTAAGCCCTCACGAGACTATAACTCGTCCACTAGGGACACCAAGAGGTTTAAAGGCTTGTTTCATATGCTAAATGCAACCGTGATCCCTACGAAAGTGGCTTAGTTTAATTTTAATTGTTTCTTGTATTTTATTTATTGTTTTGCTCGAGGACTAGCAAACTGTTAGGTTTGGGGGTGTGATGAGCGGAAAATATATCAATATTTACCGCCCTTTTAACTTAATATTTTGTTTAGTTTCTCGGGTTTGATGAACGTTTTGATGTGTTTTAGTTTATTTTGCAAAAAAAAATAATATCGGGTCTCAATGAAATCATTTAGGACGAAATATAGGTCAAATAAGGGCAAAAATTGGACTTGACATATTAATTTTGGAGATTGGAAACTTGAAAGGGCGTTTTAACGAAGTGCAGTTTTGGAAATTCCAATTTTGTGCATCTGTCGTATTTTGGGAAAAACGTTTTACTCTGATATCGGATTGAGCTGATTCAAGTTCCAGATTAAAGAAGACTCAAAGATGTACAACTTTGAAAGACAAAATAATTTCGAATTCTGAAGATTTCATGCACGAAATTGATGAACCATCCAGAAGTGTGTTGTGTGTAATTATTAAAGTCACTTTCAATCAATTTCAAAGCAAAAAATAAATTAATAAATAAATAATAAAAATTATCAAATCATCACCAAACATGATAAGAGATTATTGGAGCAATTAATAATGGATTTGGTGGAGCAATGGAGCAATTAATAATTGATTTGGTGGATGATTTGATGGAGGGAAAATTTTGCCTATAAATACCAAGCCATTTCATTTGTAAAATTCATATTTTCTTCTAAGGAATTCCTTAAGAATACTAAGAAGATTGTATCTTGTTTGTTTATTTATAGCTTTTAGTAATTAATTTCTGCTTTCGCACTTTCTTTTCTTTACTTTTCAGTTTTTACTTTTCAGTAATTTACTTTCAGCAATTTACTTTCAGCAATATACTTTCAGCATTTACTTTTCAGCAATTTACTTTTCAGCATTTACTTTCCGTCATTTACTTTTCAGCAATTTACTTTTTAGCATTTACTTTTCAGCAATTTACTTTTCAGCATTTACTTTTCAGTAATGAGGAGGTAACTCCCCTTTGTTGGGGTAAAAGGTAAAACTTTTATTACTAATATTTAGATTAATCTCCCTTAATTATAATATATAAACTAGTTAAAACCTAACTTAACGAGGATACCGCCATATTGGTCGGTTGATAATTATTTAAATTGGTTTTAACCTGACTAAACTGGATACCGCCTGATTGGTCGGTTGGTAATTAATTAGTAATTTGACTTAATTTGGATACCTCCTATATGTCTGGTTGGTAATTATCATGCAAAGTTAATATATTATATTAAGGGAGATATCTAAAATAGAAATAATAAAAGTGGATTCTTTTACCTCAACATTTTCTTTTATTGTACTTTTACTTTATTTACTTTTCAGCAATTTACTTTGAGCATTTACTTTTCAGCAGTTTACTTTCAGCAATTTACTTTCAGCAATTTACTTTTTAGCATTTACTTTTCAGCAATTTACTTTCAGCAATATACTTTCAGCATTTACTTTTCAGTAATTTACTTTTCAGCATTTACTTTTCAGCATTTAATTTTCAGTATTTAATTTCAGCATTTACTTTCCGTCATTTACTTTTCAGCAATTTACTTTTCATCATTTTTACTTTATGTCTTTTACTTTTAAGTCTTTACTAGCCCTATTTATGTGTTAGTTATCTGGGGTTATGATGAATTCTAATATCACCTGTTTATAAGGGGTTATTTTATAGTTTGGGTAATTTAAATGTTTACTTATTAAGTCTTAAGCTTAATGCTTCTTGTTGTCTGATCACCAGTAAGATTGATGTGGTAAATCTAAAATGAACTAGACATAGGGATTTTAGGTTTCATCCTTAGACTTAATAGCCCATGATCTTCCTTGAGGATAGATAACCCTTTAATAGATTTCCTTACAGGATAGACATATACCTGTCGGGCGGGGGTAGCCATAATTGGAATTTAAACTTAATGAATCAAGATAATTTGGTTGACATAGATATATGGTTCAATTGGGTTAAACTGGGTATTTGCGTCTGACCATCGACAGAGGCTTTTGCATAATTTCGTGTTCCAGGTTAGTAAACTGATTTATTACACAAACATAAAATAATCACTTCATCTTTTAAAAGATATTAGAATGATTCACAACCCTAGATCTTTGTGTCTTTTGTTATTTTCCTTAGTATTTTCTTTTGTCTTTTTATTTATTTATTTATTTTTCAAAACTACAATCAACCAAATCAATCAAGCAATCATTCTCTTCACCCTCAATTAGATATTTGTACATAAATAGATTCAATAATTAATAACAACAGTAGGAATTAAGTCCTCGTGGGATCGATATTTTTATACTACTTGAACGATACGTGTGCTTGTGTTATACGTGTGTGTTTACGCCGGTCAAGTTTTTGGCGCCGTTGCCGGGGACTTATTTTTCTTGAGTTGTTAATTTTGAAGCTATCCAATTTACATGTATCTAATTTTCTTTATTTTTATCTGTAATTTTTATTTCTTTCTTTTGTTTTCAGGTGATTGAAAAATGGAACATTATTGGGAGATTGATAGATCACGATCTTTACTAGAAGATACACCATAAATCTGGGAGCAACAGTCCGGTTTTCTAAGGCCTGTTGTCCAGCCTAACAACTATCACTGGATGTCAGAATCAAGCAATTCTACATTTGCTCAACTGAATGAAATTGGGAGATGTGTAATTTGTGATGGTAACCTCCTGAGCGATCAATGTATATACCTTTCAGAATGGCAAAATTATTGGAATCATTCAAGGTACGAAGAACCATCACATTTTCCATCTTATCCACCATCTATATTCGATTTCCATCAACAATCAGAACCATCAGAGGAAGATCAGTTGATTCACATGCTCAAAGATTGGCTCGAAGAACAGGAAGCTCAATTAGATGCACAAATTCAGAAACAATCAGAATTCATTCAAAGGATGACAGATCAAATGAGACAATTAACAGAAAACCAGGACATCATACCTCAAGAAGCATTTTTAGATGACACTGATGAAGCCTTCGAGTACCCAGAGATCCACAATGACACCTTAACAGAGGAGGAGGCTGAGCAGTATCAACAACTTAGAAGTATCAGTTCAGGAGCCCGAACCGGCAAAGTCTCGATTTGACTTTTATTATTCAGATTCTGACGAGGATGAAGTTGATCTATTTGTACCAACTGCACCAACAACGGAGGATCAAACTTTCAATCTTCAAAATGAAGATCTTGGAGACTGTTTTGCAATGATGTTTGAAGAAGATCTATCTGAGCCAATCATTTCACCCATATCAGAGGATGAAGACCTAAAATCTGACATTTCTTTTCATCCTCACGTTGATAATTTTGAAGAATGCATTTCACAGATGACAGATGAAGAGCTGAATACAAAAATTTTAAAATACATCTGTGAATAAAAGGTGGAGCAAGAAACAGAGCAAATGGAGGAGCAATTGTCAGACAAAATTGAAGATCCAATGAATTCAGAAGAAACATCACTGTTTTGGGAAGAACAATTCGAAGATATCACCCAGAAGCTTGACAAAATGGAACTTTCATTCAAAGTCAAACACCATACGAGACCTCCTGATTTTAATTCTTTCTTTTCAGGAACCACTGGAGCAACAAAGATAAAAAAGGTGGCACAAACACGAAAAATGATAAAATTCTTTTTGCCACTTTACTGTTGGAAGAGACCATTCAAAAGCATCGTTCATGGGATTGTCTTTGATCGGACATCTAAAACGACATTGAAACCTCCTTAACAGATGAATTTCAGTCACGTCTGGTTGAAGACGAAAAATTTAGAGCTAGCAGGGAGGCAACCCATGCACTTTGTTGTAATTTATGTTTTCATATTTTGTGTATACATGTTGTAGAATGTTTTAATTGTGTGTGTTATTTTTTTAGGGAAAAGCACAAACGGAGCATTTTAAGATATAAGGAATGGTGTTTGGCAATCACAAAACCTTTGGCAGACGAACAATTAATTGGACCAACAAATGGAGATGAACGCATTGTATCAGGTATGTCGGAACAAATCCATGAAATGATCAATACTGCGGATGCGTTTATTGCATTACCAAGTGGGCTTGGAACGTTTGAAGAAATGTTCACCGTAGAATCATGGGCACACTTAAACATTTATCGGAAGCCCGTTGGGTTACTTAACGTTGAGCATTTCTTCGATTTCCTGTTTGTATTTCTTGCAGAAGCCAAAAGACATGAGTTCATCACCAAATCAGTACAAGATATTTTCCTGACTGCGACAAAGGCCGAAGAATTAATTGACTAAATCCTAGCCTTTGAACCAAAAATCGACCCCATTCTTTCCAAGTTGAACTGGTCAGATAGCGATCGTGGTAAGAAGCGTAAATTGGACATAGTTCTTAATTGGTAATTTTTCGTAGATTTTCAGCTAACCAGGTACGACCTTCTTAACTCCTCTTCTACTGTTTAAGACATTGGGGACAATGTCTCATTTTGGTTTGGGGGAGGGAATAGTTGATTAGTATGTTGTTTATTTTATGTTATTAGATTTTTAGTCCAAAAAGTTTCATAAAATACAAAAATATTTTTTTTGTTTTTGTGTTTTTATTTTGACTAAAAATGTGAAATTGGTAAGAGATAGCTGAGTAAGGAGTTTCCACTCCTGAGACGTATCTCAAACCTATTTCGGAACAAGTTAATTTTTGTTTATTTCATTTTAAATTATTTAATTTGTAAATTCTCCATAAAACGGACTAAAATGGATCTTCATATGTTCAGTTAGCAGATATTATCAACATACATAATAACATACAGACATGAGCTAAAATTGAAAAGTTTGTAATATTCAGTGCTCTAGTTTAATTGGAGGAAGCATCTCAAAAAGTGATGGAGTAAAAAACAAAACATCTGAGATCCGAGTTATTAAGTCTGTAAGGGTGTTTTAACAACTAGTGTCCTAAAACCAACTGGTTTGGGAGTCACTGGCCCAAAGCTCGCTACATGGATCAAGGATGTTGCAAATATATATATATATATATATATATATATATATATATATATATATATCTGAAGTCTGAGTAATTAAGTCCGTAGGGGTGTCTTAAAACTTGGTGCCCTAAAGCCAACTGGTTTGGGAGTCACCGACCCAAAACTCGGTACATAGATGGAAGATATTGTATATAAATAAATAAAAATTAAAATCAAAGAAAAAAAATCAGAAAAATTATTCCGTTGCTACAAAAATGTGTGAATTCTGATAAAACTTTAGAACAAAAATATTACTCTCTTATCAACTGTACTTATGACTGTTGTGGGCAAAAATGAGTTGTTTAATATTTTGTTGGCTGTGCATATGGAGAATGGTAAATATAATCGGAGAATTTACTTATTCAGCAATTTAGAAAGAAACAAAACAACTAGTAACTTGGAGTAGAAGTTTCACCTGATTAGTCACTAACTTCTTTATTCTCTTTTCTCTTGTCTTTTTGCTTTTGTGTGCATTAGTTTTGTTATCTTTTTACTTTTGTAAAACGTTTGGGGGTATCGTTGCTGTAAGCCCTAACGAGACTATAACTCGTCCATTAGGGACACCTAGAGGTTTAAAGGCTTGTTTCATATGCTAAATGCAACCGTGATCCCTACGAAAGTGGCTTAGTTTAATTTTAATTGTTTCTTGTATTTTATTTTATTGTTTTGCTCGAGGACTAGCAAACTGTTAGGTTTGGGGGTGTGATGAGCGGAAAATATATCAATATTTACCGCCCTTTTAACTTAATATTTTGTCTAGTTTCTCGGGTTTGATGAACGTTTTGATGTGTTTTAGTTTATTTTGCAGATAAAATAATATCGGGTCTCAATGAAATCATTTAGGACGAAATATGGGTCAAATAAGGGCAAAAATTGGACTTGACATATTAATTTTGGAGATTGGAAACTTGAAAGGGCGTTTTAACGAAGTGCAGTTTTTGAAATTCCAATTTTGTGCATATGTCGTATTTTGGGAAAAACGTTTTACTCCGATATCGGATTGAGCTGATTCAAGTTCCAAATTAAAGAAGACTCAAAGATATACAGCTTCGAAAAACAAAATAATTTCGAATTCTAAATATTTCATGCCCGAAATTGATGAACCATCCAGAAGTGTGTTTTTAGTAATTATTAAAGTCACTTTCAATCATTTTCAAAGCAAAAAATAAATTAATAAATAAATAATAAAAATTATCAAATCATCACCAAACATGATAAGAGATTAGTGGAGCAATTAATAATGGATTTGGTGGAGCAATTAGTGGAGCAATTAGTGGAGCAATTAATAATTGATTTGGTGGATGATTTGATGGAGGCAAAATTTTGCCTATAAATACCAAGCCATTTCATTTGTAAAATTCATATTTTCTTCTAAGGAATTCCTTAAGAATACTAAGAAGATTGTATCTTGTTTGTTTATTTATAGCTTTTAGTAATTAATTTCCACTTTCAGACTTTCTTTTCTTTACTTTTCAGTTGTTACTTTCCGCAATTTACTTTTACACACAATACATTTCTTTCTTAAATTTTCAGTTTTTACTTTTCAGTAATGAGGAGGTAACTCCACTTTGTTGGGGTAAAAGGTAAAACTTTTATTACTAATATTTAGATTAATCTCCCTTAATTATAATATATAAACTAGTTAAAACCTAACTTAACGAGGATACCGCCATATTGGTCGGTTGGTAATTATTTAAATTGGTTTTAACCTGACTAAACTGGATACCGCCTGATTGGTCGGTTGGTAATTAATTATTAATTTGACTTAATTTGATACCGCCTATATGGCTGGTTGGTAATTATCATGCAAAGTTAATATATTATATTAAGGGAGATATCTAAAATAGAAGTAATAAAAGTGGATCCTTTTACCTCAGCATTTTCTTTTATTGTACTTTTACTTTATTTACTTTTCAGCAATTTACTTCAGCATTTACTTTTCAGCAATTTACTTTCAGCAATTTACTTTCAGCATTTACTTTTTAGCATTTACTTTTCAGCAATTTACTTTCAGCAATATACTTTCAGCATTTACTTTTCAGTAATTTACTTTCAGCATTTACTTTTCAGCATTTAATTTTCTGTATTTAATTTCAGCATTTACTTTCCGTCATTTACTTTTCAGCAATTTACTTTTCAGAATTTTTACTTTATGTCTTTTACTTTTAAGTCTTTACTAGCCCTAGTTATGTGTTAGTTATCTGGGGTTGTGATGAATTCTAATATCACCTGTTTATAAGGGGTTATTTTATAGTTTGGGTAATTTAAATGTTTACTTATTAAGTCTTAAGCTTAATGCTTCTTGTTGTCTGATCACCAATAAGATTGATATGGTAAATCTAAAATGAACTAGACATAGGGATTTTAGGTTTCATCCTTAGACTTAATAGCCCACGATCTTCCTTGAGGATAGATAACCCTTTAATAGATTTCCTTACAGGATAGACATATACCTGTCGGGCGGGGGTAGCCATAATTGGAACTTAAACTTAATGAATCCAGATAATTTGGTTGACATAGATATATGGTTCAATTGGGTTAAACTGGGTATTTGCGTCTGACCATCGATAGAGGCTTTTGCATAATTTCGTGTTCCAGGTTAGTAAACAGATTTATTACACAAACATAAAATAATCACTTCATCTTTTAAAAGATATTAGAATGATTCACAACCCTAGATCTTTGTGTCTTTTGTTATTTTCCTTAGTATTTTCTTTTGTCTTTTTATTTATTTATTTATTTTGCAAAACTACAATCAACCAAATCAATCAAGCAATCATTCTCTTCACCCTCAATTAGATATTTGTAAATAAATAGATTCAATAATTAATAAAAACAGTAGGAATTAATTCCTCGTGGGATCGATATTTTTATACTACTTGAACGATACGTGCGCTTGCGTTATACGTGTGTGTTTACGCCAATCAGAAGGTGATTGATGAGATTTGATTTGAATCTTTTAATTTGGGAAGGTGATTTATTTTGATTTTAGCATGTGTTTAATGTGTGAATTGGTTATTTTGGAAAGGTGATGGGCGTGAATTAAGTCCTTTGGGTGTGGGTTTGGTTCTTTTTGGTGGGCTTGGTGTGTGACTTGGTGGTGTGTGGGCTTGGTGTGTGGCTTGCGAGGGTTTGGGCTGAGGTTGAATTTTAAAACAGAGGTCCAACGAGCGAACCCACAGCTAAGCAAACGAATTTAGTCCAACAAGATATCAATTTCTTACTTTTCCCTTCCGACGTCCGTTTCTCGCGACTGCCACAACTTAAAGAGGTAGTGTCTCCATGTAAGACTCATCATCGGGACTTATATGCAAAAATGCAGTGCCTACAGTCGCCCCCACTTTGATGGGACTTGTGCAGTGTGTGACAATGACAATCCTATCAAAGTTATGCAATGCATTTTTACTTACCTGGCTCGCCAGCTGCCACCTGACTTGTCTGCTGCTTCAAACTGAGTTGATGATGCAGTGGGCCTCGACCTTGGGACGCATCCCAATAACTGTAACTGACAACGGGGGCCTTGACCCTGGGACGCATCCCAATACCACTGACAATGTGCGCCTCGACCCTAGGACGCATCCCAAAATTGATGATGTAGTGGGCCTCGACCCTGGGACGCATCCCGGAACTACAACTGATGACGCAGTGGGCCTCGACCCTGGGACGCATCCCGAAACTGATGACAACGGGGGCCTCGACCTTGGGACACATCCCAATACCACTGACAATGTGGGCCTCGACCCTAGGACGCATCCCAAAATTGATGATGTAGTGGGCCTCGACCCTGGGACGCATCCCTAAACTGCTGACAACGGGGGCCTCGACCCTGGGACACATCCCAAGACCGCTGACAATGTGGGCCTCGACCTTGGGACGTATCCCAAAACTGATGATGTAGGGGGCCTCGACCCTGGGACGTATCCCGGAACTCCAACTGATGATGATGTGGGCCTCGACCCTAGGACACATCCCAAAACTGATACTGATGCTGATGTGGGCCTCGACCTTGGGACTCATCCCCAAAACTGATATTGATGCTGATGTGGTCCTCGACCCTGGGACTCATCCCCAAAACTAATACTGACACTGATGTGATGGTTCGTTCTTGAACCGTGCTGTATGAGAAATGGTAGACTGGTCGCCCCCAGTCTTGGTTCATTTTTCTGTTCTTTGCTGCTCTCATAAGTACTACTTCTCATGAGATAATCATGATAGCTAAACATATTTTCGTCCTCAAATGATGCTTCGTGTCGAAACCAGAGAACCTTCAAAGTACTTGATACGCTCAAATCCGATCGTCTGAAGAAGTGATCTGAAGTAGACTCCCAGTGTGTGTGTGCCAAGATTCTTTCGCAGCTTAATCATTAAGTAAGCCAACTCGATGATTTTGTCTTGGAGAATTAGATCAGTGGGTCTAACAATCTAGATGTCTTGATCATACTCTGTGATTAATTTCTCGTACTCAACATGATATGGTTTTCTTCTTTTTTTTTCTTTTGTCTCTTTCTTTCCTTTCTTTTCATCTTGAACTTTTTTTTTCTTTTTCTCTTTTCTTTCTTTCTCTTTTTTTCGACACACCTACCCTTTAAGGTAGCATTTCTCCTCATGGTGGTCCTAATACTCGCCCACGGGTAGCTTCACGCTTATCGGTTATAGGTGGTCTATTTTTTTTTTCTTTTCTTTTCAGTTACTTTTTCTTTGTTTCCAACCATATCATATATCATAGCATAAGTAAACCAGGATGGACATCTAGGCAAACGGTCATTCACTGATCCGCCATCTCTTCAACTAGTCATCTCACCGACCACTCAGGCTTCTACTGCTAAAATTCCATAATCAAGTGCTCGTGAGTCCAGTCGAGATCAACCACTCAGAATACCAGATGAGAGCACATCTCGCACTTATGGTTTCTAAGGTTTCTCCCTACAGTAAACAATTTCATCACCGGGCATATGCCTAACTATCAAAGACTTCTTTTTTTTTTCACTCACTATTCTGGAATTCTTCATTTCAACCATTGATAATGTGGGCTTCGCCCCCTGTGGTATCTTCCCGAAACTGATACTGATGTGGGCCTCAACCCTGGGACTCATCCCCGAAACTGATACCGATGTGGGCCTCGACCCTGGGACTCATCCCCAAAACCAATACGGATGCGGGCCTCAACCCTAGGACTCATCCCCGAATCTGATACCTGTGTAGGCCTCAACCCTGGGACTCATCCCTGAAACCAATACTGATGCGGGCCTCAACCCTGGGATTCATCCCCGAAACTTATATTAATATTGTATTATTGCTACTTCTGATTGGCTTGCCTTTGCCGCTTTCTTTTTTTCTTCTTTGAAACCCGTGATTACAAAACAGAACAAACACAAAAAAGAATACAAATATGTTATGTGTATGCATGCATGAATGAATTTCCTATTCCGTTGGGTTAGGTCTTCCGCCAACTTTCCCGGTGACTGTTCGGTCTTCTCTTCCTCAGGCAAAATACTGCTTTAATCTGTCTACGTTGATCGGCTAGGTGAATTCATTCCCTTCCAAGTCTGACAGCCTCACTGCCTCATTTCCCATTACTTTCTCGACTATGTAGGGTCCTTTCCAGTTGGGTTTGAACTTTCCCCTCGAGTCTGTCGTCGACGGTTTTGACTGCTTAAGTACCAGATCACCCTTTCTAATCTTAGTAGGACGCACCTTCTTGTTGAATGCTCGGGCCAACCTCTTCTGGTATAACTGCATATGATGTAAGGACTTCATCCTCTTCTCATCTAGTAAAGCTAACTGTTCAAACCTCTGCGAGGCCCATTCCTGTTCAGGTAACTCTGTTTATGCTAATACCCGTATGGACTGTATCTCGACTTCCACCGGCAGTATCGTTTCCATTCCATAGACCAAAGAATAAGGGGTGGCTAATGTTGATGTTCTCACCGAATTTCTGTACCCCCACAGGGCATACGGTAGTTTGTCGGCCCAATCTTTGTAGTTTTCTGTCATCTTGGCTAACATCTTCTTTATCGTCTTATTGGCTGCCTCGACAGCCCCATTTTCCTACGGTCTGTAAGGTGATGACTTGTGATGTCCTATCCCATACCTCTGTAGCATTGCCTTTGTTTCTCCTTGAAACTGGACTCCGTTATCGGTTACTACATTATGCAGCATCCTATATCGGCAAATGATGTTCCGGGCTATGAACTTTACCATCTGCTTTGCTGTGACATTGTGAAATGACTCGGCTTCCACCTATTTCGAGAAGTAGTCTATTGCCACTACTATAAAGCGATGTCTGTTTGACACGTGCGGTCGAATCTCTCCGATCATATCAATTCCCCATGCTGAGAAAGGCCACGGCTCTGACAGTCCATGCAACTCTGTGTGCGGCAATTGGTCCAAATTACTGTGCTCTTGACAATTATGACAGTGTTTTACCAGCTTCGCGCAGTCAGCTTCCATGGTCGACCAATAAAAGCCTTATCTCACTATCTTTCGGGACAAGTTCAATCCATTCATCTGCGGTCCACATACTCCGGCGTGTACTTCTTCCATTGCTTTCTGAGCCTCTTCTTTTCTCAGGCACTTCAGCTGGATGCCATTCGCTTGTCTCTTGTACAGTTCCCCCTTCAAACTCACATACTGAGAAGCTAACTTATGAATGGTGATGAGTGGTATTTATATCACTTATTCCCACTCATTTGACCTAATATTTCGTATAGTTTCTCGAGTTTTGTGAACGTTTTGATGTGTTGTGTTGTTATTTTGCAGATAAATAAAATTTAGAAAGCAATGGAGACAATTTTGGGGCAAAATGGACAAAATTGGACAAAAAGGGCAAAATCGTCATTTCAGCGTCGCGACGCTGAAGCCTTGCGCGTCGCGACGCCCAGCATGCGCTGGACTTGCTAACTTGCGCCGTGTGACACATGTCAAAATTTGATTGGTCAAAAGTTGCTAACGTGCGTCGATCATGTTAATGTGCACCGTGACACGTGTCACCATCACAACGAATCTGCTAACGTGCGCCAGCCGCCACGTGTCAACATCTGATTGGACCAAACTGAAGCGCGTGCCACGTGTCATCTCACCATTGGACCGAATTATTGACGAATCAGGTGCTGCCACATGTCAAGTCACCATTGGACCGAAAATGCCGCCTATCACAAGCGGCCATGTGTCGCCTTCTTATTGGACCGAACCGCCAGCCAACCACAGCGTGAAACGTGTCACAATTATTGATGCCGACAGCCGCGTGGTCAACCCGCGTGGACTCCATGTAACTGTTTCCGCATCGCGACGCTGGCCCAAAAATGCCTATAAATTGAGCCTTCAGATTTCATTTTTCCTCATGCTCTCCTTGGGATTATTCCCTGATTTTATAGGAAGCATCTAGTTTTGTATATATTAAATATTTTTAATTTATGTATTTTAATTTTCAGTAATAGTAGTTCTCTTCTTCTACTACCTTCTTTTTAATGTTTAAGGTTAATTTTCTGCTGGGGATAAGGTGAAGCTTTTATTATTTTAATTTAGATTAATCTCCCTTAAATATAACATGGAAATTATAATTCAAAATTTAAAAGATTACCGCCTTAATGGCTGGTTTTATTTATTTGACATAATGTGGCACCGCCTATATGGCTGGTCTTTAGGTGACAGGTAATTACCGCCTATATGGCTGGTTTATGTTCAAATACTAGTACCGTCTTTATGGCTGGTCGGACTTAATTTGACTTAATAAGGAATACTGCCTTTATGGCTGGTCGGTAATATCATGTTTAATTTTTGTATTATATTAAGGGAGATATCTAAATTATAAATAGTAAAAGTGGATCCCCAAACCCCAGTATTTTATTTTTATTCTAGGGAAGTGATGAAACACAATACACACACTTAATAATTGATTTTCTTTTTATGGGTAGTTCTTTAGTTTGTTTATTGAGTCTTAAGCTTAATGCGTCTTGTTAACTGGCAATTAATAAGATTGATGGGGTAAATCTAAAATGAACTAGACATAGGGATTTTAGGTTTCAGCCTTAGATTCAATAGCCCACGATCTTCCTTGAGGATAGATAACCCTTTATAGATTTCCTTACAGGATAAGAATATACCTGTCGGGCAGGGGTAGCCATAATTGGAACTTAAACTTAATGAATCCAGGTAATGTGGTTGACATAGACATATGGTTCAATTAGGTTATACTGGGTATTTGCGTCTGATCATCGGAAGAGGCTTTTGCATATTTTCGTGTTCCAGGTTAGCAAACTGAATTAGTACACATAAATAAGAGAATCAATTCATCTTTTAACAGTATTGTGTGGAGTCACGACCCTAGATCTTTTGAGTCTGTTTATTTATTTTACTTAGTATTTTCTTTTGTTTATTTGATTTTTATTAAGCAATTCCACATTCAACCAATCTAAGCAATCAATTCCCTTCTCCCTATAATTAGATACCTGTAAATAAATAGATTCAATAATTAATAACAACAGTAGGAATTAAGTCTTAGTGGGATCGATATTTTTATACTACTTGAACGATACATGTGCTTGCGTTATACGTGTGTGTTTGCACCGGTCAAGTTTTTGGCGCAGTTGCCGGGGACTTATTTTTCTTGATTTATTAATTTTGAAGCTATCTAATTTACTTGTATCTAATTTTCTTTATTTTTATCTGTAATTTTTTTTTATTTTATTTAGGTGGTTGAAAAATGGAACAATACTGGAGATTGAGAGATTACGAGCTTTCCAAGAAGATACACCCCACATCTGGGAGCAACAGTCCGGTTTTCTGAGGCCTGTTGTCCAGCCCAACAATTATCACTGGATGCCAGAACCAAGCAATACCACATTTGCTCAACAGAACGCAATGGGGAGATGTGACATATGTAATGGTAACCACCCTAGAGATTATTGCAAATACAACTACCATCCAGGGTGGCAGAGCTATCAAGATCCTTCATGGTATGACGAGCCATCACATTTCACAGAACCACATTTTCCATCTTATCCACCATCCACCTATGATTTCCATCAACAATCAGAACCATCAGATGAAGATCAGATGATTGACATGCTCAAAGATTGGGTCAAGAAACAAGACGAAAAGTTGGATACAATGCTTGAAACATGCCAGAATCAATTTGAAAGTATTCAGAGACAATCAGAATTCATTCAGAGACTGACAGATCAAACGAGACAGTTACCTCAAGAAGAATTATCAGATGACACAGATGAAGCCTTCGAGTACCCAGAGATCCACAATGACACCTTAACATAGGAGGAGGCTGAGCAGTATCAACAACCAGAGGTGGAGCAAGAAGCAAAGCAAATGTCTGAACTTATTGAAGAACCAGAGCATTCAGGCGAAACATCACTGTTTTGGGGAGTACAATCTAAAGATATCACCCAGAAGCTTGACAGAATGGAAATCCCATTCAAAGTCAAGCACCATACGAGACCTCCTGATTTTCTTTCTTTCTTTACAGGAACCACTGGAGCGACAAAGTTTAAAAAGGTGGCACAAGCACTGAATGATACAAAATTCTTTTTGCTACCTCACCGTTGGAAAAGACCCTTCAAAAGCAACGCTCATGGGATTGTCTTTAATCGGACATCCAAAACGACATTGAAACCTCCTTAACAGATGAATTTCAATCACGTCTGGCTGAAGACGAAAAATTTAGCGCTAGCAGGGAGGCAACCCATGCAATTTTTTGTAATTTTTATATTTTGTGTATACATGTTGTATAGTTTTTAATTTTGTGTGTTAATTTTTCAGGGAAAGCACGAACGGAGCATTTTAAGACAGAAGGAATGGTGTTTAGCAATCACAAAGATGAGAGCTAATTCGTTAGTGGTGGCTGAGTAAGGAATGGATTCTTGAGACGCATCCTGATGAATTTATATACCAAACTAGTGGCGTATTGCGTACACAATTCCGTTGCCTTAATTATTGCTTTTCTTTTCTTTTCTTTTGTACTTTTCGTTATTTTCACCGACAAGATTTAAACTTTTTGACTTTTCACGATTTATTTTAACGTTCTTCTAATAATTGTCATTTGACAGATACTAGTGCAATTATTACTCACCCATTTTCAGGTCTATAAATTCAGCACTTCATTTTCTCTTCAACCCATTCAGAGATACACATTCAAATAAGAGAGAAAATGGAAGCAACTTCACAGCAGCGAATTTGTATTTTCTGTGGATCCAATTCTGGTAATAAACCAGAATTCATCGAGACTGCAAAGGAATTGGGGCGAGTCATAGCGGAGTAAAATATGCACCTAGTATATGGCGGTGGCAATCTTGGATTGATGGGAAGCATTTCAAAAGCCGTTCAGGATGGTGGCGGTCATGTTTTGGGAATCATTCCAAAACCTTTGCCGAACGAACACTTAATCGGACAAACAAATGGAGATGAACGCATCGTATCTGGAATGCCCGAACAAATTCATGAAATGATCAATACTGCAGATGCGTTTATTGCGTTACCAGGAGGGCTTGGGACGTTTGAGGAAATGTTTACAGTAGCATCATGGGCGCACTTAAATATTCATCGGAAGCCCATTGGGTTACTTAACATTGAGCATTTCTTCGATTTTCTGTTTGTATTTCTTGCAGAAGCCAAAAGACATGAGTTCGTCACGAAATCAGTACATGATATCTTCCTGACTGCTACAAAGGCCGAAGAATTAATTGACCAAATCATAGCCTTTGAACCAAAACTCGATCCCATTCTCTCCAAGTTGGACTGGACAGACAACGATCGTGGTAAGAAGCGTAAATTGGACATAGATCTTAATCGGTAGTTCAACTAACCAGGTACGATTTTCTAAACTCTTCTTCTACTGTTTAAGACATTGGGGACAATGTCTCATTTAGGTTTGGGGGAGGGAATTAGTTGATCAGTACCTTGTTTTTAGTTTGTGTGTTGCTTTTATTTTTAGTCCTAAAATTTTTCGAAAAATACAAAAAAATTGAAAAATTTTCAAAACATTACAAAAATATTTTGCATTTTTTGTGTTTTTATTTTGACTAAAAAGGTGAAATTGGTAAGAGATAGTTGAGTAAGGAGTTTCCACTCCTGAGACGTATCTCAAACCATTTTTGAAACAAGTTAATTTTTGTTTATTTCATTTTGAATTATTTAATTTGTAAATTCTCCATAAAACGGACTAAAATGGATCTTCATATGCTTAGTTGACAGATATTATCAACATATATAGTAACATACGGACATGAGTTAAATTGAAAAGTTTGTAATATTCAGTGCACTAGTTTAATTGGAGGAAACATCTCAAAAAGCAATGGAGTAAAAAAAAATAAAAAAAATTTCTGAGATCCTAGTTATTAAGTCTGTAGGGGTGTTTTAACACCTGGTGCCCTAAAGCCAACTGGTTTGGGAGCCACCGGCCCAAAGCTCGCTACATGGATCAAAGATGCTGCAAAAATATATATATATGAAATCTGAGTAATTAAGTCCGTAGGGGTGTCTTAACACCTGGTGCCCTAAAGCCAACTGGTTTGGGAGCCACTGACCCAACACTCGTTACATAGATGGAAGATATTGTATATAAGTAAAAAAAATCAAAGAAAAAATCAGAAAAATCAGAAAAATTATTCCATTGCTACCAAAAGGTGTGAAATCTGATAGAACTTTAGGACAAAAATATTACTCTATTATCAACTGCACTTATGATTGTTGTGGGCAAAAATGAGTTGATTAATATCTTGTTGGATGTGTATATGAAGAATGGTAAAAATAATCGAAGAATTTACTTATTCAGTAATTTAGAATAAAACAAAACAACTAGTAACTTTTACTAGAAATTTCACCTGATTAGTCATTGACTTCTTTATTCTCTTTTCGCTTGTCTTTTTGCTTTTGTGTGCATTAGTTTTACTACCTTTTTACTTTTGTAAAATGTTTGTGGGTATCATTGCTGTAAACCCTCACGAGACTACAACTCATCCACTAGGGACACCTAGGGGTTTAAAGACTTGTTGCATACGCTAAATGCAACCGTGATCCCTACGAAAGTGGCTTAGTTATTTTTATTTTCATGTTATTTTATTTTCTGTTTTGCTCGAGGACTAGCAAAATGTTAGGTTTGGGGGTGTGATGAGTGGTATTTATATCACTTATTCCCACTCATTTGACCTAATATTTCGTATAGTTTCTCGAGTTTTGTGAACGTTTTGATGTGTTGTGTTGTTATTTTGCAGATAAATAAAATTTAGAAAGCATTGGAGACAATTTTGGGGCAAAATGGACAAAATTGGACAAAAATGGCAAAATCGTCATTTCAGCATAGCGACGCTGAAGCCTTGCGCGTCGCGACGCCTAGCATGCGCCGGACTTGCTAACTTGCGCCGTGTGACACATGTCAAAATCTGATTAGTCAAAAGTTGCTAAAGTGCGCCGATCATGCTAACATGCGCCGTGACACGTGTCACCATCACAACGAATCTGCTAACGTGCGCTAGCCGCCACGTGTCAACATCTGATTGGACCAAACCGAAGCACGTGCCATGTGTCATCTCACCATTGGACCGAATTATTGACGAATCAGGTGCTGCCACGTGTCAAGTCACCATTGGACCGAAAATGCCGCCTATCACAAGCGGCCACGTGTCGCCTTCTTATTGGACCGAACCGCCAGCCAACCACAGCGTGACACGTGTCACAATTATTGCTGCCGACAGCCGCGTGGTCAACCCGCGTGGACTCCATGTAACTGTTTCCAGCGTCGCGACGCTAGTGCAATTTCCGCATCGCGACGCTGGCCCAAAAATGCCTATAAATTGAGCCTTCAGATTTCATTTTTCCTCATGCTCTCCTTGGGATTATTCCCTGATTTTATAGGAAGCATCTAGTTTGTATATATTAAATATTTTTAATTTATGTATTTTAATTTTCAGTAATAGTAGTTCTCTTCTTCTACCTTTCTTTTTAATGTTTAGTAGTTAATTTTCTGCTGGGGATAAGGTGAAGCTTTTATTATTTTAATTTAGATTAATCTCCCTTAAATATAACATGGAAATTATAATTCAAAATTTAAAAGATTACCGCCTTAATGGCTGGTTTTATTTATTTGACATAATGTGGCACCGCCTATATGGCTGGTCTTTAGGTGACAGGTAATTACCGCCTATATGGCTGGTTTATGTTCAAATACTAGTACCGTCTTTATGGCTGGTCGGACTTAATTTGACTTAATAAGGAATACCGCCTTTATGGCTGGTCGGTAATATCATGTTTAATTTTTGTATTATATTAAGGGAGATATCTAAATTATAAATAGTAAAAGTGGATCCCCAACCCCCAGTATTTTATTTTTATTTTAGGGAAGTGATGAAACACAATACACACACTTAATAATTGATTTTCTTTTTATGGGTAGTTCTTTAGTTTGTTTATTGAGTCTTAAGCTTAATGCGTCTTGTTAACTGGCAATTAATAAGATTGATGGGGTAAATCTAAAATGAACTAGACATAGGGATTTTAGGTTTCAGCCTTAGATTCAATAGCCCACGATCTTCCTTGAGGATAGATAACCCTTTAATAGATTTCCTTACAGGATAAGAATATACCTGTCGGGCAGGGGTAGCCATAATTGGAACTTAAACTTAATGAATCCAGGTAATGTGGTTGACATAGACATATGGTTCAATTGGGTTATACTGGGTATTTGCGTCTGACCATCGGAGAGGCTTCTGTATATTTTCGTGTTCCAGGTTAGCAAACTGAATTAGTACACATAAATAAGAGAATCAATTCATCCTTTTAATTGTATTGTGTGGAGTCACGACCCTAGATCTTTTGAGTCTGTTTATTTATTTTCCTTAGTATTTTCTTTTGTTTATTTTATTTTTATTAAGCAATTCACATTCAACCAATCAAAGCAATCAATCCCTTCTCCCTATAATTAGATACCTGTAAATAAATAGATTCAATAATTAATAACAACAGTAGGAATTAAGTCCTCGTGGGATCGATATTTTTATACTACTTGAACGATACGTGCTTTTGCGTTATACGTGTGTGTTAGCACCGGTCAAATGGTTATCTTGTTTTTTCTGCTCGCTTCTTCTGGGAATTCCCCCCGTTCCAGATATCTCTGAATATCATAATACCAAGGTTTCCCATCATTGACCTCTACTTCTAATATCCTTTCTATCTCGTAGATGGATTTGCTTGTTGTCCTCAGCACTAGAGGTCTCATCACCAACTTCTCCAAATTTTCCCAAGTCACGGATAGTGTAGCTAACGCGCCATCTATTTGATTCTCTTCTAGTGGCAAGTGCTGGAATTTAAAATCGGGGAGGGCCTGTGCCAGACTCCTGAGGTGGAACAAGTAAGGTTTCTACCTTTCTTCCTTTAATTCCCATTCTCCTTGCATCTTTCGGACTACCAACATCGAGTCTCTGTAAACTTCGACGTTCTTTGCCTTCAAATTTATCAACGTAGTTAGTCCAAAGGCGCATGCTTCATACTCAGCCATGTCATCATCAAAGACATGGATATCATCACTTAATCTGTTTGGAGGGTCCTCACGCCTCACATTCTCAGAGCCTCCCCCAGCACGAGGCACAATCATATTAGCCATAGCGGCGGTCAAAACTTGCAACTGCTCGGTAACCTTAGTGAGACTAGTCTCCAACAGATCCATATGAGATACCTCATTCTCTGATTCGCTCATGTTTGCTAATGGCTTTTTGATGAGTCTTCCCTCTTACCCCTAACCCAACAGATATCTATGATGGCTTTTAAGACACAAAGGGTTAACATGATGCGTGTATACATGAGATGCATGCGATGTATGAGATATATAAGTCAGCCCATTATCATTTTAAAGCATTCAATCATACTATTGCGAGGTGAAAACTTATCCCAGTTGAAAAGGGCACAACAGGTTTACACTTTTGCGATAACATGGCTAAACAACTTCAAATGATAAGAGGCCTAAACACAAAATGGCCCATTGGCATTTTAGAAGCTTTTGGCCCGATTGCTATAAAACACGGACTCGTCCCAGTTTAAATGGCCCAACAAGCCCATACCTCATGATAAAAAGTCCAACTGAATCCAAATGACGACGGTCTTAAACACAAGCATAAATGGATAGTTTTTATTAGTCCTACAACTACAGTTCATGTGCGGGTTTATAAGGGTATAGACAAAGGCTCTCGCCGGTGAAGGATTGCCCACAACTAGGACTCCCCACTCAAGGGTTCAAGCAACCAAGTGAGCGCATATTTTTTATACGCTAAGGTACGTGCCAACGAGTTATGGTGCATGACTGACTGTCAAATGGATTTCCTATTGAAGATTCCCCAGAGGGAGGGTGGAGCGAACTTTCTTAAATACCCAAGCCTCTTAGGCTCTTATCGCCATGGTGACAGGAATAAACAACAAGTCCTCCAAATTAGTCCATCACAGTAAGCTTCGAATAAATGATTATCTAGGTGTCTTCACGGCTTTTCCTTATAGAAAGGTAGTGAGTGAAGGAAGACATCTAACCATTACCTAGCTCTAATAGTGCCTTTGATTAAACCCCTTTCAACCCATGGTAGGCACGGTTAATTAAAGCAAAAATCACAAACATTACAAGGTATTATTTCGAGGCCGATTCTCTATCCCCAGCGGAGTCGCCAGACTGTAGGACATAGAAATCGGCGATGCTGTTCCAGGCTCGCGGCCTAGTCGGGAGTACAGAGTAGCCCATGGGGAAGCTAAACCGGAGAAATAACATAGAGTCGCCACCCAGTGTGAACTAGGAAAATGATTTAAGGCCGCACTCACCCCTCGCAAGGGAAGACCTCAAACCGTTGGGTTCGGAATGGTCCCTTACTTATGCCACTTGGTAATTAATTATTAATTTGACTTAATCAGGTTACCGCCTATATGGCTGGTTGGTAATATTACACAAGTTAATATATTATATTAAGGGAGATATCTAAAATAGTAGTAATAGAAGTAGAACCTTTAACCCCTAGCATTTTCTTTCATTGTACTTTTACCTTTTTAATTTCCAGCATTTACTTTTCAGCACTTTACTTTATGTCTTTTATTTCTCAGCTTTTAGTAGTTGTAAATATGTGTCGTAGCTAAGCCCGTTATTTGGGGTTGTGATGAATTCAATATCACCAGTTTATAAGGGGTTATTTTATAGTTTAGGAAATATAAAGGTTTACTTATTAAGTCTTAAGCTTAATGATTTTTGTTAACTGGCCACTAATAAGATTGATAGGGTAAACTTAAAATAAACTTGACGAATGAATTTTAGGTTTCAGCCTTAGACTTAATAGCTCACGATCTTCCTTGAGGATAGATAACCCTTTAATAGATTTCCTTACAGGATAGACATATACCTGTTGGGCGGGGGTAGCCACAATTGGAACTTAATCTTAATGAATTCAGGTAACTTGGTTGACATAGACATTGTTGGACAATTATGACCCATAGCATCACTATTTGTAAAAGACATTGTGGTTTTTGTACAAATTAACTATGTGACAAATGAAATTTCTATTTTATCATTATGTAATTAAATTACTTGAATAAATAAATGATAAAAGTACTTATGATTAGTTCTGAATTAATAAGATATGAGACAGTATCAATCCACGTAAGGTTTAATCATTAAATATCCCTAGTGGTAGTATTATCGAGACTGGACATCGATAATGCGGAATAGACTAGTATTACACTTATGCGCGTTATGGAAGAGTAACGTCATAGTTCTCATATATTTAGGTATTGGATACTTATGCATGTGTAATAGGATGTTCTGTTTGCTGATGGTACAGAAACAGTTTCGCTCTGGATAGACCCCTCGGAATCCCATTGATAGTATGACTATGTGTCTATGGGAATCCGAATCAGGGTAAGTGTATTTGGTCTTAACCTGAGACTTGCATAGCTAATACTTGCGACAATCAGTACGCTTTGGTTTTGTCGTCCGGGGCTTTAACAGGTTTTGTGTACGCCTATTCTGGTTTATTGAGAATCGTAGTGTATTGGGTGTGATGTCAAGATGGAAGTATCATTTCAGTCATATGGAGATGATGATCACGCAGGGATACAGAACTGGTACTCTAATATGTTGCAACTATCGGGATAATATGACAAGGTCATGATTATCCGATTAGAGAGACTAGTTACTAGTGATCTGATATATGCTTCGTATGGGGCAGACATAATTCCATCCCCAGGCCTAGCATGTGACATCCGATACTGGATCGTAATACACAATACATTGTATTTATGCCTGATATAGATTTATATTCTTGTTGAATATTTATGGAGAATTAGGTAGGCACCGTGCTTTGTAAGAAGCCAACTGTAGGACACAGAAATTGGAGACGCTGTTCTAGGTTCGCGGCCTAGTCGGGAGTACGGAGTAGCCCACGGGGGAACTAAACCGGAGAAATAACATGGATTCGCAACCCAGTGTGAACTGGGAAAATGATTTAAGGCTGCACTCACCCCTCGCAAGGGAAGACCTCAAACTGTTGGGTTCGGAATGATCTCTTACTTTTGCCATTTGTAATGAATGGATTTGTGCAATAATCTAACCAAGTCTACGCAACAAGAAACTACATCTAAGTTTGCATACTACCTATATCTAAGTTTGCATGCATAAAAGTAAGTCGAAATAACGGTAAGCACATAATTTCATGAACATACTAAATAAATAAATGCAGAAAGGTAAATAAACAATGACGGTAAAAGCATAAACATTAAAACGAGCTAACTAAGCATATGATGGGGAAAGAAATTACTAAGGAAACAAACATGCAAAACATGATGAAGGAATCTGTCCAGTGTGTGCGCGTTCGTAAACGCATTCGAACAGTAAATAGAATGCATGCGTTCGAGTAGCATTTGATAATACGTTTGAATGGGACGAAGCAGAATGCATACGTTCATATAGCGTTTGATAACGCGTTCGAACAGAATCACAAAAAAATGATACCTCTAATCACATAAACACATAAATCATGCATAAAAAAACGTACTAAACAACTAAATCATGCATAAAGGAAAATAACATACTAAACGATTAAATCAAGAATAAACAAAAGATTGGATGAAACGACATATGTGTATCTCTCAAGTGGTACATGGAGTTGTTTCCCAAGTACAGACCGCATTACCGTCCTTTCAGATTCTGCTACGGAATTTACATCTGGGTTTCCATCCGATATACCACAAGAGATAACACATATTTCATTCATCCCATGGCCACAACATTAATGAATCCACAATACACATGCGAAGAAATAATAACAAAAGAACGAGAATAAATAAAAAGGTGCCCTCAAGTCTAACCTCTTAAGTCGTCTCTTGGAAGTGCGTTATGCGACCGTCGGAAGGGTTAATACTCCGCAACTCCTCAGGTTCACTGGTTCGTTGTTTTCCTTCGTTGCCTCGCTGTTTCGGGCTGCTGTTTCCTCTGTTTTGGGCTGCTGCTTCTGTTATTTATGCTGCTGTTTTTGGACTATTTAAAGGTGTAATTTCTGTGCAGTTTTTAGGCAGTATTAGGGGGCTGGTTCACGGCCTTGGTGTGTACGTGCGGAGAAGGGATGTGATGGTTAACGTGGTTGTGTTTGGAAGGTTAGGGCTATTGAGTTTGTGGTTGTTTATTTTTGGTTGTTGATTCACATGGCTAAGGATGGCTTATTATTGTTGTGAGTGCGTGGAGAGAGGAGAGAGGGACACAAGGGCTGCTAGTGGTTTTGGTGTGAGGCTTTGTGATTCGTCCTAGTGTGGTTCACATAATTGTGCTCGGCATGTGAGGCTAAGGTTTATTGTTTGTTTGTGGCGTGGAGCTGGGTTGGTGAAGAGTTTATTGGCTATGTATTTGTGGTCGATGTAGGAGTTGAGTTTCACGTGTGCGTATGAAGGGTGAAATCAATGGAGGGCCTTGAGCCAAGAGTGTGGCTGTTTGCCTTGTGGCTATGCGAGAGAGGGAAGATGGGCGTGACGGGTTGGTTTGTTAGTTTCAGTTCAAAGTGAGGGTTGGTTGCTGGTCGTTACTGGAGAGAGGGCAGAGAGAAGGAGTGGCGTGAGGATTAGGGTTTAATGGTTCTGTTTGTTGTCGTTGGTGTGTACCTTGATGAGAGGCGTGAGATGGCTGATGAGGGATTTGGGTTTTCTTGTGTTTGTGCAGAGAGAGAGAGCCTTGGGGTGAGAGAGTTGATGCCGAGAGTTTATGGTTTATTTCATGTGTTTTTTTTTTGTGAGAATGAGCCAGGGATTCTAAGGTTGGGTTTATGCTTCTTTTTATAGGCAAGGGTTGGGGTTTACCTTATGGGAATATGGAAAGAATATTGCAATTATGGGGATATCTTTTAATTTGTGTATCATAAGGAAATGATCTCTTCATTTTAGGAAGGTAATTTGACTTGATTTTATTTAGTTTAGGAATGTGATTTAATTTAATTAGGAAGGTGATTGATGAGATTTGATTTGAATCTTTTAATTTGGGAAGGTGATTTATTTTGATTTTAGCATGTGTTTAATGTGTGAATTGGTTATTTTGGAAAGGTGATGGGCGTGAATTAGGTCATTTGGGCATGGGTTTGGTTCTTTTTGGTGGGCTTAGTGTGTGGCTTGGTGGTGTGTGGGCTTGGTGTGTGGCTTGCGGGGGTTTGGGCTGAGGATGAATTTTAAAACAGAGGTCCAACGAGGGAACCCACAGCTAAGCAAACAAATTTAGTCCAACAAGATATCAATTTCTGACTTTTCCCTTCCGACGTCCGTTTCCCGCGACTTCCACAACTTAAAGAGGTAGTGTCTCCATGTGAGACTCATCATCGGGACTTATATGAAAAAATACAGTGCCTACGCCAACCATGTCTTGTAAATCGGTAAGAACGTGGTACGGGGTACGCACGTGTTCGGATAGTTCGACAACCAGATTTACTGCCAACATATCCAGGGATCACTTGGGTCGCTTCCCAAACATTCACCGATGACATTTGACTCGAACAGAATTAATCTAGGATTAATCAATAGAGAGAAAATTAATTTGGGATTAATTGCGGAAAGAATTTATCTGGGATAAAATTCGATTAGAAGAGAGAACATGATTAATTTAGAATTAATCGATTAAATAATGTATTGGATATATTAAATGAAATCGGATTTCAAAGCGGAATTAAAATTGGATTTTAATTCGGGTGAACGAATCAATTTAGAATTAATTCGTGAGCGACGTTCATAATAATTTTACAAGGCATTATTATTTAATTAAATTTTATTTAATTACGTCGCGACGGAAAATTCGTTTCATTGGATTAAGCGAACCCGAGCCCGAAGTGTGTGGAGCAAGCCACTTGAATTTTGAATTAAAGTGGGTCCCACCAACTTACATCACATGTCTATCAAGTGTCAACTTGAGTGATGGAAGTGGTTGGAGGCATTAAATGCCATTTTCCCTCCAAAACGCTTTACTTTTTCTTTTGGAAAAGGCATATACACATTTTGTGAGTTGACTTGGTCATTTATGTTTTTAGAAAACAAAACACAAAATTTTCTTCTCTCTCCCTCTTTCTTGGCCGAACACAAGCTTCTTTTCTCCCTTTGATTTTGCTTCAAAATCAAACAAAGCTAGCACTTCAAGAGTTGAAGAAGGTGATAGGGAAACTAACCCTTGGAATTAAAGATTCAACACAAAGCTTGGAGCTTCCGAAACGAAAAGATTTTTGAAATCTCCAAATCTGATCTTTGTAAGTACTTCCGCAACTTCTTTGATCTTATTCACATTGAATCATGACTTAGAGATCCTTGGCATGTTCTAGGAACACCAACAATGGTATCATGAGCCAATTTTAAGCATGATTTGTTTTAGGGTTTATATACTTTAATTTGGGTACCCCGTGGATAACTCATGGTGATTTTTTGATTTTAGACCATTGGATGTGTTTAAAGCATGATATGTATGTTGATTGTTGATTTAATTAGATTGAAATCAAAATTGGTTAAGATTATGCTAAATTATCGTGAGCATGATAAGCATGGAATGAGTTGTTTTGCTTCAATTTGTGTTGGACATGAGTTGATTAATTAAAGCATGATTAATTAGTTTAATTGGTGTTTTGGAAATATTAGTTTAACTAATTAATTGTGGCAATTACACTTAAATTAATTAATATGATATTTAGAATATTATGTTAATAATAATAAATTAGTCTTTAAATTGGATTGGGCTAATATTATTGTATTTGGGCTTAATGGGCTTGGTTGGGCCAAGCTTGGTTTAGGACAATTGGATTGGATCCAAATTGGGCCTAAAACCATTCCATAAAGTCCAAATATAATACTTGGGCCTTTAACAATTTAATTGGGCCTAAATTGATTTTATGGCAAAGGGTGACTCCTTTATTGGGCCTTGGCATTTTGGATTGGATTCATAATTGCCAAAGCCCATGCCTTAAGAATTAATCAAAAGCCCATTGGACTTTAATTAAATTGACATTGGATGTTAATTGGCCCTTTGAGACACATTAAGATTGGATTTAGAATCTAAGTATAAAAGGCACATAAATAAGTGTAATTATTTAATTTGAAATTAAATTAGAATTAGTATTGAATACAGATTAAATTGGATTTAAAATTATAGTTCGATATAATTTAAGAATACGCACTTTGAGTACTTATTCTTAAACGAGTTGGACTCGTGCAAATCAAATCATTATTTGAACATTGGATGGTCATTAATTCAAAGATTAATTAATTGGATTAGATTGATTGGATAACATGTTTTGTTTCAATAGATGGATGTATTGTATGAATAATGTATATCGGATGGATATTAGAAGGGTGGGGGCAATTTTTGAAATTATTGTAATAAATTTAGAATTTATTAAATTGAACCTGCGTGTTCAGCCTATTCTCTCTATTCTCTTTGTACTTCTCTTCTCACCAATTCCCCTCAATGTAAATAAGGTTTCTTTATTGTATTATGTAATTGGGTAGAAGTTAGAATAGTGCTAGCGGGAGAGAGGAAAGGGAGAGATTTGTTCTATGAACAATTTGTTAAATATCCATCCGCATATCATTATTATTTTTTTCACGCCTTATTATGCTTTTAGAATGCATGCTTAAGGGTGTATGATGAGACCTAATCAAAGATAATAAATTGGTTTCCAATTTACGCGAAAAACCCTCAATCAAATATTAAGCGATTTCCTTCCATTGAGTGGTTCTTTCTCAAGATCCAAGATTGCCATTGGTTTGTTGGCCAAGGTCAAGATCAATGTCCATCGCATATGTGTTTGAACCACGAAGGCTTTGTTATATATTGCATGTCTTGGGCAATTGTGACTTGTTGGCCAAAGTTAAGGTCACTTTTTGTTCATCGACATGGATTACGAAGCTTTCCCACAGTCAATGGGTCCCACTTAACTGGAATCATTAAGCTTGTTGAGCCAAAGCCAAGGATTAATTGATTCAGAGGAAAAGGTTAGGAAATATATCGGATATATTGACGTATATATTGTATATATGTTTAGGACTTGGATGTCCACATACCGGATCTAGGAATTAGATGAGATCTAATTGATCTTAGAGATCTACCTAGTTAAGTATCATACAGCTTGTTGGCCAAAGTCAAGGTTGTGTGTTATTTAACAGGATCCTAGCCCACTAGGAAAAAGGTTTCCCGAGTACTCAACAGAGGATTAGAGGCTCGCCGAAAAAATAGTGGGAGGCCAGTATTGAATTTGCAATTTCGTTCAAATACTTGTCAAATACGCGCTTTCAAATTATTTTCGTCATTTTATATATTTATATTAGTTGGACTAAAATTTTATTATTTTCTTGTAACAGTATGACTGTACCCAAAATCGTTAATTGAATAGTTAGACTATTGCAATTAAGATGGCTGCAAAGGTCAATGTTAGGGACATTATCATGGACGAAAATGTCTTTAATGGTGCGAACTTTCTAGACTGGGATATGAACCTTAGGATTTTCCTGGGGGCTGAGAGGTTGCTCTATATGATAAAGAGACCTCTTGGCCTAAGCCCGGAATTGAACAGTTGCTTGAACTTGAGCTTTGGAAGACTCACTGTGATGACAACTCTACTGCTCAATCTGTCATGCTTGCTGCAATGACCCCACAATTTCGTAGTCAAAACAAGGGATTGGATCCCTATGAAATGATGTTGAAATTGAAGGACCTTCACTGATCTAACCTTATATCGCAGAGGTACGAATTGTAGAAGAAGTTCTTTCACTCTCGCATGTCAGAGGGTACATCTGTTGAGCACCATGTATCGTAGATGATTGCTGACATCGAACAGCTGGGACAGCTAGGCATACTCTTCGAGGCTGAGACTTCCATAGATTTGATCTTACAGTCTATTCCTAACAGTAGAAGCGGGTTCATCATGAACTATAATATGCTGAACCAAGAAAATACTCTTGGAGAGTTGATGGTAGTGCTGAAAGAGGCAGAAAAAGAGCTTTTGAAGGGCAAAAAACACGAGGCGCACTTCGCTTCGACATCTTAGAATGACAAGGCTTGGCCGAAGGCTTATGGAGGTGTGAAGAAGAAGAAGAAGAGAAATAGCAATGCCAAATCATCAAAGTCTTCTGGGAAGGCAAAGGACAAATCCCAAGATGTCTACCTACAGTGTGGCAAACAGGGTCACTGGAAGCGTGACTGCCGTGAGTACAAGGCGCACATGAAGGAAGTGAAAGCGGGCAAGGCACCGGCTTCAGGTATGTTTGTTATTGAAATAAACATGTCTACTTCTAGTTTTAAAAATTGGATTTTTGATTTTGGTTGTGGTACTCATATATGTAGTGATGTGCAGCATCTGCAGATTAGCATGAGACTGGCTTCAGGAGAGATCGACCTCCGAGTTGGAAATGGGACTAGAGTCGTCGTTTTGGCTATTGGGACCTACATTTTGGAACTGCCCTCGGGGCATGTACTTAATTTATCAGAACTGCTATTATGTACCTAGTTTGACTAGAAACATTATATATGTATCTTGTTTAACCCAATATGGGTATACTTTTGTATTCAGAAACACCGGGTGTTTTGTTTATAAAAATGATTTTGAGATATGTAGTGCTGATGTTAATAATGGTCTTTATATTTTGAATATAAATCAATCTCAAACAAAAGGCTTAAATTAAGGAACAAATATGAAACTTATATGTGGCATTGTCGTCTGGGACACATTAACAAGACTCGTATATCCACACTTTCGAAGAGTGGGTATTTGGACGGATTTGATCCAAATTCATATGACGTCTACGAATCTTGTTTATTAGGCAAAATACCTAAAACACTTTTTAGCGGTAAAGGTGTACGTGCCACCGAACTGTTAGCCCTTGTTCATAGTGACGTATGTGGGCCCATGTCTAGCCAGGCTAGAGGTGGATATGAATACTTCGTAACATTTACGAATGATGCATCGTGTTATGGTTATGTGTATCTTATGAGACACAAGTCGGAAACCTTTGAGAAATTCAAAGAGTTTCGACAAGAAATAGAAAAACATACTGGCAAAAGTATTAAAACATTATGGTCGGACCGTGATGGAGAATACTTGAGCAATGAGTTTCTCGATTACTTGAAAGAGTATTGTATTCTTTCACAGTGGACTCCTCCCAGAACACCTCAATTAAACGATGTGTCCGAACGGAGAAACTGAACTTTATTGGACATGGTAAGGTCTATGATGAGTCGCACAGAGCTACCAATTTCTTTCTGGGGATATGCATTGAACAGTGCAATACTTATTTTGAATAAGGTTCTGTCAAAGTCTGTTCAATAGACTCCATATGAAATATGGATAGGAAAGAAACCGGGTTTCTCATTCCTGAAGATTTGGGGATGCTGGGCATACGTCAAACATTTGGATGGTACCAAACTAGAACCCAAATCGGATAAGTTCCTATTTATAGGTTATCCTAGGGAAACCAAAGGATATTACTTCTACCACCCACAAGAGAACAAGGTATTTGTTGCTCTACATGCGGTTTTCCTTGAAAAGGAATTCCTAAATACAGTGGTAAGTGGGAGGAAAGTAGAACTTGATGAAAGTCGGAGTGATACTGTTCCTGGCACCGATTCCCAAACGGAACACAAACAGTTCATCAGGGATGAAACTGTACCACAATCTTCTAATACACAAGAACCGCGTAGATCAGAGAGAGCAACCTGATTGGAATGGGTTTCTGATCTCGCCTCACATAGATATTAATCTTATTGAGGATAATGAGCCGGCTACGTATGAGGAAGCGATACAAGGTATCGACTCCGCTTTATGGTAAGATGCCATGAAGTTCGAAATGGATTCCATGTATACCAACCAAGTTTGGACATTGGTTGATGCACCAGAAGGCGTAAAGCCTATTGGTTGTAAATAGGTCTTCAATAAGAAGACGGACATGGATGGCAACATAAAAACGTACAAAGCTAGGCTTGTAGCGAAAGGGTATCGTCACGACTTGGTGTTGACTACGACGAAACTTTTTCACCTGTTACCATGATTAAATCCATTCGGATAATGCTTGCTATTGCTGCATATTTTGATTATGAAATATGGCAGATGGACGTCAAAACTGCTTTCCTTAAGGGAAACCTTTTGGAGGATGTTTATATGCAACAGCCTGACAGTTTTGTCATACCAAAACATGCAAACAAGGTTTGCAAGTTAAATCGATCCATTTATGGATTGAAGAAAGCATCACGTTCTTGGAACCAACATTTTGAGGAGATCATAAAAGAATATGATTTCATTCAAAACAAAGATGATCCCTGTGTATATAAGAAGGTTAGTGGGAGTGCACTGATATTCATTTTCCTTTACATAGATGATGTATTGCTTATTGGCAATGACATTCCCATGCTACAATCGGTGAAAGCTTGGCTTTCATTAAAATTCTCCATGAAAGATCTGGGAGAAGCAGCTTTTATTCTGGGAATAATGATCAACCGTGATAGATCTAGAAAGATGCTTGGACTCTCCCAAAGCTCGTATATCGACAAAGTGTTGAAGAGATTCAACATGGATCAGTCTAAGAGGGGACTATTGCCAGTGTCACATGGCGTCTCTCTATCTAAGGACATGTGTCCTAAAACTCAAGATGAGAGAGATAAAATGAGTCGGATCTCATTCGCTTCAACAGTCGGATCGATCATGTATGCCATGGTATGTACGAGATCTGATGTCTCGTATGCTTTGAGCATGTATAGTCGCTATCAGGCTGATCCAGGTGATGGTCACTAGGTTGCGGTTAAGAACATCCTTAAGTATCTTAGACGAACTAAGGATGATTTCTTAATCTATGGAGATTGGGAGTAGTTCCGTTAGCAGTTGAGCCCGTTCTTTTGTATTGTGACAATAACAGGGCTATAGCGCAGGCTAAGAAATCGCGGTCTCATCAACGATCCAAGCATGTACTTCGATGTTTCCATCTGATTCGTGAGATCATACATTGTTTCGATGTGAATATCGAGAAGGTCGTATCAGATGACAACATTGTAGATCCGCTGACAAAGGCTATTTCCAGCAAAAGTTTAAGCGATATGTACATAGTTCAGGTGTTAGATACTTGAGTGATTGGCTATAGGCCAAGTGGGAGATTGTTGGACAATTATGACTCATAGCATCACTATTTGTAAAAGACATTGTGGTTTTTGTAGAAATTAACTATGTGACAAAGGAAATTATTATTTTATTATTTTCTAATTAGATTACTTGAATATATAAATGATAAAAGTCTTTATGATTAGTTCCATATTAATAAGATATGAGACAATATCAATTCATGTAAGGTTTAATCATTAAATATCCCTAGTCGTAGTATTATCGAGACAAGACATCGATAATGCGGAATAGACTAGTATTGCACTTGTGCGCGTTATGGAAGCGTAACGGCATAGTTCTCATATATTTGGGTATTGGATACTCATGCAAGTGTAATAGGAGGTTTTGTTTGCCGATGGTACGGAAACAGCTTCTCTCTGGATAGACCCCTCGGAATCCCAATGGTAGTATGACTATGTGTCTATGGGAATCCGAATCAGGGTAGGTGTATTTGGTCTTAACCCGAGACTTGCATCGCTAATACTTGTGACAATCAGTACGCTTTGGTTTTGGTCGTCCGGGGCTTTAATAGGTTATGTGTACGCCTCTTCTGGGTTTATTGAGAATCGTAGTGTATTAGGTGTGATGTCAAGATGGAAGTATCATTTCAGTCATATGGAGATGATGATCACGCAGGGATACAGAACTGGTACTCTAATATGTTACAACTATCGGGATAATATGACAAGGTCATGATTATCCGATTAAATAGACTAGTTGTTAGTGATCTGATATATGCCTCGTACGGGGCAAACACAATTCCAACCCCAGGCCTAGCATGTGACATCCGATACTGGATTGTAATACGCAATACATTGTATACTATGCCTGATATAGATTATATGTTCTTTGTTGAATATTTCTGGAGAATTGGGTAGGCACGGTGTTTTGCTAGAAGCCAACCATGTCTTGTAAATCGGTAAGAACATGGTATGGGGTACGCACGTGTTCGGATAGTCTGACAACCGGATTTACTACCAACATATCCAAGGATCTCTTGGGTCACTTTCCAAAGATTCACCGATGACATTTGACTCTAATAGAATTAATCTAGGATTAATCAAGAGAGAGAAAATTAATCTGGGATTAATTGCGACAAGAATTTATCTGGGATAAAATTCGATTAGAAGAGAGAACACGATTAATTTAGAATTAATCGATTAAATAATGTATTGGATATATTAAATGAAATCGGATTTCAAAGCGGAATTAAAATTGGATTTTAATTCGGGCGAACGAATCAATTTAGAATTAATTCGTTAGCGACGTTCGTAATAATTTTGCAAGGCATTATTATTTAATTAAATTGGATTTAATTACGTCGCGAAGGAAAATTCGTTAAATCGGATTAAGCGAACCCGAGCCCGAAGTGTGTGGAGCAAGCCACTTGAATTTTGAATTAAAGTGGGTCCCACCAACTTACATCACATATCTATCAAGTGTCAACTTGAGTGATGGAAGTGGTTGGAGGCATTAAATGTCATTTTCCCTCCAAAACTCTTTGCCTTTGCTTTTGGAAAAGGCATATACACATTTTTTGAAATGACTTGGTCAATTATGTTTTTAGAAAACAAAACAAAAAATTTTCTTCTATCTCCTTCTTGCTTGGCCGAACACAAGCTTCTTCTCTCCCTTTGATTTTTCTTCAAAATCAAACAAAGCTAGCACTTCAAGAGTTGAAGAAGGTGATAGGGAAACTCAACCTTGGAATTAAAGATTATACACAAAGCTTGGAGTTTCGAAACGAAAAGATTTTTGAAATCTCCACATCCGATCTTTGTAAGTACTTCTGCAACTTCTTTGATCTTATTCACATTGAACTATGACTTAAAGATCCTTGGCATGTTATAGGAACACCAACAGACATATGATTAATTGGGTTACACTGGGTATTTGTATCTGACCATCGACAGAGGCTTTTGCAGAATTTCGTGTTCCAAGTTAGTAAACCTGTATATTACACAAACATGAAATAACCATTTCATCTTTAAAAAGGTATAGGAAGAATTCACAACCCTGGATAGTTTAATAATATTGAATTTTCCTTCATCTACTTTCACGCTATTTTCATTTACTTGTTTTAATTTTAAAGTCACCATCCAATCAAAAAAATCAATATGTTAGGTACTCGTAAATATTTGGCTTCATAAATTAATAGTTTATGTATTAAGTCCTCGTGGAATCAATACTTTTTATACTACTTGAATGGTACGTGCGCTTGCGTTATACGCGTGTGATTACGCACTGGTTACGTGCCAAAGCTGTCAGGGTTACGCGAGTATCTCAATTTATCATTGACAAGTTTAACCTTGATACGCCTCCTTGTGAACGTGCCAAAGCTGTCACAATGAGAAACGATTAGGATCGGAACTTAGGAGTCATTAGTAAGTGATTGACAATGAGTTGTTTACCTAATGAATATACGTAAGCGAGAACGTGTCAAAACTGTGAGCCGAAATATATTCATTGGGTCCACTTTTCACTATTGTATTTAATTATATTATTACTTGTCTTGTATTCCATTTGGGGATTACAGTTTTGCATGAAATAGCGGGATGTGTATTTTTAGATTAAAAATCCATGATCTATTTAATGTTTTTGATATTATATGAAAATGTTTATCTCCTAACTGTTTTCACTATCTATGTGATAGATTTGCGATGGCGGCTTCTTCAAACAACCTTTTTGCTCTTATGTTGGATACGAATAAACTTAAAGGCGCATAGAATTTTGTTGACTGGGATATGGATTTGAGGATCATCCTCGGATCCGAGAAGCTGGGATATGTATTGGAGGGTCCATTACCCCTTGCTATATTTGAAGATGTATCACCAGAAGAGATTGAGACTTTCCAGAAATGGAAAGATGATGTTTTAAGGGTTAAATCATTTATTCTCAGTTCGTTGGCTTCGGAACTGAAGAGGAATTTTTGAGATGCATGATGCATATAGCATGATGACACAACTCTAAGAATCATTCAAGAATCAAGAACATGTCTTGGTTAATAGAGTTGTGATGGAACTGTTCCATTCAAAACTCGATGAGGGACAGGTTGTGAGCACACATGGGCTTCATTTGATCGATCTGATCGAGCAATTAAGGCGCAGTGATTTCCATCTTAATGATACTCTGGGACAGAACGTCATACTTGGTTCGCTCCCGACGTCATATCATCAGTTTTTTAATATATTTCAACATGAACAGGATTAACTGCACTTACATTGAGTTGTATAGGATGTTTCTCATAGCGGAGGAGGATTTGAGGAATGCGTGTCGACTCACCTTCCGAAACCCACTTCACTTTTCGTTTCTTCCCACTCCAAGTCGAAGTGGACGAAGAAGAAGGTTTTCAATGTTCCTCTGCAAGCTAAGATAGTGAAGCCCAATAGAGCTTCTGAAGACAAGTGCCACCACTTCCAGAAGGTCGGGCACTAGAAGAGAAACTGTCATGACTACCTTGCCAATATCAGGAAAGAAAGAGCATCAACATTAGGTAATTTTATTTTTCCTATTATTGATATCTCATTAGCTTATGAAGCTGTCACATCAAGTTGGATTTGAGATTATGCGTGTCCTGTTCACATTTGTAATTCATTGTAGGTGCTGAAGGAAAGTAGACGGCTGAAATCGGGAGAGATGCAGTTGTGGTTCGGGAGTGGTGACTTTCTGGATGCGATTGCAGTGGGCTTATGCGAGATTCCCTTACCCAGTGGGAGACTTTTTTTGCATGACTGCTATGTTGTACCGGGATGCGTAGCAAATATTATATCATTTTTTATATTTGATACAGATGGATATCATGTAAATATTAAGAACTGTTCCTTGTATTTATATGATAGAAATAATATTCAGATCCTTGTTTGTCCAAATGAGCATAGCTATTATATTTTGCACACTTTTCGAGATATCTTGAATACTGGAATTAATAAACATAAACTATTTGAAATAAATAATACTGAACTTTAGCATATGAGGTTAGGTCATATAGGCGTGAAACGCCTAACCCAGTTGGTTAGGAATGGTTTGATTCAATAGCTCACCATTGAACCCTATCCAACTTGTGAATCTTCCATTCATGGTAAAATAACCAAAGCCCCATTTTCTAGTGTGAGACACTGAGCCACTCACTTATTGGAACTCGTATATTCTGTATGTGGTCCTGTGAGTCAAATTGCTCACAATGGTTTTTCATACTTTATTACCTTTACCGATGATGTGTCACGGTACAGTTATGTTTATCTGATGAAATATAAATCAGAAACCTTTGAAAAGTTCAAATAATTCCAAAATGAAATAGAGAAACAAATTGGTCAATATATTAAATGTCTTTGATGGGATCGAGGCGGTGAATTCATGAGTGGAGAGTTCACTGATTATTTAAAGGAGAATAGGATTCTCGCTCAATATACTCCTCCTCATACTCCACAACATAATGGAGTATTAGAAATGATAAATTGGACATTATTGGATATGGTCCGATCTATGTTGAGTTTTATAGATTTGCCTTATTACTTATGGGGTTATGCTCTTTTGACTGCCACTCATCTTTTAAATAAGATTCCTTCTAAAGCTGTTCCTACGACTCTGTATGAGATATGGACCGGTAGAAAATCGAATCTTAATTATGTTAAGGTTTGAGGTTGTATTGCATACATTATGGTGGCTCAATAGAATAAGCTTTTACATCGAAGGGAAAAAGTTTAGGTTTGTTGGATATCCTTCAATTACGAAAGGATATTTGTTCTATGATACCGAGCATCAAAATGTGTTCGTAGCTCACTTCGAAAAATTTCTAAGGGTAGAATTTTGGACTAAAGGAGGTAATCATAGACAGGTTGAACTTGATGAAGTATAACCTGAGACCAACGAACCAACGGAGGAACCTGAAGTTCAAGTAGATGAATAACCTTCATTACCCACACTCCATAGGTCCGAAAGGGTATCTAGACCTTCTGAATGCTTGTATTTGATACAAGAAATGAGTCTTGATGTTCTCTTAGTTGAAGGGACTGACCCTTTTACCTATAGAAAAATGATGTTAGACATCGACTCCGTGAAGTGGCAATAGGCCATGAAATCAGAGTTAGACTTTATGCAACTGAATCAAGTTTGGGACTTAGTTCAGCTTCCTGAAGAAATTGTTCATGTAGATTGTAAATGGGTTTACAAGAGGAAGTACAGGCCTAACGGAAAGGTTGAAATCTTTAAGGCCCGACTGGTAGCTACAGGTTACACGCAGCGACCTAGTGTCGACTATGATGAAACTTTTTTGCCAGTTACAATGCTAAAGTCTATTAGGATTTTATTGTCTATTGTTGTTTACCATTATTACGAGATTTGACAGATGGATGTCAAAACGTCTTTTCTAAATGGATTTCTTGACGAAGAAATCTATATGGAACAGCCGGAGGGTTTTGTATCCAGCGAAAACTCAGACATGGTATGTAAGCTTAAGAAGTCCATTTATGAACTTAAATAAGCTTCACGAAGTTGGAATCTTCGATTCGATGAGATAATTAAATTGTCTGGTTTTCTCAAGAATTTGGAAGAATTATGTGTGTATAAGAAGGCCAGTGGGAGTATAGTGGTATTTTTAGTTCTCTATGTTGACGACATCCTGATCATTGGGAATGATATCGAGATGATGCAAGGCGTCAAAGCTTACCTCTATATGAATTTCTCCATTAAGGAATTGGGAGAAGTTTCTTATGTCTTAGGTATAAAACTCTATAGAGATTGAGAATGTAAGCTTATTGGGTTATTATCCCAATTCATGTACATAGCTAAGATCTTAGAACAGTACAATTTTGGTAATTATAAGACAGCAAATATATCGTTCAGACATGGCCTACATCTTTCGAAGAAGATGTATCCACAAACAGAAGATTAGAATGTCTAATCAGTCTTACGCTTCATGTTTGGGCAGCATCATGTATGCCATGTTATGTACTAGGCCTGATATCAACTTCATAGTTAGTGTGACAAGCAGATATCAGTCCAATCCAGGTAATGAACATTGGATGGCCATTAAACATATCCTAAAGTATCTTAAAGGTACTAAGGATAAGTTTCTAATTTATTGAGGAAATGATATGCCTTTAATGGGTATACGAATTCAGATTTCCAATCGGATCCTAATGATAGAAAGTCTACATCAAGATTCATGTTTACCTTTAACGGAGGTGTAGTTTATTGGAAAAGTTCAAAACAGGGGTCCACAATTGATTACACCACAGAGGCGGAACATATTTGCAATTTTTGAAGCTGCAAAAGAAGTTATTTGGGTTGAGAACTTTATTACATAATTAAGAGTTGTCCCAAGTATCGAGAATCTGATTCCGTTATACTGTGATAATAATGGAGCCATTGCGCAAGTAAAGGAGCCAATACGCATCAGAAGTAGAAACATGTGGAATGGAAGTACCGCATCACTCAAGAGATTGTGTCGCGAGGGGACATTATTGTGTGCAAGGTCCCGAGTGAAGATAATATAGCAGACCCGCTTACCAAGCCATTGCTCCGAAGTTATTTGATAAACATGTGGAGTCGATGGGTATGAGATACAATCGATATTGGCACTAGAGCAAGTGGGAGAATTTGTTAGGGTTGGTGCTCAGAACGCCATTTTCTTATGTATTTCCTTGTAAATACTTATATAAATATTTTATTATGAAATAATTTCTATTATATAACATCTCTTTATATATGGTAAATACGTAATTGACCTTAGAATGATTAGTTATGATACAGTTGCAAAACTGTCACAACTAACATTGAGTTGTATCATAATATTATCATTTCTTTAACCATTCATGGTCAAGGTTTACATAACATGGTCATTAAGTAAACTCGTTGAGACCGGTACATGTCGTATATTGGAATCTTGGATTCCAATGGTAGATTTTCAATGAATCATGAGTCGTGGAGACTCGTATAGACATATAGGTGTTTATATCGGATAAACACCGAATGAATCACTGAATATTCTTAATGGATGATATACCAACGTCAATAAGAATCTTCCCGGGTTGAGTAGCATAGTGATTCTTTGACTTGTGATACCACTGTGGATATATTAAATATCCTCCACACTTTGATGGCAGTCATATCACTGACCTATTAAGGTCAGACCTCCGCCTGTTCGTTGGGTGTGGATTGATCCTTAGGATATCCTCTGTGTGTCAAGATAGAATACATCAGCTCTGTGTACAAAGCATAGGTATTCAATATGGAATTAGCAATCTGTTAAATCCATGGGCCCGTGGTACACTCTGAAAGCGAGTTCTAAGTGTTATTAAGAGAATGCTAATAGAAACGTTGACATGATTATATCTATAGAGATTTGACGTCTATATCTATATCCTTGGAATAATCCAGATACCTGTGTTGGAGAGATTATACGTATGTAATGACCTCGACCTGTATGGTTCAGTGAGTTTATCAGTGTTCGTCATAATTTACGAGTGGGTTGATTATTGACACGAAATTGGATTTTATGACGGATATGCTTAAACCTAGAGAGTCTCATTAATGAAATATACTCATAGAACACTTGGGCAACTTTTATCAATAATATTGATTATTTATAAATCGTTTAACGGTTAAACGAAAGATGCATACATAGGGACCTAATGGTCATTTCCTAATTAATGTGTATTTGTATTTTATGTATAATTTTATTAAATACACATTAATTAATTGTCAAATTATGATATTTGACATATATTATTAATATATGTATTTGGATTATTTAAAGCAAATATAATACATATATTTAAGATATTTATATTTATTTAATTATTTAATTATTTAATTGTTAAATTATTAAAGTAATTAAAATATGTAATATCAATGTTGATATTATTTGAGGAAATATCTTAATTGTAAATGTTTGACTTTTACATTTATGTTAAAGGTTATTAGTTTGACTTTTTGATTTTTGTTTGAAAAATTGAAAAATATCTATTTTATTTTTCTCTCAAAATTCGGCCACAACCCTAAGTATTCAAGGGTTTTGTTTTTTCATTTGCTTCACTTGTTCAAGCCTCAAAAAATATAAACAAAAAGACTTGAGAGAAAAAAGAGAAGAAACCAAGAAGAAATAAAAAAAAATAAAAAATAAAAACTTCGAAATTAGTAAGTATTTCCAACTTTCCATTAAAGAAAAATTGTTCCTTTTGTTCTTGACTACAACATGTGTTGTTCATAAGTTTTTCTACTCTCTTATGTTTGTGTTATGATAGTTGGAAGCTTGAATGAGAGATGTATGCATGTATGTTTATTAAAGTATGTCTGTAAATGGTGTATAAGCACACTTTTGATCATTTGATGATTTTGTTGTTATTTTAGAGTTATTAGGCCATTCATTGATGACCTAGAATTATTCTTTAGTTGTTTTAAAGTGGTGAGACTTGTTTGGTGTTGTAGAGATCAGATTAAAGTATTGGATTTGGTTAATTTTGTTAATTTGATAAATTTGAGAAATTAGGGTTCTTAACCTAAACCAAAATTGGGGCTTTTCATATATGTGTTGTATAATGATGTATATAAGATATAAAAATCATTTGGTGTTCATTGGAAATCATCTAAAGTTGTTTTGAACAAATTTGAACCAAAATAAACAAAAATAAAAGTTTAAGGTGCATTCAACAATTTGGAATTTTTTGTGGATTTTTGTTGTGAGTTTTATTTTGATGTATATGATATGTATAAATCATTTTGGTAGTGATTTGAAATCGCTTAAATTTGTATTTGACAAATTAGGACTAAAATGTTAAAAATATAAACCTTTGGAGTCTCACGACAATTAAGGGAAAAATCTGATTTTTTGGTAAAAAATTCAATTTTTAAGTATTGAGTAATTAGAATAAATAAGTTTATTTTAATTGCCCAAGAAAAATTATTGAAATCGGAAAAATTTATTTTTCCTCGTTCCTCTGCGTTACCCGGTTATACCCCTTAAAATCCCCTACAGTGATCATATAGGACTGGACTAAAAAAAATGAATTTATTATAATATACGTTAAATAAAGAAATTCATTTTAGTCCACTAAATGATCATATATGAATTGATCTAAATCTTGAGTGTACTGTAAATTCATGCATGGCAGGCTATGTCTTTGATTTACAAAGGTAGGGTTGGTGAAGAAATCTCAACCAATAGCTATGTACTTTTTGGACATGGTTTGATATGTGGTTGGAGACGTTTTACATAGATATGCAGTCCACTTCTTCTTGCGAGAAGTAGATGAGTATATTTCTTAAGGGTTGATTCGGTACTTGAATGGTTAGAGCGCTTAAGTTTTTCTATTACGAATAGAAAATTTAATATTCATAATAGTTATGAATAAATCGTTCATTAAAGAATCAATTATACTTAAGGTAAAAATATTTAGAGGGGAATAACAGATATTTTGACCCGGTTCGATTTATGAGATACTCGTTTAGGGTCAATCTGTATATAGTGACTAACAATTATATAATATTTGAAAACATTATATAATAATTTTAATATAATGTTTTCAAATATTCATGATTATGCGATAATCACTTTGAAAATTTTTATAAATTAAATTATAATTGATAATTTAATACAAAATTTTGAATTAATAAGTATTGAAATTTGATCTCAATACATTAATTAATTCAAAGTTTATGTTACATATTTTAAATGGGTGCATTATTGTATTTAATGTGTTTCTTTATTAAATATTAAAATCAATTTTTTGTTGGGGCCGAGGGTTGGCCGAATTTTTCCTTGATGCTAAGGGTTTATTTTGTAATTTTATATTGTAATTTAATTAAAAAGAAACCCTAGCATATAAAATGACAAGTGTTGTCCAATTATAACATAACTTTGGTGAAAACCCTAGCCACCTTTATATCTCTTCACATTCTCTCAAGAGTTGAAAGAAAGAAAAAGAAAAATTGTTGTGTGACAACTTTAATCTCTAAAAAATTTAGAGATGGAATTTTGTGAGTGAAGCGCACACTTTTTTTTGTTAATAATGAGTCTTAACATGGAAGACCGGATGGTAGTATTGTTACTTCATATGAATCCATGGCAGCATGGCTTATTTTATTTAGCAGGCAAATGGTGCACAACAAATGGTTGCTGCAGAAAATAAAAGAATAAATATATATATATATATATATATATATATATATATATATGAGTGTATGACTTGGCAAATTCAAAGGAAGTTGAACGATAACAGAGAAATCACAAGCGAATTGGCTTTTAGACGTGATGCATGCACTGTGTTTGATTTTAAATATCAATTGCAATTTTTGATGTTGAATTGTGCATGAGAGGTCGCTGCACATTGTTGCTTTCTGCGTGAATGCTGGTTGTCGGTTCATGGTTCATCAAGGCTCGAGGGTGACTATTTGTGTGTGCATTTGTGGCATAGTGCACATTGTAAGAGAGGAAGAAAAATATTTCAAGGTTGATTGTAACACCCCGAATTATTTTTACCCATATTTTATTTTATTATTTTTGGTGGATAGAATTTTGAGAATTAAATTATTAAATTTGGGGAAGTTGGAATTAAAAAGTGGTTAAGGACAAGTGTAGGGTGGCAAACGAATTGTGCCATATTATTATATATTTATTATTTTACACTGTTAGCATTTACGAAAAGAAAGAAAGAAAATAAATGAAGGAAAGTAAAGAGATAAGATAAGAAGGAAAATAAGAAATAAAAAAAAAAAGAAGAAAAGATAAGAGACAGCAGACGCGTAAGAAGAGAAAGAAAAAAATAATAATAATAGAAAGAGATAGAATAGAGGAAGAGAAAGAATAGAAAAGTGAGATATACAAGAGTCAAAGAAAAACAGTCACAGCAGGAAGAGAGAGGGACGTGAGGCAGGAGGAGAGAAAGAAAGAGAAAAGAAGAAAAAAAGAGGAAATATAGTTTTAGTCCCGATCCGGCCAATCCGTAGCTCAAACCCGACCGAGTCCTTAAGGAAAAGTGTAGATCTCGTTGAGAGGATCATTTTGGTGGTGGTTTCATCTTGGGAAACTCCCAATTTTTGTAGAGATCTCGGTAAGAAACTTTTTATGGTTTTTCTCGATTTCCCGTTAATCCGGAACTCCGATCGACGAACCGTCAGCGCCATTAGAACCGAAATGAGGAGAGGAATTCACGGCCACCAGAAAATATGGTTTTTGGCCGGAGCGTGGTGCTCACGCGCCACTCAAGTGGCGGCGGGTGAATCCCACGCGCGGACAGTGGCGGTGGCGCGTGGAACCCACGCGCCGATGTTTCGAGTATCCTCCGCGAATTTCAGACCATTCCGAGTAGTAATGGACCTCCGAATCTTAATTTCCGTGTAATTTTCGTTAAGTTTGCGAGAGCGACCGAATCACGTTTCTCGCATATTCTTTCATCTATTCTAGTTAGGATTATGTTCCTTATAGTAAATTCTTTTGTCTATTAGGTGATCGTGATACCGTAAGCAGGGCGGTCCTGCTTCATAGTTCCTTTCTCTGTAGTCAGCTCACCAGGTGCGTGGATAAACTTGTAACATTGATGTTTTCAAAAGTATATAGTATGTATGTTTTCTTAAATGAATTTTAAGGTAATGCATTAAATGAGTTTGTTTTCAGAAAGTTTATATATTTTGCTATAAGGTATGGATCGAATATTGATTATGTTGAAATCATGTGTTTGTGATATATGAGAAACTTGCATGATTTGAGATATATGAGCATGGATTTCAGAAATGATTTTATGTTAGGATGCACCCCGTGTACTTATATGTGCCAGATTATTGCCGTGAGATAAGGTCTCATGTTGCCAGTTATTGCCGTGAGATAAGGTCTCATGTTGCCAGTTTGCTCCGGATGCCAGTTTTGCCGTGGGGAAGCCCCATGTTGCCAGCTTTGCCGTATTTGTCATGTTAGTGCATATAGATGAAAAACAGAGTATTTTTGAACAGTATGAGTTTTATGAGAAATGAGATTTATGATTTGAGTTTTATGAGAAATGAGTTATGAGAAATGAGATTTATGATTTGAGTTTTATGAGAATGAGATTTATGATTTGAGTTTTATGAGAAATGAGTTTATGAGAAATGAGATTTACGATTTCAAGTAAATGTTTGAGAAATCGATTTACAGCTTATATTTATTTATATTATGAAAGACTTGTTCGATCCACCTTGTTACTTGATTATCCACGGCACTGAGCTGTGATCCATTGCACTAAGCGTGAGCTTACCCCCCATTCCTTAACATTTCAGGTTTAACAGATTAGTAGATCGTTCTTTCATCTGCTGTTTCGTCATCATTCCAGCCAGTAGAGAAAAGGTTGTGCCAACAGCAGAGTGTCTTGTTATGTTTTGAGACTGTATTTCTAGACATGTATTTTCTTGGGAGAATTTGTTATGTGATTATAGGCATTGAGCCTTTAATTGATACTGAGGTTATTGTGTTTCCTTTATGGATATATTGTTGAGTTGGATCATGGAGATCCTAGTTTTATGATGATATTTTATTTTCAGTTTAGATTTTTCCTTGTATTTGGAGGATTAGTCCATATTACAGGGGAAACTCTGCCAGTTTCTAGTCTCCGTCTCACCCCTACTCTACCTAAGGGGACGGGTGTGACAATTAATGGTATCAGAGCCCAGTGTTCATAGATTCTGTAGACACTTCATTTTCTTTATTAGTTATTCTATGTCTTTTAGCGGTTGACATCTTTCATGTGTTTTCAGATGCCTCCGCGTCTCAGAGTTCGATGTTTAGGTCGAGTATGTACTCGTAAAATAGTATTGTTGGCCAACCTTATAGGGCACCTCCAGTTGTTGAGGAGGTTAATTCTTATGATGGGGAAATCCTTTTGAAGGGAACCCTGATTCCGTTGTAAGAGATTCGCTAGCCATGATTTTCAGAGATGGTACTCCAGTTCATCATCTTCCAGTAGTTTCGATAGTTGCCCTATCGTTATTCCTATAGCTGAATCTGACGTGATTTCTACAGTTGTACTTAATATAAACCTTATGTCGCAGTTATAACATCGTTTTGAGTTTGTAGGTCGAAGGCATTAGAACTTTGGCGTTTAAGAAATGAGAAAAAAGACCTTATTGATAATCGTATTTGATTAATCAATATTTATGATTACATTATGGAATATAACAACTGGGTTGTGTAGCAAGGACAGGATCATCTTCGAATTGATAATCTTCCCATTGACGTTTCGCGCGTAGAGACATTGGAATGAGGCCGTCGATGATTTGAATTTCGAGACTGTTAGGAAACTTGATTTTGTTGTAGCCTTGAACAATACTTCTAGATGATTCTTCGATAGTAGTGAAGATTTTCCAATCTTTATCATTGTATTGCTTTCTAGACTTCGACGGACTGAGTCTGCAGAGAGAGCTCTAAGATCACAGGATTGACGAAAAGTAATCTCTTCTGGGAAAATATCATCGTATCCATAGTAAAATCTAAGTTTCGGTCTAGATGGCCAACATGTGAGTCTCCAATCAGTGAGTAGACGTGATGGTATGATTCTTATAAGATGAATTGGGTGGTAAATGAGTGAATAGTCTTTTGACCATTCTGGAGTTATGGTTTCGACCCAACAGTAATACTTTTGTGGCGTTTATACCAATGATATAAGATATTACTGATGAATGGAGGAAGCTCACAAAGGCTATCTTCTGAGATACCAGGATAGTTGGGATGGATTGGACTTGGTCCAAGAATAAATCCATTTAGGAAACCGAGTTCAAATAAAGTACCGAGACTCCATTGGCAATGATTGAAGAAATCATGACTGTTGATGAAAATTGGAGTGGAATCTGTGATATCCACAGTGAACAATCGCTGAATTATTTTTGTATTGGGATAAACCATCTGTTTTTCCATCCCAAATGGTTCTAAGAATGAAACACCATCTCAAGAAGTTTGTAGGAACTCTTGCCACGATATCTATTGCAATCTCTTTAGGCAAAATAGCGGATGGAGCTTCATTGAGACAATCGTAGATATCTCTCCAAAGGTCTCTGACATATTTAGAGTCTATAACTGCTCGATCAATGACCGGCCATTTACAAAGCTTTTGATATATCATCGTGGCTCTGACAGATCTTGAATAGGGGTTAGGATTGGTAGATGAGGATGCCATTGAAGAAGTTTTTGAGTAATTCCTTAAGAACTCGTGCATCTCTTTATAGAGAGAGAGACCAATAATTCTTCATGACAAGATACTTTCACAGTATCTATGCATAATTGGAAGGGTTAATAATTGTCGCGATGATAAGATGTAAAGCAGATATTTGAGGGACCTGCAAATCCTCTTTTCAATAATGGGAAACTTAAGATATTGGATTTTGCGTAAATTGCTAAAAGCTCTTTACAGCTGTTGTCTATGCAGTACCCTAGGTGGAGCCTTTTCTTTATGTGATGAGATAGTTGTTTTGTAAGTTGGGGCACAAGTTTAAAAAAAAAAAAAGCAGTGATTGGAAGGAATGCGACTACTGCTTTTAGATTGAGTTGAGAGAAGATTTGACTTATGCTGAAGAACCAGTGGAAATTATGACTAGAGAGTTGAGACAGCTGAGAAGCAAGACGATTCATTTGGTGAAAGTCCTATGGGGTAAATACTCGAAAGCAGAAGCAACTTGGGAACGTGAGGAAAACATGAGGAATAAATATCCCCATTTGTTTCCCCACCCTATGGTATGTGAATTTCGAGGACGAAATTCTTTTAAGGGGGAGAGGGTTGTAACACCCCGAATTATTTTTACCCATATTTTATTTTATTATTTTTGGTGGATAGAATTTTGAGAATTAAATTATTAAATTTGGGGAAGTTGGAATTAAAAAGTGGTTAAGGACAAGTGTAGGGTGGCAAACGAATTGTGCCATATTATTATATATTTATTATTTTACACTGTTAGCATTTACGAAAAGGAAAGAAAGAAAATAAATGAAGGAAAGTAAAGAGATAAGATAAGAAGGAAAATAAGAAATAAAAAAAAAAAAGAAAGAAAAGATAAGAGACAGCAGACGCGTAAGAAGAGAAAGAAAAAAATAATAATAATAGAAAGAGATAGAATAGAGGAAAGAGAAAGAATAGAAAAGTGAGATATACAAGAGTCAAAGAAAGAAACAGTCACAGCAGGAAAGAGAGAGGGACGTGAGGCAGAGGAGAGAAAGAAAGAGAAAAGAAGAAAAAAAAGAGGAAATATAGTTTTAGTCCCGATCCGGCCAATCCGTAGCTCAAACCCGACCGAGTCCTTAAGGAAAAGTGTAGATCTCGTTGAGAGGATCATTTTGGTGGTGGTTTCATCTTGGGAAACTCCCAATTTTTGTAGAGATCTCGGTAAGAAACTTTTTATGGTTTTTCTCGATTTCCCGTTAATCCGGAACTCCGATCGACGAACCGTCAGCGCCATTAGAACCGAAATGAGGAGAGGAATTCACGGCCACCAGAAAATATGGTTTTTGGCCGGAGCGTGGTGCTCACGCGCCACTCAAGTGGCGGCGCGTGAATCCCACGCGCGGACAGTGGCGGTGGCGCGTGGAACCCACGCGCCGATTTTCGAGTATCCTCCGCGAATTTCAGACCATTCCGAGTAGTAATGGACCTCCGAATCTTAATTTCCGTGTAATTTTCGTTAAGTTTGCGAGAGCGACCGAATCACGTTTCTCGCATATTCTTTCATCTATTCTAGTTAGGATTATGTTCCTTATAGTAAATTCTTTTGTCTATTAGGTGATCGTGATACCGTAAGCAGGGCGGTCCTGCTGCATAGTTCCTTTCTCTGTAGTCAGCTCACCAGGTGCGTGGATAAACTTGTAACATTGATGTTTTCAAAAGTATATAGTATGTATGTTTTCTTAAATGAATTTTAAGGTAATGCATTAAATGAGTTTGTTTTCAGAAAGTTTATATATTTTGCTATAAGGTATGGATCGAATATTGATTATGTTGAAATCATGTGTTTGTGATATATGAGAAACTTGCATGATTTGAGATATATGAGCATGGATTTCAGAAATGATTTTATGTTAGGATGCACCCCGTGTACTTATATGTGCCAGATTATTGCCGTGAGATAAGGTCTCATGTTGCCAGTTATTGCCGTGAGATAAGGTCTCATGTTGCCAGTTTGCTCCGGATGCCAGTTTTGCCGTGGGGAAGCCCCATGTTGCCAGCTTTGCCGTATTTGTCATGAGGTAGTGCATATAGATGAAAAACAGAGTATTTTTGAACAGTATGAGTTTTATGAGAAATGAGATTTATGATTTGAGTTTTATGAGAAATGAGTTTATGAGAATGAGATTTATGATTTGAGTTTTATGAGAAATGAGATTTATGATTTGAGTTTTATGAGAAATGAGTTTATGAGAAATGAGATTTACGATTTCAAGTAAATGTTTGAGAATCGATTTACAGCTTATGTATTTATTTATATTATGAAAGACTTGTTCGATCCACCTTGTTACTTGATTATCCACGGCACTGAGCTGTGATCCATTGCACTAAGCGTGAGCTTACCCCCCATTCCTTAACATTTCAGGTTTAGCAGATTAGTAGATCGTTCTTTCATCTGCTGTTTCGTCATCATTCCAGCCAGTAGAGAAAAGGTTGTGCCAACAGTAGAGTGTCTTGTTATGTTTTGAGACTGTATTTCTAGATATGTATTTCTTGGGAGAATTTGTTATGTGATTATAGGCATTGAGCCTTTAATTGATACTGAGGTTATTGTGTTTCCTTTATGGATATATGTTGAGTTGGATCATGGAGATCCTAGTTTTATGATGAGATTTTATTTTCAGTTTAGATTTTTCCTTGTATTTGGAGGATTAGTCCATATTACAGGGGAAACTCTGCCAGTTTCTAGTCTCCGTCTCACCCCTACTCTACCTAAGGGGACGGGTGTGACAATTAATGGTATCAGAGCCCAGTGTTCATAGATTCTGTAGACACTTCATTTTCTTTATAAGTTATTCTATGTCTTTTAGCGGTTGACATCTTTCATGTGTTTTCAGATGCCTCCGCGTCTCAGAGTTTATTTTCAGGTCGAGTTGTACTCGTAAAATAGCATTTGTTGCCAACCTTATAGGGCACCTCCAGTTGTTGAGGAGGTTAATTCTTATGATGGGGAAATCCTTTTGAAGGGAACCCTGATTCCGTTGTAAGAGATTCGCTAGCCACGATTTTCGGAGATGGTACTCCAGTTCATCATCTTCCAGTAGTTTCGATAGTTGCCCTATCGTTATTCCTATAGCTGAATCTGACGTGATTTCTACAGTTGTACTTAATATAAACCTTCTGTCGCAGTTATAACATCGTTTTGAGTTTGTAGGTCGAAGGCATTAGAACTTTGGCGTTTAAGAATGAGAAAAAGACCTTATTGATAATCGTATTTGATTAATCAATATTTATGATTACATTATGGAATATAACAACTGGGTTGTGTTGCAAGGACAGGATCATCTTCGAATTGATAATCTTCCCATTGACGTTTCGCGCGTAGAGACATTGGAATGAGGCCGTCGATGATTTGAATTTCGAGACTGTTAGGAAACTTGATTTTGTTGTAGCCTTGAACAATACTTCTAGATGATTCTTCGATAGTAGTGAAGATTTTCCAATCTTTATCATTTGTATTGCTTTCTAGACTTCGACGGACTGAGTCTGCAGAGAGAGCTCTAAGATCACAGGATTGACGAAAAGTAATCTCTTCTGGGAAAATATCATCGTATCCATAGTAAAATCTAAGTTTCGGTCTAGATGGCCAACATGTGAGTCTCCAATCAGTGAGTAGACGTGATGGTATGATTCTTATAAGATGAATTGGGTGGTAAATGAGTGAATAGTCTTTTGACCATTCTGGAGTTATGGTTTCGACCCAAACAGTAATACTTTTGTGGCGTTTATACCAATGATATAAGATATTACTGATGAATGGAGGAAGCTCACCAAGGCTATCTTCTGAGATACCAGGATAGTTGGGATGGATTGGACTTGGTCCAAGAATAAATCCATTTAGGAATCCGAGTTCGAACAAGGTACCGAGACTCCATTGGCAATGATTGAAGAAATCATGACTGTTGATGAAAACTGTGGAGTGGAATCTGTGATATCCACAGTGAACAATCGCTGAATTATTTTTGTATTGGGATAAACCATCTGTTTTTCCATCCCAAATGGTTCTAAGAATGAAACACCATCTCAAGAAGTTTGTAGGAACTCTTGCCACGATATCTATTGCAATCTCTTTAGGCAAAATAGCGGATGGAGCTTCATTGAGACAATCGTAGATATCTCTCCAAAGGTCTCTGACATATTTAGAGTCTATAACTGCTCGATCAATGACCGGCCATTTACAAAGCTTTTGGTATATCATCGTGGCTCTGACAGATCTTGAATAGGGGTTAGGATTGGCAGATGAGGATGCCATTGAAGAAGTTTTTGAGTAATTCCTTAAGAACTCGTGCATCTCTTTATAGAGAGAGATACCAATAATTCTTCATGACAAGATACTTTCACAGTATCTATGCATAATTGGAAGGGTTAATAATTGTCGCGATGATAAGATGTAAAGCAGATATTTGAGGGACCTGCAAATCCTCTTTTCAATAATGGGAAACTTAAGATATTGGATTTTGCGTAAATTGCTAAAAGCTCTTTACAGCTGTTGTCTATGCAGTACCCTAGGTGGAGCCTTTTCTTTATGTGATGAGATAGTTGTTTTGTAAGTTGGGGCACAGGTTTAAAAAAAAAAAATAGGGCAGTGATTGGAAGGAATGCGACTATTACTTTTAGATTGAGTTGAGAGAAGATTTGACTTATGCTGAAGAACCAGTGGAAATTATGACTAGAGAGTTGAGACAGCTGAGAAGCAAGACGATTCATTTGGTGAAAGTCCTATGGGGTAAATACTCGAAAGCAGAAGCAACTTGGGAACGTGAGGAAAACATGAGGAATAAATATCCCCATTTGTTTCCACCCTATGGTATGTGAATTTCGAGGACGAAATTCTTTTAAGGGGGAGAGGGTTGTAACACCCCGAATTATTTTTACCCATATTTTATTTTATTATTTTTGGTGGATAGAATTTTGAGAATAAATTATAAATTTGGGGAAGTTGGAATTAAAAAGTGGTTAAGGACAAGTGTAGGGTGGCAAACGAATTGTGCCATATTATTATATATTTATTATTTTACACTGTTAGCATTTACGAAAAGGAAAGAAAGAAAATAAATGAAGGAAAGTAAAGAGATAAGATAAGAAGGAAAATAAGAAATAAAAAAAAAAAAGAAAGAAAAGATAAGAGACAGCAGACGCGTAAGAAGAGAAAGAAAAAAAAAAATAATAGAAGAGATAGAATAGAGGAAAGAGAAAGAATAGAAAAGTGAGATATACAAGAGTCAAAGAAAGAAACAGTCACAGCAGGAAAGAGAGAGGACGTGAGGCAGAGGAGAGAAAGAAAGAGAAAAAGAAAAAAAAGAGGAAATATAGTTTTAGTCCCGATCCGCCAATCCGTAGCTCAAACCCGACCGAGTCCTTAAGGAAAAGTGTAGATCTCGTTGAGAGGATCATTTTGGTGGTGGTTTCATCTTGGGAAACTTCCAATTTTTGTAGAGATCTCGGTAAGAAACTTTTTATGGTTTTTCTCGATTTCCCGTTAATCCGGAACTCCGATCGACGAACCGTCAGCGCCATTAGAACCGAAATGAGGAGAGGAATTCACGGCCACCAGAAAATCTGGTTTTTGGCCGGAGCGTGGTGCTCACGCGCCACTCAAGTGGCGGCGCGTGAATCCCACGCGCGGACAGTGGCGGTGGCGCGTGGAACCCACGCGCCAGACAGAATTTCGCCGCCGATGTTTCGAGTATCCTCCGCGAATTTCAGACCATTCCGAGTAGTAATGGACCTCCGAATCTTAATTTCCGTGTAATTTTCGTTAAGTTTGCGAGAGCGACCGAATCACGTTTCTCGCATATTCTTTCATCTATTCTAGTTAGGATTATGTTCCTTAGTAAATTCTTTTGTCTATTAGGTGATCGTGATACCGTAAGCAGGGCGGTCCTGCTTCATAGTTCCTTTCTCTGTAGTCAGCTCACCAGGTGCGTGGATAAACTTGTAACATTGATGTTTTCAAAAGTATATAGTATGTATGTTTTCTTAAATGAATTTTAAGGTAATGCATTAAATGAGTTTGTTTTCAGAAAGTTTATATATTTTGCTATAAGGTATGGATCGAATATTGATTATGTTGAAATCATGTGTTTGTGATATATGAGAAACTTGCATGATTTGAGATATATGAGCATGGATTTCAGAAATGATTTTATGTTAGGATGCACCCCGTGTACTTATATGTGCCAGATTATTGCCATGAGATAAGGTCTCATGTTGCCAGTTATTGCCGTGAGATAAGGTCTCATGTTGCCAGTTTGCTCCGGATGCCAGTTTTGCCGTGGGGAAGCCCCATGTTGCCAGCTTTGCCGTATTTGTCATGAGGTAGTGCATATAGATGAAAAACAGAGTATTTTTGAACAGTATGAGTTTTATGAGAAATGAGATTTATGATTTGAGTTTTATGAGAAATGAGTTTATGAGAAATGAGATTTATGATTTGAGTTTTATGAGAAATGAGATTTATGATTTGAGTTTTATGAGAAATGAGTTTATGAGAAATGAGATTTACGATTTCAAGTAAATGTTTGAGAAATCGATTTACAGCTTATGTATTTATTTATATTATGAAAGACTTGTTCGATCCACCTTGTTACTTGATTATCCACGGCACTGAGCTGTGATCCATTGCACTAAGCGTGAGCTTACCCCCCATTCCTTAACATTTCAGGTTTAACAGATTAGTAGATCGTTCTTTCATCTGCTGTTTCGTCATCATTCCAGCCAGTAGAGAAAAGGTTGTGCCAACAGTAGAGTGTCTTGTTATGTTTTGAGACTGTATTTCTAGACATGTATTTTCTTGGGAGAATTTGTTATGTGATTATAGGCATTGAGCCTTTAATTGATACTGAGGTTATTGTGTTTCCTTTATGGATATTTGTTGAGTTGGATCATGGAGATCCTAGTTTTATGATGATATTTTATTTTCAGTTTAGATTTTTCCTGTATTTGGAGGATTAGTCCATATTACAGGGGAAACTCTGCCAGTTTCTAGTCTCCGTCTCACCCCTACTCTACCTAAGGGGACGGGTGTGACATTGATCCTGGGGCCAAAAGATATTTTCGCAGCGCAATGAGTGTTTCCACAATACGTTCGTGCAATGATTTCTACAGTTGTGAAAATTATGGATTTCACTGAAATAAGAAGCAAGATATAGACATTGTATTTTTATGCAAAGCCTGGTGATAAGTCTCTTACAGGATACCCTCTGAAAAGCAAGATATATTTTTATGAATGCTATGAAAGAAAGGAACTCCATGGAACATATCTAAAGCCGGTCGGACATCACCTATGTCCTGCCTACTTTCTCTCAAGTAAGTAAATATGTCCTTGAAACCCAAAATTCGGTCGGACATGACATAATTATTTTTGAACGAGCAGATTCTCGGTTACTAAAGTCACGGGATCTTATTATGGTCGGTCGGACATGTGTGAATTGGTCGACCCACATGTAAAATTCAAACAGCTGGTATCGTAGGTTTGATTAAGTCTAGCCGGGTAAACATTCGAAACCCTATATCTAGACCCGGCAAAGGTTCCGGTTCGGAACCGGAACCGAACCGGTTGGAACCGGAAGGTTCCGGTTCCGGTTCCAACCGGTTCCGGTTCCGGTTCCGGAACCGAACCGGAAGGGGACCGGTTCGGTTGGGGTTCCACCCCAACTCGAACCGGTCCGAACCGGTGGAACCGTACGGTTCCACCGGTTCGGACCGTTCCAACCGGAACCGAACGGTTCCGGTTGGAACCCTACGCCCCCAACGGCTAGTAGCCGTTTGGGGGGGGGGCAGGGAGCCAAAAAAATAAATTATATTTATTATATAAAATATAAATTACTAATGTACCCCTAATAACGGTAATAAAACGGTTATATTTAGGGGCATTTTTGGTATCAAAAAAATTCTAAAATTCTATAAATAGGATTCATTTTTCATAATTTCATCACACCAAATTCTCAACTCTCTCATTTTCTATAAATCTCTTATTCTCAATCTTACTTCAATACAATTCTCTTATAATCTTATATTCTTATTCTCAATCTCAATTCATTTAGTTGTTAATTTGTTATCATTCGCATCGCAATTATTCAATTTTCTTATTTTTCTTCCTAATTTCTCAAACGAAAAATGGCAAGCTCATCTGAGAACATTATGTCAAATATGCCAACCCAAGAGAGCGGCCCTAGTGTCAGTGCACAATCACGGAGAAGAGAAGTTAAGGCTCGGTCCTCAGATATTTTCAAAATTCATTTTACTTTGGAACGCCTAGAAGATGGTTCACAACGAGCAATTTGCAACTATTGTGGGGTTATCTATAAATTTTCTGGTGGATACAGTAATATGATCAAGCACATGGAAAAACATCATCCGGTTGAATTTGGCATTGATACGACGCAGACTCAAATGGCCAGGTACGCATCATCTAGTAGAGGTACGAGTAGATTTATTTAAATATTCTGATGCAAAAAATAGAGAAGAATTTGCAAAATTAACATGTATGGCACATCTTTCTTTAACCTTTGGTGAAAAACTCCATTTTACTAATTACGTGCATAATGCTTTAAACCCTGCTGCATGTAGAATGACTCGAAACACAACAAAACGTCATATTTTCAAATTATATAAAGATGGTAAAATTATTTTAAATGAAATATTTAAATAGATGAAAGGTCGTATTTCTATATGTTCTGATATTTGGAGTGACCATTGGCAAACACACTCATACATGGGTGTGACTTATCATTGGATTGATGCATCATTTACCATGCAAAAAAGACTTATTGCATTTAGAGTTTTTGTTGACCCACATACTGCACATAATATTTATAGAATGATGAAGGTAATTTTTGATGAATATGGTTTAGTAGAAAATATTTTAACAATTGGATTTGATAATGCATCTGCAAATACTACATCCATTCATGATTTAAAATCCTTATATGAACCAAATTTAGGGGGTCGATTTTTTCATATTCGTTGTACATGTCATGTCCTTAACATATGTTTGCAAGACGGACTAAAATTATTATCACCTTTCCTTGATCCAATTAAAACGGCACTTAACTGTATTTGGTCATATTCTCAAGTTAGGAGAGAATGGACCAAGTTTTGTAAAATAAATGGTATTAAACCGATTAAATTTTCAAGAGATGTTCCAACACGTTGGAATTCTACTTATTTTCTTTTATGTCAAGCATTTCAATACAAAGATGCATTATGTAGTTTTTTTTTCTCATCATGTTCAAAATATCACACTTTATCCTAGTCAATGGGATATTTGTGAAATTTTTTAAGATATTTTAAGAGTTTTTAATGATGCTACTTTAGTTTTTAGCGGTGTTTATTATCCTACAGCACATTTATTTCTTCTTGAGAGTTTGAATATTGTTGGCACTCTCGATGAACATGTTGACAGTGACGACCCTAATGATATTGTTTTGCTCGAAGCCATTACTGCTATGAAGGTAAAATGGTTGAATTATTTTAGAGAAATTCCTTTACTTTATCTTATTACTGCTGTTTTTTATCCTAGATTTAAATTAAAAGGTTTGAATGGTGGTTTACAAGCTTACTATGGTTATTTAGGAATATTAGATGATGTTGATATTACGAGCATAATGACGAAATTAAGAAGTGATTTAATTATTTTATTTAATGATTATATTGTAAGATATAACTTAGGAACATTAGGTCAATCTAGTAGTAGCGAACCGGTAATTCAAACAAGACTTAGCGCAGGGGATCGTTGGTTATTGCAACGAAATAAAAAATCTAGGGATACGACAACAACTAATAACCCTGAATTAGATAATTATTTATCTACAAATTTTGAGTTCTCTAATGAAAGTTTATGCAGTAAAAATTTTAAAATACTTGAATGGTGGAACCGGCATCAAAATATATATCATGTTTTATCTATTATTGCTAAAGAGATCTTGGCAGCACCTATTTCCACCGTTGCGGTTGAGCAAGCCTTCAGCTTGGGAGGTAATAAATTGGAAGTTAGGTGATCTTCATTACATCCAAGCACTCTAGAAGCAATAGCTTGTGTGGATGATTGGAATCGAGCTGATCTGAGACAACAAGAAGATGCCCCCGATGATTTTGAATATTTGTTCGATAATGCTTCTGCAACAAGTGCAAGCGGAACCGGAGCCGAAGGATCAACTAATAATGATGATTGATAATTGTAAAATTATAATTTACAAATGAGATATGTCTAAAAGACTAAAACTTGTAATGGAACTACGTGAGCTTTGATTCCTCTCACCCTTGGAGGATACGTAGGCAACTTAAATTTTTAAAAATTTAAGCTCAAGCTCTTCAATGTAATAAATTTTTTTTATTTATAAAATTCATTTCATTTATTTTTATTAATTTTCAAAAAAAAAAAATCTTTGAACCAAACCGAACCGGAACCGAACCGTTCGGTTCCGGTTCGGTTCGGTGTTTCGGTTCCACACTTATGGAACCGGAAACCGGCCGGTTTGGTTCGGTTCCGAACCGGAACCGAACCGCCGGTCGGGTCTACCTATATCCAGTCGGACATAGATCGACCTTAAACTTTAGATAGATTGCCAATCACTCTAGACAGACAGGAAAGAGTGATGGGATTCTATTTTCCTTCAATTTTCTGGCTCTTCCCTTGCACTATAAAAAGAGCCTTTGTCCTACACAAATGGGGGGTTCGAAGTTACCTGGAGAGAAGATCTTGCTAAAACCAAAACAGTCACCCTAAAAAATATAAACCAAACCAATCTTTGGAGTTCCCTACTATTTGGTACAAATCCAACAGTGACCAGATGTTAAGAGGCGTCTTCTAAGCCAAATTACATTGAAAAGGTATGAACGGAGGGCATATTCTTACTTAGAGATGGCAGTGAGACCCGTACCCGGCCCGGATCCGCATGGAATCAGACGATCTGGGTTAGGGTAGACCCGGGTCCGGGATTAAAAATCCGGACCCGGGTCTTAAAAATTAGGACCCAAGCGAATCCGGATCAGGACCCGGGATCGCACGGGTCCGACTCAGATAGATTCGAGTCCGGAAAAAATAATAAAAAATAAATATAATAAATTAAAATATAATGAAAAATATAAAATAATAATCATATATATAAAAAAAATTATAATAGAATAAAATTAAAAATATATATATAAAAGATTTGAAATAAAACTAATAAAATTGACAAAATCCAAATATAAATATAAAATAATACAATTAAAAATAAAAAAAAAATAATGAAAAAATAATAAATCGGGTACCCGGATCCGGACCGGGTAGACTCGGGTCCGGGCCCGCGTCTATTTACCTAGGTCCGGAATCGGACCCGGGCTAACGAAAATGCTTCCGGATCCTGACCCGGGTCCGGATCCAGATTTTGCCATCCCTATTCTTACTTCTATGTATTTTGGAGCTTCTGTTATTACACAGTATCTCCGGTCGGATGTAGATCACATCTGGCAAGATATGCACACATGCCCAGGTAGATATACATATATCCGGGTGAATTTTTGCTTTCTGTATTTTGTATGTTTAGCTATTTGATTTATGTTTCTTTTGTTATCACTAATCTATGCATAATTAATAGTTTTATTCTATTGATTTAATTGATGATACGCATGTGCCTAGTTTAATATTTAAATGAGATTAATGTGCATGTTATGCCTTTGTATGATCTGCGAATGAAGTCCAACCAGACTTGTCATACGTCCAGCCAGATGTGATTTATATTCGGCCATATGATACAGTGGTATATAGGATGAAAACTCATATGTATGTTCCATAGCCGATTTCGAATGGATGGTAATATGGTTTTCACTCGGGATACAATGCCACGTATGATCGGTGGTAACACACACGTAACGCAAGCACACATATCACTCAAGTAGTATAAAATGTATTGATCCCACAAGGATTTAATACCTATGCTATTAATTTATTGAAGTTAAATTTATACAAGTATCTAATTGATTGTTGTTTGGTTGGTGATGTTTACTAAAGACAAATAATTAAAACAGTGCAAAAGTAAATTAAAGGAAAAATCAATATTATGAACCTATCTAGGGTTGTGAATCCTTCCAATATCTCTTAAACATGAAGCAATTATCTCATGTTTGTGTAATATATTAGTTTATTAACTTGGAACACGAAAATATGCAAAAGTCTATGTCGATGGTCAGATGTAAACACCCAGAGTAACCAAATTAATCATATGTCTATGTTAACCAAGAAACTCTGAATTCATTAAGATTAAGTTCCAATTGTGGCTACCCACGCCCGACAGGGATATGTCTGTTGGATAATTATGACCCATAGCGTCACTATTTGTACAGATCATTGTGTTGTTGTACAAATTAACTATGTAACAAAGGAGATTGCACTCTTATCATTTGTGATTAGATCACCTAGATGTATAAATGATGAGAGGTCCCTATGATTTGTTCCTGGACAGAGAATGATATGAGACAGTATCAATCTACGAAGGATAAATCATTAAATATCCCTAGTCAGAGTATTATCAAGATTGGACATCGATAAATACGTAAAAGACTAGTATTACACTTGTTCGCGTTGTGAGAGCACAACACATAGTTCTCATATATTTGGGTATAGGATACTCATGCAAGTGTAATAGGAGGTTGTGTTTCACCGATGGTACGGGAAACAGCTTCGCTCTGGATAAGACCCCGCGGAATCCCATTGGTAGTATGACTATGTGTCTTTGGGAGTCCGCAATCAGGGTAGGTGTATTTGGTCTTAACCTGAGACTTGCACCGCTAATGCATACGACAATCAATATACTTTGGTTGAGGTCGTCCAGGGCTTTAACCGGTTCTGTGTACGCCGATATTGGGTATATTGAGAATCGTAGTGTGTTGGGTGTGATGTCAAGACGGAAGTGTCACTCCAGTCATTTGGAGATGATGGTCACGTAGGATATGGTACTAGTACTCTTAAATGCTGCAGCTATCGGGATAAAATGACAAGGTCAGGTTTATCCGATTATAGAGACTAGTCACCAGACATCCGACATGTGCTTCGTAGGGGCAGACACATTTCCAGCCCCAGGCCTAGCACGTGATCATCCGATGCTGGACAGAAATACGCAATACTACGGTATACTACGCCTGATACAGATCCTTTATTCCTGTAAGGATGTTTCCGGAGAATTGGGGAGGCATGGCGCTTTGCTAGAGGCCAACCTTGTCTTGTAATTCGGTATAAACGTAGTACGAGGTACTTACGTGTTTGGATAGTCCGACGACCGAATTTACTGCCAACATATCCGGGGATCTCATGGGTCGCTTCCCAAAGATTCACCGATGACGTATAACTCGCACTCTAAATTAATCTGGGATTAATTAGAAGAGAGAGAAAATTAATCTGGGATTAATTGCGGAGATATTTCATCTGGGATAAAATATCATTTAAAGAGAGATAACGATTAATTTGGAATTAATCGGTAAATTAATATATTTGATATATTAAATGAAATTGGATTTCGACGCGGAATTAAAATTAGATTTTAATTCGGGCGAACGAATTAATTTGGAATTAATTCGGGCGAACGAATTAATTTGGAATTAATTCGTTAGCAACATGAATAGTGATTTCGCTAGGCGTAATCATTTAATTACAACGCAACGGTAAATTCGTTAATTTAGAATTAGCGAACCCGAGCCCGAGATAATTTGCGAGCGCATTCGCATTTCGAATTCGAGTGCGGCAAATCAAATCAAGCGTCAAATCGCTAGTCACATCTAGTATCACATCAAGCGTCAAATCATGTCACTTTGAGTGATGTGACAATTGATTGGATTGATTGATTGACAAGACTTGATTGGAGTTGTTGGAATGGTTGTTGGCTTTTATTTGTTTGACTTTATAAAGCCAAATTCACATGAAATGCTTGTGAAATTCCTATGAGTGTATTTATTACACAAATTTGGAAATTCAACCAACATTCTCTCTTTCTTTCATCTTTCTCTTCACGCCCAAAGTGGCTTAATTTTCTGTTTTCTGGTTTTTGAAACCGTGAGCAGTGAGGGGAGCAAGAGTGTGGTTTTGTGGCAAAATCACAAGTGCTAGCACACTTACGAGATATGCGAAGGTGATAGGGAAGCTCACCCATGAGCCGGGAACCATTTGACGAAGCTTGGAGCTTGATTCTTGGAGCTCAAAACCGAAACCAGTAAGGGAAAAATCTGCACTGCAGTTCGCCAAAAACCAGTGAGCATTTTGGAGTTTTTGTTGTCTCCGCGTCACTCAACCGATTGATGTAAGTATTCCGCAACTTCGTCGATGTGTATTCGCAATGTTTTTCATGCTTATAATCGATCCGGGACCTAATTAGAAACCAACAATGGTATCAGAGCCTAGGTTTGAGCATGAAAATTTTAGGGCTTAAAATTTGGGTAATTTGTTTTCAAGCATGATTTTGTGAAATTGGATGAATGAGTATGCTTAAAACATGTTGAATTGAAGATTGATTGGATCAATTTCATGAAAATTGATTTGGAATAATTTTCCCCAAAATTTGGATGTTTGCCGAATACATTAGGATTTTTTGAATTCTTGGAATTTTTTTATTTTGATTCATTGGATGAGTTGGAATCATGTTGGATAATGTTAATTTAAGATTGAATTGGATTGAATTTTGAATTGAGCATATATCCAAAATTCCTTATGTTGGCCGAATGCCTTAAGTCCTAATGGTCTTGGTGATTTTTTATTTTTGTTCATTGGATGACTTGAATCAATTGGAAATGTGGATTTAATGTTAATTTGGATTTGATTGGATTGAATTCGGAATTGATATAAAATTCCTTGTATTTGCCGAGACTTTATGGAGCATGTATTGGGTTTGATTTTGATGAAATATGTTGCACATGTTTTGTTGATGATTAGCATGATTAATTGTTTATATTGATGTTTTAGAAATGTTAATTTGGGTAATTAATCATGTGATACACTTTGGTAATTAAATTGGAAATTTGGAATTTGGTAATTTAATTATTTGGGCCTAATTTTGGAAATTGGACTTTTAAAGTTGTTATTGGGCTTGTTGGGCTTTGTTGTACAAAGTTGGGTTTAGGCAAATTGGATTGGATCCAATTGGGCCCAAAACCGCTTCCATAAAGCCCAAATGCGACTAAATGGATTTTAAAGTTTAATTGGGCCTAATGGGCCAAAATTGATTTATGGGCTTATGGGGTAACTCCCGGATTGGATTTTGGCTATTCGGTTTGACCCGAGTTGACCAAAAGTCCATGCCTCAAGAAATCAATTAAAAGCCCATTGGACTTTAATTAAATTGACGTTGGACGTTAATCGGGTTTTGAGACCCGTAACGATTAAATTTGGAATTTAAGTCGTAAAAGTTCATTATTAAAGTGTAGTATTTAATTTGGAATTAAATAGCGAATTAGAATTGAATGCATATTAAATTGGATTTAATGATGTAGTTTAGTTTAATTCGAGAATTCGTACTTTGAGTACTTATTCGCAAAGACGAGTTTAACTCGCACAAAATCAAATCGTTGTTTGAACATTGGATGATCACTAATTATCAGATTAATTAATTTGATTAGATTGATTGATAACATGCTTGTGTGAATACATGATTACGATGCATGGATAATGTATATCGGATGGATATTAGATGGGTGGGGCAATTTTGGAAATTGTAATAAATTCGATTTATTAAATTGGACCTGCGTGTCCAGCCTTATTACCTCTCATTTCATTGTATTCTCTTCTCACCTATTCCCCTCAATGTAAATGAGGTTTCTTTAGAAGTGTAGTGTAACGGGTAGAAGCAGATATTTGTGCTAGCGGGAGAGAGAAAGTGAGAGATTTGATCTAGGATCAATTGTGTAAAGTATCCATTCGCATATCATTATTACTTTTCATATACGCTTTATTATGTGTTTAGAATGCATGATGATGAGACCTTAACAAAGATAATAAATTGGTTGCCAATTAGCACACGAAAAACCCTCAATTTATATCAAGCGTTTTTCCTTCCATTGAGTGATTCTCACTCAAGATCCGAGACGGCATTGGGTAATTGGCCAAAGTCAAGCCCTTTGTTTGTCGAAGATGTGTTTGAATCACGAGAGCTTTGTTACATGTCAGTGTCTTGTCCAAGTTGTGGTTTTTTGGCCAAAGTCAATACCACTTCTTGTCCATCGACATTGATTACGAAGCTTTCCATGGTCAATGGGTCGCGCTTGACTGGGATCACTAAGTTTGTTGTGCCAAAGCCAAGGCTTAGTTGATTCAGAGGAAAAAGGTTTGGTAATGCATTGGATGTATTGGTATATATAAGATATATGTTTCGGACTTGGATGTCCCCCCTACCGGATCTAGGAATTGGATTGGATCCAATCGATCTTAGAGATCTACCTAGTTAATTATCATACAATTTGTTGGCCAAGGTCAAGATTGTGTGATATTTAACGGGATCCTAGCCCACTAGGAAACGCGATTTCCCGAGTACTCGACAGAGGGTTAGAGGCTCGCCGAAAAATAGTGGGAGGCAAGAATTGAATTTGCAATATTCGTTCAATTACTTGCCATACGCGCTCAAACAAATATCAATTCGTCAAATAAATTAAATGTTAGTTGGACTAATATTTAAATTGTTGTTTTAATAAATAGTTGACTATATCCAAAAATTCATCTATAAGTGATTATATAATTGGATTATGATAATCAATATATTTGATTTAATTAATTATAGTTGATTAAATAGTTGGATTATTGTAATCATTATAATAAATAGTACCTGAAATAATTCATTAAATAGTTGGACTATTAAAATCTAGAGATATTGAAAGGTTGGACATTTAAAATATAATCTGGGATTAAAATATTTTAAATGGTTTAATTTTCAAATTGCGAATTTAATTTCAGGATGGTCCTGGAAATAAATAATAAGTTACTTTATTTGATAAAAATAATATATTATGCCTAAAGCCCGGAGTTAAGCAAATAAGTGGAACATGATATTTGGAATATTCATGTAATGATAACTTTAGTGCTTAATCCATTAAGCTTGTCAAGTAGATTCCTTAATTTCTGAATCAGAAATAAGAATTAGATTCTTAAAGTACGATAATGAAATTGAAAGATCTTCAAAGAATCTATCCTTAGAATCTTAGAAGTACTAAATTGCAATACTTAACTCTTGGAGAGTAATGACTATTCTCAAGGAGATAAAAGTCAAAATTTACAATTAGGCAAGTAGCGCAAGGCGCACTTTACTTCGATATTCTAGAAGGCCAAGGCTTGGAAAAAGGCTTCTAGAGTGTTGAAAAGGGCAAAGGCAAAATCATTATAATCTTCTGGGAAGATAAAGGACATATCCCAAGAAGAAATTGAAGACGATCAAGGCTCTGACTTCAAATATGTTTGCCAACATTATGTTCACTACTAGTATTAAAATTAGATTTTAAATACTTAGTGTGGTACATAAATATATATTGATGTTCAGAATATGATTTAAACAGGATACTGACTTCAATTGAGATTTAATCTGCGATTTGGACGGGGATGAAAGTCGTTGTTTTAACCGCAGATACCTAAGTTTAGGAACTACCTTCGGGTATGTACTGAAATTAGGAACTGTTATAATGTAACTAGTTTGACTAGATACATTATCTCTATATCAGTGTTTAACCCGCTACGGGTGAACCCTTATATTCTAGAACACTAAAGTGTTTTATTATATAAAAATGATATTGAGATAAACACATTAGATGTGAATAACAGAATTTATATTTTGAATATAAATAAATCTCAAATATATATGTGACAAATAAATAGCTCAACTGAATTTGATCAGATGAAACTTAATTGTGGCATTTTTGTCTGGGACACAATTAAACAAGACTCGTATATCCACACTTTTGAAGAGTGGGTACTCGGACTGATTTGATTCCATTCAAATAAAGTCTACGAATCTAGTTTATTGGGCAAAGTGCCTAGAATACTATTTACTTGGTAAAAGTGTAAATGCCACCTATCTGTTAGCCCTAGTTCATAGTGAAGCAAGTGGGCCCATGTCTAGCTAGGCTAGATGTAGATATGAATATTTCGTGACCTATACAGATGTGGCATCGCGTTATGGTTATGTGTTTCTTTTGAAGAAACACAAATCAGAAACTTTTAAGTTTCGACACGAAATAGACAAACAGATCGGCTAAAGTATTAGACCGTCACGGTGAGACCGTAATGGAAAATACTTAAGCAATAAGTTTCTAATATACTTGAAAGAGTAAAGTGTTCTTTCAAAGAGGACTCCCCCGGAACACGTCAGTTTGACGGTGTGTCCGAACAGGATAAACCGAATCTTGTTGGACATGATAAGGTTAATAATGAGTCGCTCTGAGCTACCATTTCGTTCAATGGATACACATAAACAGTGCAAGAACTTATTTTGAATAAGGTTCCATTAAAATCTGTTTGACATATATCATATTAGATATGAACGGGAAAGAAACCCAGTTTCTCATTCCTGATAATTTAGGTATGCTAGGCATATGTTTGGATGATACCAAACTAGAACCCAAATTCGATAAGTGCCAATTGTAGGTTATCCTAGGGATACATAAGTATTGTACTTATACATCTCACATGAGAACAATTAGATTGTTGCTCACCATGCAGTTTTCCTGAGAGGAATACCGATATGCAGTGGTAAGTGGGAGGATAGTAAAACTCGATGAAAATCGGAGTAATACTGTCCAAGGCACCGAATCTTAATTGAACATAAATAGTTCATCAAGGATTAAACTATTGCCATTAATCTTAGTATACACAAGAACCACGTATGTCGGAGAGAGTCAGAAAACAACCTGGGGTATAGGTTTCTGATCTCACCTCATAAAGATGTCTATCTTATTGAGGTATACCAACTGACTACGTATGAGGTAGTGATACAAGGTATCGACTTCCTATTATGACAAAGTGTCATGAGTCCGAAATGGATTCCATGTATATCAACATGTTTAGAACTGGTTGATGTACCGCTAGGCATTGTGCCTATTGGTACTTTATAAGTCTTCAAGGAAGACATATATGGATGGCAACATACCAACATACTAAGCTAGGCTTGTAGCGGAAAGGTATCGTTATCAACATTGTGTTGATTACGATTCAACCTTTTACCTGTTGCCACGGTGTATCCATTTGGATAATGCTTGCTAAAGCTGTACATTTCATTTATGAAATGTGTCAGTTAAAGATCAAAATCGCTTTCCTGAAAAGGAAACCTTTTGGAGGATATTTACAACATCCTGACGGTTTTGTCGTACTAAAACTAGCAAACAAGGTTTGCAGGTTAATAAATCCATGTTTGGATTGAAGCATGCATAGGTTCTAGGAATTATCGTTTTGATGTAATCATGAATAGTTTATGGTTTAGTTCAAAACGAAAATGATTCTTGTGTATATAAGGAGGTTAGTAGGAGCGCACTGAAAATGAATGACCTGTATAAAATAATGATAATATACGTCATTTCTGGGAAATGATATTCCCATAAAATAACTATCGGCGAAAGCTTGGCTTTCGAGAAAATTCTCCGTAGAATTCTTAGGAGAAAACAACCTTTATTCAAGGAATAAAGATCTACTGGGATAGATTAAGTTGTTAACACTCTCTGAGAAATTGTACATTGAAAAATGTACGTGACTTGGTGTCTCATACGTTTTGAGCATATGGATTCACAAACAGGCCAATCCGAGTGATAGTCACTGGATTGAAGTTAAGAACATACTTAGTATCTTAGAGAACTAAGGATGTTGTCTTAATCTGTGGAGAAGGAGAACTGGAAGTGACTGGGATCACTGTAGCAAGTTTCCTAAACCGATAAAAGATGACTAAAAGTCACAAATGGTACTATATAGTTTGAATAACGATACAGTGAGCTGGAAATCTTCCATGCAAGATACTGTTACCGAATAAACAACAAATGCGGGTTATTGCTGCAGCTAAAGCAGCAATAGAAGCCTTCTGGGGTCGTAATAATCTAATTAGATTAGATATAGTTCTGTTAGCAGCTGAGCTAGGCGTCAGCACAGGTTAAGAATTAATGGTCTCATCAACGATCCAGATACATACTTCGACTATTCATCTGATTCGTTCGGATCATACATCGTGGCGATGTGATGATCGTATAAATCGCATCAGACGATAATCATGCAAATCCGCTGACGAAAGCATTTCTCAGCAGTTTGAGCCAACCGTACATAGTTCGAGTGTCAGAGACTCGAGTGACTGGTTATAGGCCAAGTGGGAGATTGTTGGATAATTATGACCCATAGCGTCACTATTTGTACAGATCATTGTGTTGTTGTACAAATTAACTATGTGACAAAGGAGATTGCACTCTTATCATTTGTTATTAGATCATCTAGATGTATAAATGATGAGAGGTCCCTATGATTTGTTCCTGGATAGAGAATGATATGAGACAATATTAGTCCATGAAGGATAAATCATTAAATATCCCTAGTCAGAGTATTATCGAGATTGGACATCGATAAATACGTAAAAGACTAGTATTACACTTGTGCGCGTTTGTGAGAGCACAACGGCATAGTTCTCATATATTTGGGTATAGGATACTCATGCAAGTGTAATAGGAGGTTGTGTTTCACCGATGGTACGGGAAACAATTCGCTCTGGATAAGACCCCGCAGAATCCCATTGGTAGTATGACTATGTGTCTATGGGAGTCCGCAATCAGGGTAGGTGTATTTGGTCTTAACCTGAGACTTGCACCGCTAATGCATACGACAATCAATATACTTTGGTTGAGGTCGTCCAGGGCTTTAACCGGTTCTGTGTACGCCGATATTGGGTATATTGAGAATCGTAGTGTGTTGGGTGTGATGTCAATACGGAAGTGTCACTCTAGTAATTTGGAGATGATGGTCACGTAGGATACGGTACTAGTACTCTTAAATGCTGCAGCTATCGGGATAAAATGACAAGTTCAGGTTTATCCGATTATAGAGACTAGTCACCAGAAATCCGACATGTGCTTCGTACGGGGCAGACACATTTTCAACCCCAGGCCTAGCACGTGATCAACCGATGCTGGACAGAAATACGCAATACTACGGTATACTACGCCTGATACAGATCCTTTATTCCTGTAAGGATGTTTCCGGAGAATTGGGGAGGCATGGCGCTTTGCTAGAGGCCAACCTTGTCTTGTAATTCGGTATAAACGTAGTACGAGGTAGTTACGTGTTCAGATAGTCCGACGATCGAATTTACTGCCAACATATCCGGGGATCTCATGGGTCGCTTCCCAAAAATTCACCGATGACGTATAACTCGCACTCTAAATTAATCTGGGATTAATTAGAAGAGAGAGAAAATTAATCTGTGATTAATTGCGGAGATATTTCATCTGGGATAAAATATCATTTAAAGAGAGATAACGATTAATTTGGAATTAATCGGTAAATTAATATATTTGATATATTAAATGAAATTGGATTTCGACGCGGAATTAAAATTAGATTTTAATTCGGGCGAACGAATTAATTTGGAATTAATTCGTTAGCAACGTGAATAGTGATTTCGCTAGGCGTAATCATTTAATTACAACGCAACGGTAAATTTGTTAATTTAGAATTAGTGAACCCGAGCCCGAGATAATTTACGAGCGCATTCACATTTCGAATTCGAGTGCGGCAAATCAAATCAAGCGTCAAATCGCTAGTCGCATTTAGCGTCACATCAAGCGTCAAATCATGTCACTTTGAGTGATGTGACAATTGATTGGATTGATTGATTGACAAGACTGGATGTGAGTTGTTGGAATGGTTGTTGGCTTTTATTTGTTTGACTTTATAAAGCCAAATTCACATGAAATGCTTGTGAAATTCATATGAGTGTATATATTACACAAATTTGGAAATTCAACCAACATTCTCTCTTTCTTTCATCTTTCTCTTCACGCCCAAAGTGGCTTAATTTTCTGTTTTCTGGTTTTTGAAACCGTGAGCAGTGAGGGGAGCAAGAGTGTGGTTTTGTGGCAAAATCACAAGTGATAGCACACTTACGGGATATGCGAAGGTGATAGGGAAGCTCACCCATGAGCCGGGAACCGTTTGACGAAGCTTGGAGCTTGATTCTTGGAGCTCAAAACCGAAACCAGTGAGGGAAAAATCTGCACTGCAGTTCGCCAAAAACAAGTGAGCATTTTGGAGTTTTTGTTATCTCCGCGTCGCTCAACCGATCGATGTAAGTATTCCGCAACTTCATCGATGTGTATTCGCAATGTTTTTCATGCTTATAATCGATCCGGGACCTAATTAGAAACCAACAATGTCTATCCTGGAAGGAAATCTACCCTAAGGTGAGATCGTGAGCTATTAAGTCTAAGGTTGAAACCTAAAATCCCTTCCTCAAGTTCATTTTAAGTTTACCAAATCAATTTATTAGTGGCCAGTTAATAAGAAGCATTAAGACTAAGACTCAATAAATAAACTTATACGTCACACAAGACACAAAATAACCAACTTATAAGCCTATGGTATTGGAATTCATCACAACCCTAGGTAAGGTATTTAGTTACAACACATACCTAGGATTACTTAAGACATAAATAAATAAAACATTATAAAACAAATTTTGAAATTTAAAAGGTAAAATAAAATAATAAAATAAAATGATGAGGTTAGATGATCCACTTTTATTACTTCTAATTTAGAAATCTCTCTTATTATAATATATAAATTTGCATTACATTACCAACCGACCATATATGCGGTATCCTGATTAAGTCGGATTTTAATTAATTCCAACCGACCATAAAGACGGTATCCAATTAAGTCAGGTCAAAATTAATTTAATTAAGTCCAACAGACCATAAATGCGGTATCCCATTAAGTCAGGTTTTAAGATAATTTATATATTATAAATAAGGGAGGTTATTCTAAACTATTATAATAAAAGCTTCACATTTTCACCCAGCAGAAAGAAGTTACCTATTAATGTTTTAAGTAAAACACACACAATTTTATTACTAAAATAAAAATTAAATACAGAAAAACTGTAAATAAACAAGCAAGATACTATCTTCTTAGTATTCTTAAGAAAATTCCCAGAAAAAAGTATGAATTTTCCTTCTGTATCAGGCCTCTATTTATAGGCTTCAAAAACGCCACGCGTCGCGACGCGTGCTACAGTACTGTACAAGTATCGGCAGCCCAATAATTGCTTCGGCGTCGCAACGCCTTGAGGGTTAGCGTCGCGACACCGGGTGAAATACTGACGTCGTGATAACGCATAGGATGACGCATGTCGACAGCTGGATTATTGGTTGCGCATCGCGACGCAGAGGATGTTGCGCGTTACGATGCGTGAATAGAAAATTTCTCATTTTTCCCATTTTGATCCGAATTTCACCGTTTTAGCCCCGATTCAATTCCAGTGAGTTCCGAAACTTTATTTATCTGTAAAATAACACAAAACACATAACAATATTCACAATACCCGAGAAACTATATAAAATATTAAGTAAAAGAGACGATAAATATTGATATATTTTCCGCTGATCAACGTGCCACATGAGATGACCATTTAATTACAAATATATTTTGAAATGCATGTTTATTTAATATTTTATCGAGTATGAATGTTTCTACATTTCTACACTACGCAGTACATCTGACCTGACATCTAGAAAGTCTGACCGGATATAATTATTGATTATATATACGGCCGCCCTTAAGCCATATCCGGCTGGGCCTCTCCGAGGCCAAGCCCACTGAGACCATGCTTTACACTGCTTTATCAGCCTTGTATCTTGTTACTATAACCTGTTTTTAATTATCTTATTATTATTGTTGCAATTCCGTCTATGTATTTTGGATCTCGTGCATTTATATTTACTTTATTTATTGCATTTTACTTTATCATGTTTTCGCACTCGCATGCCTCGAAATCGCTTTTTGTGATATTACATTATAACATGTGGGCATAACTCTTTTAAGGATAAATATTATACTGGCATAAGTAAGGGACCGTACCGAACGCAAACGGGTTTAAGGTCGACCCTTGCGAGGGGTGTAGTGCGGTCTTAAATCATTCTTGGTATCTCATATCGGGTGGCGACTCTATTATTCTCCAGTTAGTCCCCTGCGGGACTATCTTCACTCTCTACCAACTCGAGCCTAATAGTATAGTGGTCACCAATATCATAGGCATAGGCGCATAGCGATAAACCCAACTTTGCTCTTATAGATGGCGACTCCACTAGGGATAGAGAATTAGCCATGAAAAAACACTTTGTAGTATTTATGGCGGATTGAGAATAACCATGTCTTCATATTTTGTATACTCTTTTTAACCTCGATGGCATTGCATTTCGAGAAATCACTTTTACTCAAGGCAGTATATTGATATGTGATGATAACCATCACTTATTGGCACGTACCATTGGGTATTAAGATGCGTTCACTTGGTTGATTGAACCATTAGATGGGGAAACCTAGTTATGGAAAACCCTTCATGTTATTGGGCATAAAAAAGGGTGTGTTCACTTGGTTGATTAAAACCTTGAGTGGAGAAACCTAGTTGTGGGTAACCATTCATCGATGGGAGCCAAAGTCATACCCTTATGAGTCAACATAAAAATCCCATAATTGTTATCATATAGAAGCTTCCCTTATATTTGTGATTAGACCCCCAATCATTTGAAGTTATTTGGATATTTTGACATGAGATGTAAACTTATTGGGCCTTTTCAACTAGGACAAGTTTGTCTTTCATGGTAATTGGGCCAAATACAATGAAATGGTAACGGGCCACCATGTATGTGAACTTTGTTGGGCCTAATATGTTTAGTTAAAATCCAAATACCAAAATATGAGTTTGATACCTTCGCTGGCTTTCATCCGGAAAGGGTACACCTTGTTTAAGCTTATTTGGATATTCCTAAATGGCTTAAACCCATCCCTAAATAACCATGATTACTAAGGGCCCAATTCGCCATTTTTATATAATGGCACGATCCTCATATTAGGCTTAGTTGATGTTGTAAATGGGCAGCCTTTGTTTTTTAACGATGGAAAGGAACCAAGATAGGAGAGAACGAGCTTGTGTACCCCCCGCTGGTTCATAAGCTAAGTCAAACCTAGTATAAATATTGACTTACCTCGTGTGTGGAAGAAATATGGTTGGAAGGGTATATGTCGCTGATTGGACATACTATGCATTTCATGCAGACATGCATCATGCTAACACTTTGTGACACAACCATCGTATCAGCCTATTGAGTTAGTCAGAGGTTGATCAACAAAAGAATAGTCAATTGTAACAGTTTTCGCATAGACCAAATAGAAGATAAATTGAACAAAATGACTGAACAACTACTGACTTTGACCACTGCTATGATCAACTGGACGACACCGCAGACAGTTAGAGCTGAACCAATCAATGAGAGGTGTGAGTATAAGAAGCCTTACAGCCAATGGCGACATAAGAAAAATAATGGAAGAGGCTAAAAATGGAACATCGAAAGTAAACGCCATCCTAAAGCGACACTTCTCCACCTGGGAGGACTGATGTCCAAGATTTTAGATGAACTCAAGAGGTAAGAAATTTCGAAACCCTTGGAACCAAAAATGTCAACAAAACCTATACCCCACCATATCAACTTAAATTGCTACTGTCATGTCCACCAGTAATATAGCCATGACACCGATAGTTGCACCCACCTCAAACATGAGATTTATGACTTGATCGACAGAGGCAAGATGCCTAATCCCAATGGGTACTTCTCTCATGCTTGATTGTTGCATTGTATTAGTCTTTTCTTGTTATTTAATGACTTTTTTAAGTTCAATGATGAAATAAATCTGGTTTTGTAAAATTTTACGTCTCTTAACAAAAGATGAGCATGTCTTAATCCTTGAAACAATGGTTAACTTTGAAATCACTGGCAAAATGCTACCTATAAATTCACATTAAAAAATTACACTTAGAATTGCAATGCATACTTAGAAAGATTTTATGTTGGCACAACTTGTAGAGATGGTCAAAGCATTTAACATTCATCTAACTCTCTTCCAAAGCTGAGGCTAAGATAATACTAAGTTAAGGAGATGACGCAAACAAAAGAAAAGAAAGAAAGTAATAAAAAATGAAGAAAAATGAAAAATATGAAAAAAGAAAGGGTGCATCCCAAAAAATCTACTCCCATGTTCGAAGTGTTTAGTAACCAGGAGTATCGTGAACCCATGAGTACTTTCCCATTAAACGAAAAATTAAATACCGAGTATGAAAAACAACTTGATTCGGTGAAATGGTTGAGTAACCAGAGGCTCGCATCACAATTGTGAAGTCTTTGCGTCAAAAGGTTATTTGACGACTCAAGGAAGTTAGGGATGAACCCTACATAAGATGAACATTTGAGAAATTCTAAAAATTATTGATCCTTAACTAGGTGTTAGATTACCTTGATCAAAGAAAAAATTAAAATTAACTAAAATGTTAATACTAGTCTATAATTAGTACCAGCATAAACCGATATGGGTTGCACATAATTCTTTGTGAAGGAGTCACACACACATATGAAAAAGCATTTGAAAGGTGAAACCTTAGTCGAAATTGAGTTTTGAATTTAGATAACGCTCATACTTTGGAAAGAGATAGAATTTTAAAACTTTTGAGAACATACAAAAAGTCATTTCATGATAAAAAGAAATTTGGAAAGAAAAGTCGATGACTTGGGAACCCCGAGGGATAGCTCGAATAGAAGACTGACGGTACCTCCACTGAAGAAGTGTCACAACTCCTGCAAGCCGATGAACGGGCATATACTTAGAGATCATTTTCATACATATATATATACAGACATGCATGTATACATACAAACAGATAGCATTTGTTTTGTAGAAAATTTGAACAAACACCAACCTACGAGAAGTGGAACAAGACACAGAACGCTCGGTTGCAATCAATAGTTGAAAGCCTCCAAGGCACAGAGCATATGACAGTCAGAAGAACGAGATATTGTGGGGCGAGTCCTGCTTTAAAGAGAACAATAAGGGATGAAGCCTCGAAATGAAACATTAGGAATGAGGTTGAAGTGCCAAACATAACTCTGGAACGGATCCGAGAACAAAGGAAAAGCACTCCAGAATGGCTTCAGAAAGACCACTTCAGAATGGCTTCGGAAAAGACAACTCTGGAATGGCTTTGGAAAGACAACTCCGGAATGGATCCGGGAAAGAACGAAGAAGACAACATAAGAAAGACTTCAAGAGAAAAAGAAAAAAGGAAATCCAGGATGGATCTGGGAAAGAAGAAAAATACACTTTGAAAATGGCTCTGGGAAAGAAGCAAAATGCACTTCGAAAATGGCTCCTGAAAATAATGAAAAGTGGAAACCGAAATGGGTCTGGGAACAAAGGAAAAGAAGATTTCGAAATGGATCTAGGAAAGAATGAAAAAGACAACTCCAGAAATGGCTTCGTGAAATAAGCAAAATGCACTCTGGAAATAACTTCAGGAAAGAAGCAAAATGTACTTCGGAAATGGGTCCGGAAAATAATGAAAATAGGACAATGGAATGGCTCCATGAACAAAGGAAAAGAAGACTATGAACTGGATCTGGGAAAGAACAAATAAGACAACTCCGGAAATGGCTCTAGGTGTGGGACACAGAAATCGGCGACGCTGTCCAGGGATCACGGCCCGGTCGGGAGTATGGAGTAGCCCGGGGGGGACTAAACCGGAGAATAAAGGAGCCGCCACCCAGCGTGAACTGAGAAATGATTTACGGCCGCACCCACCCCTCGCAAGGGAAGACCTCAAACCGTTCGGTTCGGAATGGTCCCTTACTTATGCCAATTGTAATGAAAAGATTAATGCAATAGTATAAGCAAGTCTCATACAACACATACAAGATAATTTAAGCAACACACAAGTTTTCACATCCATAATCGTAAATAAGAAATAAAGGCAAAACACATAATTCATAAACATATTGAACAATAAAGTGCAATAGTGTAATTAATGACAACTACAAAAGCATTAATAATAAAAGCGGGTAATTAGGTGCATAATGCAAAGGAAATGACCAAAGAAGCAAACATGCATGAAATGTGATGAAAAGAAATATGTTCACTGTATGTACGTTCGTATAGCATTTGAAAACGCATTCGAATGGTAAATAGAATGTTCATGTTCGTATAGCATTCAGAAACACATTCGAACTGGATGAGACCTGATGCATGGTAAAGCAGAATGCATGCGCGTTCGAGTAGCGTTCTGAAATTCGTTCAAACGGGAATGAGACGGAATGTTCACATCCGTATAGCGTTCGGAAACACGTTCGAACGAGATAAGACCCGATGCATGATAAAACAAAATATATGCGAGTTCGAGTAGCGTTCGTAAACGCGTTCGAACGGACCGAGGCAGAATGCATACGTTCGTGTAGCATTCGGAAATGCATTCGAACGAGATTATCAAAATGGTATCTGAAATGACGCAAACCCATACGTGAATGAACAAATACATAATATAGGACCTCGTATGTCTGATTGAACACATTTCACATTCAATCGAGTGTACTTCATCCGGCGCGGCAAAACATTGTGGTAAAGGTAGCCTTTAGGCATTTCCCTCGAATAGAAGACCTTTAATCCACCCTAGTTATCCCATGCGTATTAAATTATCAATGCATGAATAAACAAATAAATAATATGGGACCTTGTATGCCCGATTGAACACATTTCATATTCAATCGAGTGTACCTCATCCGGCGCGGAAAAACATCGTGATAAAGGTAGCCTTTAGGCATTTCCCTCGAATAGAGGACCTTTAATCCACCCTAGTTAGCCCATGCGCACTAGAATGCAATGCATGCGTAAATAAAGCAATGATATGCAAATGGTAAATGACATAATAAAAGGCGCGGTAAAATATTGTGGTAAAGGTAGCTTTTTGGCATTTCCCTCAAATGGAGAACCTTTAAACCAACGTAATTAGCCCATGCGCATTAAGTAACAATACATGAATAAACAAAATGCATTAAAAGATAAATAGCGGGACGATAAGCATAGATTTAAATCACAAAATGAAACACGTGCTTGAAAGTCTCTCAAGCGGTACATGGAGTTGTATCCCAAGTACATACCGCACTACCGTCAATTCGGATTCGGCTACGGAATTTACGTTAGGGTTTCCATCCGATATACCGCAAGAGATAGCACGCAATCATCAACTCAATGTATGCATGGAATATGATAATGCATGTGATGAAACAACAATAAATAACAGAAACGATAAATAGTAAGCTAAGTGCGAAATATTAAAGGAAAATAAATGACTGAAAATAAATGCGGAATAGTAAAGAGATGTGACCAATGGTTTGGCCATTTTTTAATATAGGGCTTCGCATGCCCGGTTGGATGTATTCCACGTCCAACCAAGCATGTCGTGTCCGGGATAACAAAATAAAATATAACAAAGGGTGCCCTCAGGTCTTACCTTTTAAATCGATTCTCGGGAGTGCGTTACGTCGTCGTCGGAAGGGTTAATGTTCTATAACTTTTCTGGTTCACTGGTTCGATATTTCCGCCATTTTGGGCTGCTGTTTCCGCTGTTTATTCACTGTTTTGGACTGCAGTTTTCTTCACTGTTTTGGACTGTTTTGCTGCTGTTTTCCAGTCACTATTTCGGGGTTATTCTCGATGCTAAATGCTACTATTTTAGGGTTATTTTTGGGTGAAATATGGGACTGTTTTCAGGGATTATCTGGACTGGTTTTTGGGTGCTTCAAGGACTGTTTTGGGGTGTGATTTTCAGGGCTGTTTGTTGTGAGGGGTTGTTGTGGTTCGTTGGGCTGTGTGGCTACGTGGGGCTGTGTGGCTACGTGGATAGTGCTTGGCGTGAGTGGGCAGTTAATCGTTGTTATGTGTGGCGTAAGTCTTGGTTAATGTGGCTATATTTGGTGTGAGTGTATGGCTTATGTGAGGGCTACGGTTTGTGTGGGCGTGCGTGGAGAGAATGAAGAGATGAGATGCATGTTGAGTGTGGACTGAGTGTGTTGTTTCTTTAGTCGGTGTGGGAGCTAAGGGGCAGTGAGGCGAGAGAGAGAATGGGCTTTTGGCTTTTGTTTATGAGAGTCACGGCTGCTTTAGGGTTTTGTTATTTATTCTATTTGGTTGGTCAGGGTCTTTGTGGCAGTGCGCTGTTTGTGGTGAATGGATGTGTGTGTGCATTTGTTGAAGTTAGGCTGCGAATGAATTATGGTTTATTTTATTTTGTGAAGCCGTGTGAGAGAAATGAGAGAGGAAAGTGAGTTAGGCGAGAAAGAAGTGAAAGGGTTTATATTTTTTTTTGTGTTTTGCCTTGAGTGAGAGCCAATGAAGATTAGGGTTGGTTTAGGTCTTCTTTTATAATGGTGCATCTAGGGTTTCCTTGTGTGTGCATGGCTTAAGAAAGGGAATAAAATCAAGTAAATATGGGGTGCATTTAATTTAATTATTAAAGGAAAGGATATTTGTATTTTTGGTGGGGGAATATCTTTAAATTGGTAGGTGATTTATTTAGATTGGATTTAAATCTTTGGTAATTAGGAAGGTGATTTTTTTTATTTAGGAATGGGATTTATTTAATTTAGGAAGGGGGATTTGATTTGATTTAATTGGATTTAATTTAATTTAATTGGATTTAATTTTAATTTGTGACATGTGTTTTAAATGTTTTAATTATTTGGATTGGGCTTTGGTGGGCCTTGGGCGTGGGTTGCGAGATGGGCTTTGGATGGGTGCGGGGGTTTTGGGCCGAGGCTTAATATTTTAAAACAGAGATTAATCGGGCGAATCTGAGGCCAATTAGCGAGTTAAATTTATTGATGTATTAATTTTTAATTTTTTCTTTCCGACGTCCGTTTCCCATGACTTCCGCAACTTATCGGGTAGTGCCTCCATACGAGGCTCATCATTGGGCTTTCATGAAAAAAATGCAAGTGTCTACAGTCGTCCCCACTTTGATGGGACTTGTGCAGTGTGTGACAGTGACAATCCTATCAAAGTCATGCATGTATTTTTTTATTTACCTGGCTCGCCAGCTGTTGCTGAACTTACCGGTTGTTCTGAGACGCTTTAAACTGAGTTGATGGTGACGAGGTGTTTGACCTCTGGTTCATTCCTGAACCGTTACTTTAGTTGAGATTGATGGAGAGGCGCTGTGACCCCTGGGTCTTGTTCCCGAACCACTGAGTTGGTCTTGTTCCCGAATTGAATGCTGGGTCTTGTTCCCGAACTGAGTTGTGGGTCTTGTTCCTAATTTGAGTTGTGGGTCTTGTTCCCGATTTGAGTTGAGGGTCTTGTTCCCAATTTGAGTTGAGGGTCTTGTTCCCAATTTGAGTTGTGGGTCTTGTTCCCGAATTGAATTGTGGGTCTTGTTCCCGAATTGAATTGTGGGTCTTGTTCTCGAATTGAATTGTGGGTCTTGTTCCCGAACTGAGATGAGGGTTTTGTTCCCGAATAGAGTTGGTCTTGTTCCCAATTTGAATTGTGGGTCTTGTTCCCGAATTGAATTGTGGGTCTTGTTCCGAAGTTGAGATGAGGGTCTTGTTCCCGAACTGAGATGATGGTCTTGTTCCTGAATAGAGTTGTGGGTCTTGTTCCCGATTTGAGTTGAGGGTCGTGTTCCCAAACTGAGTTGTGGGTCTTGTTCCCCATTTGAGTTGTGGGTCTTGTTCCCGATTTGAGTTGAGGGTCTTGTTCCCAATTTGAGTTGTGGGTCTTGTTCCTGAACTGAGTTGTGGGTCTTGTTCCTGAATAGAGTTGGGGGTTTTGTTCCCGAATTGAGTTTTGGGTCTTGTTCCTGAATTGAGTTGTTTTTGCCACTTTTCTTCAAAACCTGCGAATAAAAACAAGACAAAAATTGTGTGCATGTGACGTATATGCATGTATGCATTGATGTATTTCTTATTCCGATGGGTTAGGCCTTCCTTGTGCTCTTTGGTGCCATTTGCCTACAAATGTATTTGGTCGCCCCATGGGCATGCTTACAGTTTCCTTTTGCCAGTTCTCTTCTGGTGATTGCTCAGTTTTCTTTGGTCCCATGACTCAAGATTCCATTATGCCCCTTATTCGCGAGGTGGTAGACTGGTCGCCCTCAGACTTGGTTTAGTTTTCTGCTCTCTGCTGTTTGCACTATGCCAAAGTAGATCATTTGATGTGACGTTCCATATCAACATACTATATTGCCTTTTACGAAATAGTCTCAATAGTTATACATATTATTGCCCTCAAAGGATGCCTAATGTCGAAATCGGTGAACCTTCAAAGTACTCGATGTAACTCAAATCCGACTGTTTGAATAAATGATCTGAACCAGACTCAAAGTGTGTGTGTGCTAAGGTTCTTTTACAGCTTGATCCTTGGGTAAGCCAACTCAATGATTTTGTTTCAAAGAATGGGATCGAGGGGTCAAACCAACCTAGATGTCTTGATCATGCTCTGTAATTACTTCTTCGTACTCAATGTGATATGATTTTCTTTTCCTTTTCTTTCGTCCTTTTTTTTTTACACACCTACCCTTTAAGGTAGCATTTCTCCTCATGAGTACTCGAGATTCAAAGTACTCGATGCCTAATGTCGAAACCAGAGAACCTTCAAAGTACTCGATGTAACTCAAATCCGACTGTTTGAATAAATGATCTGAACCAGACTCAAAGTGTGTGTGTGCTAAGGTTCTTTTACAGCTTGATCCTTGGGTAAGCCAACTCAATGATTTTGTTTCAAAGAATGGGATCGAAGGGTCAAACCAACCTAGATGTCTTGATCATGCTCTGTAATTACTTCTCCGTACTCAATGTGATATGATTTTCTTTTCCTTTTCTTTCGTCTCTTTTTTTTTTACACACCTACCCTTTAAGGTAGCATTTCTCCTCATGGTGGTCCTAATACTCGCCCATGGGTAGCTTCACGCTTATCGATTATAGGTGGTTTATATTTTCTTCTTGAGAGACTTTTCTTTGGTTTCCAACCATACCACATATCGTAACACAAGTAAGTCATGATGGACATCTAAGTGAACGGTCATTCATCGATCCGCCATCACTTTAACTAGTCACCTTGCCGACTACTCAGGCTTCCGCTGTAAAGATCCTGTAATCAAATGCTCGCGAATCTACCTAAGATCAACTACTCAAAATATCGGATGAGAGTGCATCTCGCACTTATCATTTCTAAAGTTCCAATCTAGGGCAAACAATTTCATCATCAGACTTATGCCTAACTATTAAGGACTAAGAACACACAATTTTTTTTTCTCTTTTTTTTTCTTTTTTTTTTGACACATTTTTTTTTACTGAAGGCCCCCCAATGGTCTATTCTTGCCATAAAGTTTTCTGTTTCTCGACTTCCTCTTCGCGGATATCCCTGTTTGCTAAACTCTTCTTGACAAATCTTCTTTCTTCTCTAACCCAACGGATATCTATGATGGCTTTTAAGACACGGGGGTTAGCATGATGCGTGTATGCATGAGATGCATGAGATGCGTGTGATGTACGAGATATAATATGCATGTGGTTATCAAAAGCATAAAGGGTGGCTTCTATAGGTCATACAACTATGGTTCACATGCAGGTTTATATGAGTATAGATAAAGGCTCCCGCCGGTGAAGGATTGCCCACAACTAGGTCTCCCCACTCAAGGGTTCGAGCGACCAAGTGAGCGCGTCTTTTTTATACCCTAAGGTACGTGCTAACGAGTGATGGTACCATATAATGATCCACCGCTTCGAGCGAAAACGACTTCACGATACATGAATAATTGTCAAATGGATTCCTCTATTGAAAATTCCCCAGAGGAAGGGTGGAGCGAACTCTCTTAAATACCCTTACCTCTTAGGCTCTTATCGCCTGGGTGACAGGAATAAACAACAGATCATCCAAATTAGTCCATCAATTTAAATATACTCCAAGGTAAGCTTCGAGTAAATGATTATCTAGATGTATTCTCAGCTTTTCCTTTTGGCTATAAAAAGGTAGTGAGAAAAGGAAGATACAAAATCATTATCTAACTCTAATAGTACCTTCGGTTAAATCAACTTTAGACAAGTTTAACTAAAGCGAAAGTCACAAATATTACAAGACATTATTTCAGGGTCGATTCTCTATCCCCAGTGGAGTCACCAGACTGTAGGACACAGAAATCGGTGACGCTGTCCTGGGCTCGCCGCCCGGTCGGGAGTACGGAGTAGCCCGGGGGGGACTAAACCGGAGAATAAAGGAGCCGCCACCCAGTATGAACTGAGAAATGATTTAAGGCCGTACCCACCCCTCGCAAGTGAAGACCTCAAACCGTTGGGTTCAGAATGGTCCCTTACTTATGCCAATTGTAATGAAAAGATTAATGCAATAGTATAACCAAGTCTCATACAACACATACAAGATAATTTAAGCAACACACAAGTTTGCACACCCATAATCGTAAATAAGAAATAAAGGCAAAACGCATAATTCATAAACATATTGAACAATAAAGTGCAATAGTGTAATTAATGACAACTACAAAAGCATTAATAATAAAAGCGGGTAATTAGGTACATAGTGTAAAGGAAATGACCAAAGAAGCAAACGTGCATGAAATGTGATGAAAAGAATATGTTCACTGTATGTGCGTTCGTATAGCGTTTGAAAACGCGTTCGAACGGTAAATACTATGTTCGCGTTCGTATAGCGTTCGGAAATGCGTTCGAACGGGATCAGACCTGATGCATGGTAAAGCAGAATGCATGCGCGTTCGAGTAGCGTTCTGAAACACGTTCGAACGAGAATGAGACAGAATGGTCGCGTTCATATAGCGTTCGGAAACGCGTTCGAACGGGATAAGACCTGAAGCATGATAAAACAAAACACATGCACGTTCGAGTAGCGTTCGTAAACGCATTCAAATGGACTGAGGCAGAATGCATACGTTCGTGTAGCGTTCGGAAACCCGTTCGAACGAGATTACCAAAATGGTATCTGAAATGACTCAAACTCATACGTGAATGAAAAATACATAATATAGGACCTTATGCCCGATTGAACACATTTCACAATCAATCGAATGCACTTCGTCCGGCGCGGCAAAACATCATGGTAAAGGTAGCCTTTAGGCATTTCCCTCGAATAGAGGACCTTTAATCCACCTTAGTTAGACCATGCGCATTAAATTATCAATGCATGAATAAACAAATAAATAATATAGGACCTTGTATGCCCGATTGAACACATTTCATATTCAATCGAGTGTACCTCGTCCGACGCGGCAAAATATCATGGTAAAGGTAGCCTTTAGGCATTTCCCTCGAATAGAGGACCTTTAATCCACCCTAGTTAGCCCATACGCACTAGAATTCAATGCATGTGTAAATAAAGCAATGATATGCAAAGGGTAAATGACATAATAAAAGGCGCGGCAAAATATTGTGGTAAAGGTAGCCTTTTGGCATTTCCCTCAAATGGAGGACCTTTAAACCAACTTAATTAGCCTATGCGCATTAAGTAACAATACTTGAATAAACAAAATACATAAAAAGATAAATAGCGGGACGATAAGCATATATTTAAATCACAAAATAAAACACGTGCTTGAAAGTCTCTTAAGCGGTACGTAGAATTGCATCCCAAGTACAGACCGCACTACCGTCCATTCGGATTCGGCTAAGGAATTTATGTCAGGGTTTCCATCCGATATACCACAAGAGATAGCACGCAATCATCAACTCAATGTATGCATGGAATATGATAATGCATGTGATGAAACAACAATAAATAACAGAAACGATAAATAGTAAGCTAAGTGCGAAATATTAAAGGAAAATAAATGACTGAAATTAAATGCGGAATAGTAAAGAGATGTGACCAATGGTTTGGCCATTTTTTAATATAGGTGTAGGCATTGCATTTTCGCATGTGAAACCCGATGATGAGTCTCAGTTGGAGGCACTACCTTTTTAGCTAAGGATATTGCGGGAAAGGGAGGTCGGAAGGGGAAATTCAGAATAAGTACGTCATCAGATTCATTTCGCAAGTTCACTGTCTTCGTTAGTGTTGCGTTCGTTACTTCATTCGAACGTCAGCATATTGCGGACGTCGTGTGAGTTCGTTCGAATGGGCGTTCGAACGGAGTCGGTATTTCTGGTTTTGCTGCTAGCCTCGTACCCCAGCCCAATTAGCCCCCAAAGCCCATAAAACACATCCCATTAATATAAAACACATTTAAAACACATGGGAAATTAATTAAATATTAAATAAAATAATTAAACCATTTACCAATTAAATAAAACATAAAATATAATCATACCTAATAAAGATAAATCAAATATATTATATACCAAACTTAACAAATATCATGCCTAAATAAAATCAATCATAACAAATTAAATATTTTGTATTCCTAATCTAGCCAAGATTTGTCCCCCCTCAATCTAATCCTTTCATTGTTGAATACCAAATCAAATCCTCCTTTTAATGCCAAAATCCCTTCCTTGTGAGACAAGGTGAAGCCCTAGCCTTTCTCTATATAAACCACACCTCTCCAAGGCATTCCCCTCCAAATTTGACGCCCATCACAAGAAAAAAGAAGCAAAGAATTTCCAACCCCCCTCTCCAAGCTCTCCATTCACGCATATTACACAAAAATATAACAAAATTCTCTTCATCTCCTTCCCCTACTTGACCGAAAAAAACAGCCCCATAAGCCTCCCTATATCACCGAAACAACACCCCCATAAACCTCCCGGCAGTACCGAAAAACTGCACTCCTATTAGCCCTCAAACAGTCCCTAAAATCCTTAAACCAGTAACATAAAAACTGCACTTATAATCCTTGAAATAATCAGACAAGACTACACAAAAAACCCACAAAAAACACTCGGAAACAGTCCGTTGAAACGTCAAAACAAGTTACATGAACAGTGAGCGCAGCAAACAGAGGGCCGAATAGCAGCAGAACGGAGACCGAACAGCAAGCAAAACAGCAAAATAGTGAGCTAGGACGCTAAACCAGTGAACCGGAGAAGTTGAGGAGCTTTACCCTTCCGACGACCGTGAAACGCAAGCCTGAAAGTTGGCAAAAAAGGTTAGACCTGAGGGTATTTTCCACACTCGCTTTCTGTTTTACTTGTATTATTTATTGAGTATTGCTTGCATGATTGTTATGTTGAAATGTATGTTGTGGCCCTTGAGTAGATGAATATGCATGAATTATGAGATGTTGTATGTTGTGGCTTTGGAATGAAATGAGAGATGTGTCAACTCTCGCGGTATATCGGATGGAAACCCGGACATAAATTTCATAGCCGATTCCGAATGGACGGTTGTATGATCTATACTTGGGATACAACTCCACGTACCACTTGAGTAAACGGCACCCTCTTTTGTTTTGTGTTGCTTCGGTTTATTTATTTTTCGTCACTTGAATTTTGCATGTCGCTTATTTATGCATGATTCAATCGTGCGCATGGGCTTAGCAAGTGCGATGAAAGGTCCTCTAATTGAAGAGGTTAAAACCATTTACCATGATGCTTTGCCGCGCCGGTTGATGTGTGTTCGGTTGAATGCAAGATACGTTCAATCGGACATACTAAGTTTGATATTATTGTTTCTTTATTCTTCGTATGCATGATTCAATCAAGCGCATGGGCTTAGTAAGTGCGATGAAAGGTCCTCTAATTGAAGAGGTTAAAACCCTTTACCACGATGTTTTGCCGCGCCGGTTGATGTGTGTTCGGTTGAATGCAAGATACATTCAATCGAGCATACTAAGTTTGATATTATGGTTTCTTTATTCTTTGTATGCATAATTCAATCAAGCGCATGGGCTTAGTAAGTGCGATGAAAGGTCCTCTAATTGAAGAGGTTAAAATCCTTTGCCACGATGCTTCGCCGTGCCTCGTATTTCGCTATTTGCTTTTTATGTATGTATTGCATTACATTTTGTGCATCAGGTCTGTTCCGTTCGAACGCATTATCAAACGCTATACGAACGTGAACCTTCTGTTTCCCGTTCGAACGTATTTTACAAATGCTACGCGAACGCACACGCACTTTCTTAGTCTTATCATGCATCAGGTCTGGTTCTGTTCGAACGCGTTCTCGAACGCTATACGAACGCGAACCTTCTGTTTACCGTTAGAACGCGTTTTCAAAAGCTACGCGAACGCGCACCCACTGAACTGAGTCATTTTCATCAGATTTCATACATAGTTTTCCTAGTAGCTATTCCTTCGTATGATGAACCTGATTGTCCCTCTATATTACTCAAGATTGTGTAGGTGTCATTCATTTGTATTCCCCACATGTATGAGTACAATGTGTTTAATGTATTACGCTTTATATGCCTATGTCATGATAACATTTGAGTATTGTTTCTTGTGGTATATCGGATGGAAAACCCAGACATAAATTCCGTAGCCGATTCCGAATGGACGGTAGTACGGTCTGTACTTGGGATACAATTCCACGTACCACTTGGGAAGGTGCTCACATGTGTGCTGCGTGGTTAGTATGTATGTGTGCTTGCGTGGTTAGTATGTGTGCTTGTGTTTTCTTGAATATAATATGCCAATGAAGTTGTATGTTTGTCGCTCCTTTGATGTACTTTCAAGCATGCAATCTTAGATGTGAAATATATGTAAATTTAGGTGTAAGTTTTATTTTGTAAATGTGAATTTAGAAGCATGATACTCTTGGAAATAAGTGTTACTTAAGCCTGATTAAATTATTACATAAATCCTTTCATTACAAGTGGCATAAGTAAGGGACCATTCCGAACCTAACGGTTTGAGGTTTTCCCTTGCGAGGGGTGAGTGCGGCCTTAAATCTCATTTTCCCGGTTCACACCGGGTGGCGACTCCATTATTCTCCGGTTTAGTCCCCCGGCTACTCCGTACTCCCGACCGGGCCGCGAGCCCGGGACAGCATGCGTCGTCCAGTTCATGTGTCCCACAATCTGGCGACTCCACTGGGGATAGAGAATCGGCCCCGAATATTGTCTTGTAATGTTTGGATTTATGTTTTAATTGACCGTGTCTATAGTGGATAAAATGGGGGTTTAATCAAAGGCATTTTAAGGCTAGGTAATGGTTTGGTGTATTCCTTCATTCACTATCTTTCTAGAAGGAAAAGCTGTGAAGGGACCTATATGACCATCTACTTGTAGCCTATTGTGATGGACTAATTGGAGGACTCGTTGTTTATTCCTGACACCAAGCGATAAGAGCCAGAGGCTTGGGTATTTAAATGAGCCTCGCTCCACCTTCCCTCTGGGAATCTACAACGGGAAATCCATTTGACAGTCTGTCACACACCATAGCTCATTGGCACGTACCTTAGTGTATAAAAAAGGGTGCGCTCACTTGGTTGCTCGAACCCTTGATTGGGGAGACCTAGTTGTGGGCCATCCTTCGCCGACGAGAGCCTTTGTCTATACTCCTGCGAACCCACCCATAGACCGGGTTTGTATTGTTAAAGTAACAATTATTCCCTTGAGTATGTCCTAGTGGACCATCCTCATTTGGATGCAGTTGGACCATTGTCAGAAATGCGGACTTGCTGGGCCATTTAAACTGGGGCGAGTTCATACCTTATGACCATCGGGCCCAAAGCTTCTGAAATGTTGATGGGCCATTCCGTAGAAATTATTACTTTATGTTTGCATTATCTTTTATGCTTGTGTGTGGGAACATCGTCGTTTGAATCCATTTGGACCATTTGTCATGAGATATGGGTTTGTTGGGCCATTAAACTGGGACAAGAACGTATTTTATGACGGTTGGGCCAAAGGCTTCTAAGTGATTGATGGGCCACTTTGTGATTGTGTTCGGAACGTTACCATTTGGATTTAGTCGGGTTCTTTCTTGTCATGAGATGTGAACTCATTGGGCCATTAAACTAAACTGGATGAGTTCACTCCTATAACAATTAGCCCGAAAGCTTCTAAAATGATAACGGTCCGATTTGTTTGAAAATTTTAATTTTAATTTAGTATGTTATATATGTTACCTGCATCTCATGCACCTCATGCATACATCATGTTAACACCCTCTATGTCTCAAAAAGACATCATAGATACTGTTTGGGTTAGAGAATGGACAAGGCTCATTAAAAGAACAGTAACAGTCATGAGTGAATCTGGTAATGAGGTATCCCGAATGGATCAGTTAGAGAACAATCTCGCCAAGGTCACTGAACAGTTGCAAGCTTTGACTACTGATGTGGCCGGTATGGATGTGCCCCGTGCTGGGGGAATTTCTGAGAATGTGAGGCGTGAGGAGCCTCCGAATGCGTTGGGGGATGATGTCCCCACTTTTGATGATGATATGGCAGAGTATGCAGCAGGCAGAGTATCTGGGTCTCAGGCAGAGTTACAGAAACTTCGGGATCAGGTTGAGTCGGTTACCCGCAAGATGAGGGGTAAGAATGAGGATTTGCTGGATTATGACACACTGACTTTCGAGGAACAGTTGTCGGCATAGTTCAAGATGTCTGATATGGCTAAGTTTAACGGGAATGGGGATCCAAGGGTACATCTTCGACAGTTTGTATCAGTCATGAGTTCAGTTGGCTTATCTCAGCGCCAAGTGCAGAAAATGTTTGGAATGTCGCATGAAGGAGCTCCCTCCGTGGTATGGTACCACAGTTTGGAGAAGAAAGTGAAGGAAGATTGGAGGGAGTTGACTGATGCTTTCCTGAAGCAGTATGTCACTGACCTAGAGATCGATCTCTCACTCCGTGATCTGGAGAATGTTAAGCAGAAATCGAGGAGAGTTTTAAGGAGTATGTGGACCGATGGAGGGGTCAGTTGTTGAAGATGCAGACTAGGCCTTCGGAGAAAGATCAGATTAAGATGATTATCAAGGGCACCAAGCCCTCCATTTATAGCAAGTTGAGGAGGATGACCTCCATGATTGCAGACTTTTGGCAGTTGAGGGAAACTGTCATGGATATTGAAGAGGAAGAGGCCGAGAATAGAAAATTCTATGGTCTGAACAGGAGGCCCATTGGGGGAACATCGGGAACAAAGCCTGTTTCTGCTGAGATTGCCGCTATCCGGAACCGGAGGTTTTCCAACTTGGGAAGACCCCTGTCAAAGGTGCTAGAGAAACTGAAGAGGCAAGGGCTTTTAAAACCCTTGGAAGCCAAACCATTACCCAATCCCCTACCATCACAATATAACCTAAGCCTTTACTGTCACTTTCACCAACAAAAGGGCCATGACACTGACAATTGTGCCCGACTCCGCCATGAAATCCAAGACCTGATAGATTCCAAGAAAATACCTGACCCAGAAACAGAACAGTCTGACACACACAGAAACCCCTTACCCAATTACCGTTCCGTACCACCACCAGCCTATATGATCAATTCTGGCCTCCTAGAAGACCTTGTCTTAAAATCCTTTCACCCTCAAGCCTTTTGCCTGTGAATCTGGGATAGTACTAGTGAAGATGAGACTGAGCAGGGGAAAAACTTTTGGCTTGATTTCTCTAGCAGTGACGAGGAAGAAGTAAGGTGATTGACGCGCAGTGGTCATTTTTACAATGATATGGCGGAGAAGGGTAAGGAAGTTTTGACAGATGGTAGAGAAGTGGTTGAGACTGTAGAAAACACTAAGGGGGATATAGTGCTGAGGCAATTGAGGAAGACTAGAGCACAAGTGAGTATCTGGGAACTGTTATGTGCATATCGGGAGCATAGGCAGGCTATGGTTGAGGCCTTGAGCAAGATTGTGGTACCAGAAGACGCCAACCCTGTAATGTTTGTTGGGTCGGTTCAGAAGGAAGCTTTGCAGATATCTTTTTCTGAGGATGAACTCCCAGCAGAGGGGAGAAATCATAACAGGCCTCTATTTATCAGGGCCGAGGAGGGGCAAGAGAACTTCATGTGTGATGGTGGATGACGGTTCGTCCATCAATGTGTGCCCGCTGAAAATTCTGGCGAGATTGGGTATGAAAGCAACAGACTTGGACCCCTCCAGTATGACTATTAAGGCTTATGATGACAGTAAAAGGGGAGTTGAGGGTACCTTTGTGGCTATGGTCAAGGTAGGACCGATTGAAGATGAGGTTGAGTTCACAGTACTGGACATCCCGGCTATTTCGCCTTATTGTTGGGAAGGCCTTGGTTTCACAAACTTATGGGCGTGCCTTCCACTTTGCATCAGATGATCAAGTTCCTGTATGAGGGAGAAGTTGTTACCATCCGGGATGAGTTAGATAATGCCGTGGCTGCCTTGGAGATACAACCTTTCACAAGGTTTCAGGTGTCAGCTACTTTTGAGGAGTGGGTGGATCCTAGGGTGGCTAGGATCATGGAGAAAATGAAGTTTGAGCCGGGTAAAGGTTCAAATTACCAGATTTCAGAGGACAGACTACTCGGAAGGGTTTGGGGTATAAGTCTGATGAAGAAAAGCCAAAGGTCAAGAAAAAAGGCCTGAAACTGATGGAATGTTTTGTGAAAGCTTCAGGATATCAAGGGGAGCCTGAACCTGTGGAAGTTAATGGAATTGTGGTACCTGGGTTTGAGATCTTCCAGGATATGTTGGGTAAGAACCTGATAGTTGAAGAAATTGTGGAAAAAGAAGAGAATTGGGAGGAAGAACTGATGAAGTTGGAGAGCCTGACTCTGGGAGAGGACGAAAAGCCTGAAAGACCTGATTGCAGAGGAAGAAGTGTCTATAGATGATGAAGACATTTACCTTCCTGATTGTTTTGAATGTACTTCCGCATTATCCAATAATAAAGACATCTCTTTTGCTTACTTGCCTGAGTCATTTCCATTTACACTGCACGAATCAAGCATATTTGACATCAGTTCAGCCAGAACTATTGCATTTAACTTGGGTACACTTGAGAACCCCAAGGAAATTCTGATTGCAAGTGAAGTAACCTCCGAAGAGAGGGAGAAACTAGAAGAAGTGTTGGTCAGATATGCCAAAGTGTTTGCTTGGTCCTATGAGGACATGCCTGGGGTAGACAGAAATATTGCCCAACATACAATACCAACTTATCCGAATATGAGGCCAGTAAAATAGAAACTCCGACGGATGAGACCGGAATGGGCTGAGAAAGTCAGAGAGGAAGTTAAGAAATAGATAGATGTGGGGTTCTTGGAAGTAGTAAAGTATCCCGAGTGGTTGGCTAATATAGTGCTGGTGCCAAAGAAAGACGGGAAGGTCAGAATGTGTGTAGACTACAGAGATCTCAACAAGGCTTGTCCGAAAGATGATTTTCCTCTGCCGCATATAGATGTTCTGGTTGATAGTGCGGCTTTATCTGCTATGTATTCATTTGCAGATGGATTTTCAGGTTACAATCAGGTTCTCATGGCTGAGGAAGACAAACAAAGACTGCATTTGTTACTGAGTGGGGTACTTATTGTTACAAGGTTATGCCGTTTGGGCTTAAGAATGCGGGGGCTACTTATCAGCGGATGGCCACTACACTTTTCCACAACTTGATGCACAAAGAGATTGAGGTGTATGTGGATGACATGATGGTAAAATCAGAGACAAGAGTTGGGCATATTGAAGCACTGGAAAGGTTCCTTCAGAGAGTTGACAGATACAACCTGCGGCTTAATACCAAGAAATGTGTGTTTGGGGTGACATCAGGGAAATTGCTTGGTCATACAGTGGGGATGGGCGGAATAGAGGTAGACTCCGAAAGATCAAGGCAATCACAGAAATGCCTGCACCGAAGACAGAAAAAAAGTCAGAGCATTCTTGGGAAAGATTCAGTACATCAGTCGGTTCATTGCCAAGTTGACGTCAGTATGTGAGCCTATCTTCAAACTGTTGAGAAAAGATCAGCCAGTGAGATGGAATGAACAGTGTCAGATAGCCTTCGACAAGATCAGAGAGTACTTGGTAAAGCCTCCTGTATTGAAACCTCCGAGAACGGGCAGACCTTTGATATTGTATTTGGCTATAGAATCAGAAGCACTGGGGGCAATAATGGTACAGGCTGATGAGACAGGGGTAGAACATGCAGTCTATTATCTGAGTAAGAAGATGCTCTCGTATGAGGCTCGGTATCAAGAAGTTGAGAAGATATGTCTTGCCATGGTATGGGCTTCCAGAAATTTACGACATTACTTCCAGTCATACAAGATCCAGGTAGTGGCAAAGGAGAATCCTCTGAAGTATCTTCATTCGGTGCTTTCACTAGTGGGAAAATTGGGTAGATGGTTGGTATTGCTGACAGAGTTTGACATTGAGTATCTCACCTCCAAAGTGATCAAAGGGCGAGCAGTAGCATAGTTTCTGGCATTGCAACCTGTTGAGAGGGATCAGTATAAGTTTGAATTTCCAGATGAAGAGATCCAAGCAATAACAGTTCAGAGATGGAAGATGTATTTTGATGGAGCAGTGAATTACAAGGGAGCCGAAATTGGGATCGTGATAGTAACCCCCGAGGGAGAGACTTTACCTTTGGCCAAGAGGTTGACATTCAGAGTGACTAATAACATGGCCGAGTATGAAGCATGTGCTTTTGGTTTGACAGCATTGATAGCCTTGAAGGCCGGGAGTGTGGAAGTCTACGGAGATTCTATGTTGGTGGTCCAGCAGATGCAAGGAGAATGGGAATTGAAAGAAGAACGGTTGAAACCTTACCTCTTTCACCTCAGAAAGTTGGCACAGGTTATCCCCGAGTGTAAGTTTCAGCACTTACCGAGAGAAGAGAATCAGATGGCAGACGCATTGGCTACACTTGCAGCAACTTGGGAAAATCCAGAAAAGTTAGTGATGAGACCGTTGATATTGACAACGGCGAGCAGACCTGTTCATGAGGTAGAAAGAATTCTGGAAGTTGAGGTCGACGATGGTAAACCTTGGTATTATGACATTCAGAGGTATCTGGAACATGGTGAACTCCCGGAAGGGGCAGGCAGAAAAGACAGAATAGCCATTCAGAAGTTAGCTTCCCAGTATGTGACTTTGAAAGGGGAACTGTACAAGAGGCAAGCAAACGGTATCCAGTTGAAAGTGTTTGAGAAAGAAGAAGCTCAGCATGTAATGGAAGAAATACACGCCGGGGTATGTGGTCCGCACATGAACGGGTTGAATCTGTCCCGCAAGATATTGAGACAAGGTTTTTATTGGTCAACCATGGAAACAGACTGCGCGAAGATGGTAAAGCACTGTCATAATTGTCAAGCACATGGTAATTTGAATCACTTACCGCACACAGAGTTGCACGGGCTGTCAGAGCCGTGCCTTTCTCAGCATGGGGAATTGATATGATTGGAGAAATTCGACCGAATGCATCGAATGGGCATCGCTTCATAGTATTGGCAGTAGATTACTTCTCTAAGTGGGTGGAGGCCGAATCATTCTGTAATGTTACAGCAAAAAAGATGGCAAAGTTTATAGCTCGGAACCTCATTTGTCGTTATGGTATGCCGCATCATGTAGTGACGGACAACGGGGTTCAGTTTCAAGGAGAGATGAAGGCAATGTTGCAGAGGTACGGGATAGGCCACCACAAGTCATCACCGTACAGGCCACAGGCAAATGGGGCAGTTGAGGCCAGCCAACAAGACTATAAAAACGATTTTAGCCAAGATGACAGAGAACTGCAGAGATTGGGCCGAGAAACTACCATATGCCTTGTGGGGGTACAGAACATCAGTAAGGACAGCAACAGGGGCCACACCTTACTCTTTGGTCTATGGAATGGAAGCAGTGTTACCAGTAGAAGTGGAAACACATTCTATGAGGGTATTAGCAGAGGCAGAATTACCGGAACAGGAGTAGGCCGCACAGAGGTTTGATCAGTTAGCACTATTGGATGAGAAGAGAACGAAGTCTTTGTATCACATGCAGTTGTATCAGAAGAGACTAGCCCGAGCATTCAACAAGAAAGTACGTCCCACCAAGATCAGAAAGGGTGATTTGGTACTTAAGCAGTCGAGGCCGTCGACGACAGATCGAGAGGAAAATTCAGACCAAACTGGGAAGGACCTTACATAGTGCAGAAGGTAATGGGAAATGGAGCAGTGAAACTATCAGACTTGGAGGGGAACGAGTTCACCGAACCGATCAACGTAGACAGATTGAAGCAATACTTTACCTGAGGGAGAGAAGACCGAGCAGTCACCACGGGAATTAGCAGACGACCTAACCCAACGGAATAAGAAAATCATTTATGCATACACGTAACATTGCATTCTCTTCGTGTTTGTTTTTGTTTTGTGTTCGCAGGTTCGAAGAAAGGAGAAAGCGGCAGAAATGAGCCAAGCAGCGTCAGCGCAATTTCAGTTTTTGGGATGAGTCACAAGGGGCGAGGCACATATCAGCCTGAGGGCGAGGCCCATATCATGTCGGCTTGGGGGCGAGGCCCATATCAGCTTGAGGGTGAGGCCCCCGTTGTCAGTTGTAGTTCCGGGTCGAGGTACCCAGGGTCGAGGTGCCCACTACATCATCAGTTCGAAGGTGAGGTCCCTATGGTCAGCGGTGTTGGGTCGAGGTGCCCCCGTTGTCAGTTGTAGTTCCAGGTCGAGGTGCCCAGGGTCGAGGTGCCCCCGTTGTCGGTTGCAGTTATTGGGATGCGTCCCAGGATCGAGGTCCACTACAGCACCAACTCAGCTCGAGGCAGCAGCCGAGCCAGGTAAGTGAAAATGCATTGCATAACTTTGATAGGATTGTTCAAAGTCACACACTGCACAAGTCCCATCAAAGTGGGGGCGACTGTAGGCATTGCATTTTCGCATGTGAAACCCGATGATGAGTCTCTGTTGGAGGCACTACCTTTTTAGCTAAGGATATTGCGGGAAACGGAGGTCGGAAGGGGAAATTCAGAATAAGTACGTCATCAGATTCATTTCGCAAGTTCACTGTCTTCGTTAGTGCTGCGTTCGTTACTTCGTTCGAACGTCAGGCACATTGCGGACGTTCGTGTAGCGTTCAAACGGAGTCGGATTTCTGGTTTTGCTGCTAGACTCGCACCCCAGCCCAATTAGCCCCCCAAAGCCCATAAAACATATCCCAATTAATACAACACATTTAAAACACATGGGAAATTAAATTAAATATTAAATAAAATAATTAAACCATTTACCAATTAAATAAAACATAAAATATAATCATACCTAATAAAGATAAATCAAATATATTTATAACCAACTTAACAAATATCATGCCTAAATAACATCAATCATAACAAATTAAATATTTTGTATTCCAAATCTAGCCAAGATTTGTCCCCCCCTCAATCTAATCATTTCCTTGTTGAATACCAAATCAAATCCTCCTTTTAATGCCAAAATCCCTTCCTTGTGAGACAAGGTGAAGCCCTAGCCTTTCTCTATATAAACCACACCTCTCCAAGGCATTCCCCTCCGAATTTGACGCCCATCACAAGAAAAAAGGAAGCAAAGAATTTCCAACCCCCCTCTCCAAGCTCTCCATCAAGCATATTACACAAAAAATATAACAAATTTCTCTTCATCTCATTCCCCTACTTGACCAAAAAACACAGCCCCATATAGCCTCCCTATATCACCGAAACAACACCCCCATAACCTCCCGGCAGTACCGAAAAAACTGCACTCCTATTAGCCCTCAAACAGTCCCTAAAATCCTTAAACCAGTAACATAAAAACTGAACTTATAATCCTTAAAATAATCACACAAGACTACACAAAAAAACACTCGGAACAGTCCGTTGAAACGTCAAAACAAGTTACCTGAACAGTGAGCAGCAAAACAGAGGCTGAACAGCAGCAGAACGGAGACCGAACAGCAAGCAAAACAGTAAAACAGTGAGCTAGGACACTAAACCAGTGAACCAGAGAAGTTGAGGAGCTTTACCCTTCCGACGACCGTGAAACGCAAGCCTGAAAGTTGGCAAAAAAGGTAGACCTGAGGGTATTTTCCACACTTGCTTTCTGTTTTACTTGTATTATTTATTGAGTATTGCTTGCATGATTGTTATGTTGAAATGTATGTTGTGGCCCTTGAGTAGATAAATATGCATGAATTATGAGATGTTGTATATTGTGGCTTTGGAATGAAATGAGAGATGTGTCAACTCTCGCGATATATCGGATGGAAACCCGGACATAAATTTCATAGCCGATTCCGAATGGACGGTAATATGATCTGTACTCGGGATACAACTCCACGTACCGCTTGAGTAAACGGCACCCTCTTTTGTTTTGTGTTGCTTCGGTTTATTATTTTTCATAACTTGAATTCTGCATGTCGCTTATTTATGCATGGGCTTAGCAAGTGCGATGAAAAGTCCTCTAATTGAAGAGGTTAAAACCCTTTACCACGATGCTTTGCTGCGCCGGTTGATGTGTGTTCGGTTGAATGCAAGATACGTTCAATCGGACATACTAAGTTTGATATTATTATTTCTTTATTCTTCGTATGCATGATTCAATCAAGCGCATTGGCTTAGTAAGTGCGATGAAAGGTCCTCTAATTGAAGAGGTTAAAACCATTTACCACGATGCTTTGTCGTGCCGGTTGATGTGTGTTCGGTTGAATGCAAGATACGTTCAATCGAGCATACTAAGTTTGATATTATGGTTTTTTTATTCTTTGTATGCATAATTCAATCACCGCATGGGCTTAGTAAGTGCGATGAAAGGTCCTCTAATTGAAGAGGTTAAAATCATTTGCCACGATGCTTCGCCGCACCTCGTATTTCGCCATTTGCTTTTTATGTATGTATTGCATCACATTTTGTGCATCAGGTCTGTTCCCGTTCGAACGCGTTATCAAACGCTATACGAACGCGAACCTTCTATTTCCCGTTCGAACGTGTTTTACAAACGCTACGCGAACGCACACGCACTTTCTTAGTCTTATCATGCATCAGGTCTGGTTCCGTTCGAACGCGTTCTCGAACGCTATACGAACACGAACCTTCTGTTTACCGTTCGAACGCATTTTCAAATGCTACGCGAACGCGTACCCACTGAACTGAGTCATTTTCATCAGATTTTATACATAGTTTTCCTAGTAGCTATTCCTTCGTATGATAAACCTGATTGTCCCTCTGTATTACGCAAGATTGTGTAGGTGTCATTCATCTGTATTCCCCACATGTATGAGTACAATGTGTTTAATGTATTACGCTTCATATGCCTATGTCATGATAACATTTGAGTATTATTTCTTGTGGTATATCGGATGGAAACCCGGACATAAATTCCGTAGCCGATTCCGAATGGACGGTAGTACGGTCTGTACTTGGGTTACAATTCCACGTCACTTGGGAAGGTGCTCACATGTGTGCTTGTGTTTTCTTGAATATAATATGCCAATGAAGTTGTATATTTGTCGCTCCTTTGATGTACTTTCAAGCATGCAATCTTAGATGTGAAATATATGTAAATTTAGGTGTAAGTTTTATTTTGTATATGTGAATTTAGAAGCATGATACTCTTGGAAAAAGTGTTACTTAAGCCTGATTAAATTATTACATAAATCCTTTCATTACAAATGGCATAAGTAAGGGACCATTCCGAACCCAACGGTTTAAGGTTTTCCCTTGTGAGGGGTGAGTGCGGCCTTAAATCTCATTTTCCCGGTTCACACCGGGTGGCGACTCCATTATTCTCCGGTTTAGTCCCTCGTGGCTACTCCGTACTCCCGACCGGGCCGCGAGCCCGGGACAGCATGCGTCGTCCATTCCTGTGTCCCACAATAGGGCTTCGCATGCCCGGTTGGACGTATTCCACGTCCAACTAAGCATGCCGTGTCCGGGGTAACAAAATAAAATATAACAAAGGGTCCCTCAGGTCTTACCTTTTAAATCACTTCCCGAAAGTGCGTTACGTCGTCGTCGGAAGGGTTAATGTTCTGTAACTTTTCTGGTTCACTGGTTCAATATTTCCGCCGTTTTGGGCTGCTGTTTCCACTGTTTATTCACTATTTTGGACTGTAATTTTCTTCACTGTTTTGGACTGTTTTGCTGTTTTTTTTTTGTCACTGTTTCGGGGTTATTCTCGATGCTAAAGGCTACTATTTTAGGGTTATTTTTGGGTGAAATAGGGGATTGTTTTTAGGGATTATCTGGACTGGTTTTTGGGTGTTTCAATGACTGTTTTTGGGTGTGATTTTCAGGGCTGTTGGTTGTGAGGGGTTGTTGTGGTTTGTGGGGCTGTGTGGCTACGTGGATAGTTCTTGGCTTGAGTAGGCAGTTAATCGTTGTTGTGTGTGGCGTATGTCTTGTTTAAAGTGGCTGTGTTTGGCGTGAGTGTATGGCTTATGTGAGGGTTGTGGTTTGTGTGGGCGTGCTTGGAGAGAATGAAGAGAGGAGATGCGTGTTTAGTGTGGGCTGAGTGTGTTGTTTCTTTAGTCGGTGTGGGAGCTAAGGGGCAGTAAGGCGAGAGAGAGAAGGGTTTTTTGGCTTTTGCTTATGAGAGTCACGGCTGTTTGAGGGTTTTGTTATTTATTCTATTTGGTTGGTCAGGGTCTTTGTGGCAGTGCGCTGTTTATGGTGAATGGACGTGTGTGTGCGTTTGTTCAAGTTAGGCTGCGAATGAATTAGGGTTTATTTTATTTTGTGAAGCCGTGTGAGAGAGATGAGAGAGGAAAGTGAGTTAGGAGAGAGAGAAGTGAAAGGGTTTATATATTTTTTGTGTCTTGCCGTGAGTGAGAGCCAATGAAGATTATGGTTGGTTTAGGTCTTCTTTTATAATGGTTCATCTAGGTTTTCCTTGTGTGTGCACGGCTTAAGAAAGGGAATAAAATCAAGTAAATATGGGGTGCATTTAATTTAATTATTAAAGGAAATGATATTTGTATTTTTGGTGGGGGAATATCTTTAAATTGGTATGTGATTTATTTAGATTGGATTTAAATCTTCGGTAATTAGGAAGGTGATTTATTTTATTTAGGAATGGGATTTATTTAATTTAGGAAGGGGGATTTGATTTGATTTAATTGGATTTAATTTAATTTAATTGGATTTAATTTTAATTTGTGACATGTGTTTTAAATGTTTTAATTATTTGGATTGGGCTTTGGTGGGCCTTGGGCGTGGGTTGCGAGATGGGCTTTGGATGGGTGCGGGGGTTTTGGGCCGAGGCTTAATATTTTAAAACAGAGATTAGTCGGGTGAATCCAAGGCCAATTAGCGAGTTAAATTTATTGATGTATTAATTTTTAATTTTTTTCCTTCCGACGTCCGTTTCCTGCGACTTCCACAACTTATCGGGCAGTGCCTCCATACGAGGCTCATCATTGGGCTTTCATGCAAAAAAAGCAAGTATCTACACTAGGAAAAAATCAAAATGCATTCCGAAAATAGCTCCGGGAAATAAGCATAATGCACTTCGGAAATGGCTCCGGAAATAATGAAAAATAGAACACAGAATGGCTCCGAGAACAAAAGAAAAGAAGACTATAGAATGGATCCATGAAAGAATGAAGAAGACAGCTCCGGAAATGGCTCCGGGAAAGAAGCAAAATACACTCTAGAAATGGCTATGGGAAAGAAGCAAAATGCACTTCAGAAATGGATCAGAGAAAAGAAGCAAAATGGATTTTGAAAATGGCTCCAGAAAGAATGAAAACATGACACCGAAATGGCTTTGGGAACAAAGGAAAAGAAGACTCTAGAATAGATCCGGGAAAAAACGAAAAACATAACTCTATGAACGAACATCAGACAGTTTCGGGAATGAGGTGTAGCCTCATAAGTGAAAATGAACATCAGACAGCTTCAAGAACGCAGTGAAGCCTCGGGAGTGAGGTTGAACATCATATAACTTCGGGAATGAAGTGAAGCATCAAGGTTCTTAAGGAATGAAGCCTTGAAGGATAAAGACTCAAGATGAAGATTTGGGAATGAAACCTCACGATGAAGATTTGGGATGAATCCTCATTATGAATATCCGACAACTTCTAGAATGAGGACTCCAAGAAAGAAGACAACTCCGAGGATGGGAAAAACTTTGAGAATGAATAAGACTTTAGGAATGAAGCCTTGAGGGATGAAGCCTCACGATGAATATTCGAGCATGAAGCCTCACCATGAAAATTTGGGAATGAAGCCTTGAGGGATGAAGCCTCACCATGAAGATTTAGGAAATAAGACTTGAGGGACGAAGCCGCACCATGAAGATTTGGGAATGAAGCCTTGAAGGATGAAGCCTCACAATGAAAATTTGGGAATGAAGCCTTGAGAGATGAAGCCTTACAATGAAAATTTGGGAATGAAGCCTCACAATGAAAACTTGAGAATGAAGCTTTGAGGGATGAATCCTCACAATGAAAATTTTGGAATAAAGCCTTTAGGGATGAAGCCTCACAATTAAAACTTGGGAATGAAGCCTGACGATGAAATTTGGGGAATGAAGCCTTGAGGGATGAATCCTCACCAAAAATATTCGAGAATGAAGCCTTGAGGGGTGAAGTCTCATAATGAATATTCAGGAATAAAACCTTGAGAATGAGGGATAAAGTCTCATAATGAAGCCTTGAGAACAAGGAATGAAACCTCAAAAATGAAGCGCGATAACCCAAATCGGGAACAAAGCCCATCTAAATCGGGAAAAAGCCCTCAATTACTCAAGGCAGGAATAAAGCCTACAACTCTTTAGAAGCATCAGGAATAAAGTCCACAATCGTCAAAGTCGGGAACAAAGCCCAAAGTCAGAAACAAAACGAGTAATCATCCAAATCAGGAATAAAGCCTGTAGCCAATCAAAGCATTAGGAACAAGGCTTATCCAAGTCAGAAATAAAGCCTATAACCAATCAGAGGTATCGGGAATGAAGCCCACAATCATCAAAGTCAGTAATAAAGCCCAAAGTCAGGAACAAAGCCTATAATCACCAAAGCCCCGAATAAAGCCTACAATAATTCAAAACATCGGGGAACAAAGCCCACGATTATCAACATTGGTAATAAAGCCTACAACTATCGAAGCCATGAATAAAGCCTGCAGTCATTCAAAGCATTTTGAATAAATCCCACAAACAACAATTTGTCGTCAAACAACAATTCAACTACAACACAGCCAGGTAAGTCTGGCGAGGCCTGGCAAGCCAAGTACGTAAAAATTGCATGCATGACTTTAATAGGCATGTCACCGTCATACACTGCATAAGCCTACGAAAATGAGGATGACTGTAGACATTATATTTTTATGCTTAGCCCGGTGATGAGTCTCTTATGGGGACACCTTCTGAAAGTTGGAAAATTACAAAGATGAATACCATGAAGGAAAGGAACTTCGGGGAATATATCCAAAGCCAGCAGCGGACATCATCTATGTTCGGCCTACCTTTTCTCAATCAAGTAGACCTGACCGGATACATCCTTTAAACCCTAAATCCGACCGGACATGACACAAGTATCTTTGAGCGAGCAGATTGTCAGTAACTAAAGTCACGGGATTTCATTATGGCCAGCCAGACATGTAATTCAAATTACACATCTGCCCGGACATGTGTGAATTGTTCAACCCACATGAAAAATTCAAACAGTTGGTATCGTGGGCTTGATTACGTTCGGCCGGGTATACATCATAAACCCTATATCCGACCAAACATAATTTGACCTGTAACTACAGACAGATTGCCAATCACTTGAGACAAACATGAGGGAATGAAGGGATTCTATTTCACTTCCATTTTCTGACCCTTCCCTCGCACTATAAAAAAAGCATTTTCCGTACACAAAGTGAGTTCGAAGTTATCTGGAGAGAAGATCTTGCTAAAACCAAAATAGTAACCCAAAAAGATAGAAACCAAACCAATCTTTAGAGTTCCCTACTATCTGGTGCGAATTCAGCAGTGATCTAACATTCAGAGGCATCTTCTGAGCCAAACTACATTGAAAAGGTACGACATAAGGGCACCATTTTACATCTACGTATTTGGAGCTTCTGTTATTACACAGTATCTCCGTCCGGACATCACACACAGCCGGCCATATATACATATATCCGGCTGACTTAATGCTTTATGTATTTTGCATGTTTAGCTATTTGATTTATGTTTCGATTTTTATCACTAGTCTATGCACGATTAATAGTTTTATTCTATTTATTTAATTGATGATACACATGTGCCTAGTTTACTATTTATAAAATATTAATATGCATGTTCTGCTTTTGTATGATCTGTGAATAAAGTTCGGCTAAACTTGTCCTAGTCATGCCGGACGTGATTTATATCCGGTTATATGATTCAGTGGTATATATGATGGAAATCTGGACGTATCCATAGCCGGTTCCGAATAGACGGTAAATTGGTTTGTACTCATGATACAATGCCATATACCACTAGAGATGGCCATTTCATTATAAATATATCTACAAATGCATGTTTATTGAATCGTTATCGAGTAAGAATGTTTCTGTATTTCTGGACCATGTAGTACATCCGGCCAGACTTCTAGAAAGTCTAGCCGGACATAATTATTGATTTTACATGTGTCAGCCCTTAGGTCATATCCAACCGGGCCTCTTCGAGGCCAGGCCTACTAAGACCATACTTTTCATTTCCTTACTATCTTTGTTATCTTGTTGATATAACCTGTTTTAATTATCTTAATATTATTACTGTAATTGTTTCTATGTATTTTGGTTTTTGTGCATTTATATTTACTTTATTTACCGCACTTTACTTTATCGTGTTCGCGCACTTGCATGCCTCTAAATCGCTTTTGTGTGATATTGCATTATAAGTTGTGGGGATACCTCTTTTAAGCGTAAATATTATACTGGCATAAGAGACCATTCTAAACCCAAACGAGTTTAAAAACAGCTCTTGCGAGAGGTGTAGTGCGGCCTTAATTATTCTCGGTGTCTTATATCGAGTGGCGACTCAATTATTATTCGGCTATTCCCATGTGGGACTATCCATACTCTCTACGGACTACGAGTCTAATAGTGTAGTGGTCACCGACATCATAGGAATAGCGATGAACCCCGCTTCACTCCTACACAAGAGCACGTATTTCAGATTCTAAAAGAAAAGCTATATACTGCACCAATACTGGTACTTCTTAACTTTAAGAGTACTTTTGAGATAGAGTGTGACACGTCGGGCATAGGCATTAGCTGTATTTATGTAGGAAAATAGGCCCAATGCCTAATTTAGTGAGAAGTTGAGATTAGGGCAGTATTTAGATATCCCACTTATGATAAGGAGTTATATGCGCTAGTTTGAGCATTAAAGACATGACAGCTCTACCTTTTGCTTAAGGAGTTAGTTATCTATACAGATCATGAGTCGTTGAAACATCAAAGTAAGTTGAATAAAAGACATGCACCATGGATGGAGTTCATAGAGACATTTTTTTATGTGATCCGCTATAAGAAAGGTAAATAAAATGTTATTGTTGATGCATTATCATGAAGGTACGCACTTCTTACTTCTATGAATGCTAAAATGCTAGGTTTCGGGTTTGTCACTACCTGTGATACTGATTTTGTTAATATTTATTATGCATATGCTAAAACCTCATTTGGTAAAATCTACAAGCATGGTGGTTATTTATTTAAGGAGAATAAGTTGTGTATTGCCACATGTTTTATGTGTAAGTTCCTAGTTAAAGAAATGCATGGTGGATGACTAATGGGTCATTTTGAGATTAGCAAGATCTTAGGTGTGTTAAATGAGCATTTCTTTTGGCTTTAGATAAAAAACGATGTTGAGCACATATGAGATAGGTGTTTGGTGTGTAAGAAGGCCAAGTCTAAGATTATGTCTCATGAGTTATACACTCTTTTACCCATTAATAAGCATTGGGTTGACATTTTTATAGATTTTATGTTGGTCTTACTGTAGGCACTGCATTTTTGCATATAAGGCCCGATGATGAGTCTCGTATGGAGACACTACCTCTTTAGTTGTGGAAGCCGCGGGAAACAGACGTTGGAAGGGTAAATTTGGAAATTAGCATTTTTCCAGATTTAACTCACTTGTTTCGCTTCGGGTTCGCTTATTGGACCTCTGTTTTTAAACACACCAAACCCACTAAAACACACACCAATTCAAAAATAATTAAAACATTTAAAACACATCTCACAAATTAAATAATTAAAACATTTAAAATACATGTCACAAATTAAAACAAATTAAATTAAACTTAAATTAAATTAAATTAAATTAAATCACATTCACAAATTAAATTAAATTTAAATTTAATGAAATTAAATTAAATCAAATCAAAATAAATTCATTCATAATTTAATAATTCACTCACCAATTTAAAAATAAATCACTCACCAATTTTAAAATATTCCCCCACCAAAACTATAATCATCCTTTCCTTAAATAATTGAATTAAATCTATCCTTTTTTTTAATTAATTTCTTGTTTCCTTTTCAAAACCAATCCAAACCCTAATTCCTCTCTCATGTCCCTCTCACTATAAAAACAACAACAAACCCTAGACATCTCCTTCTTCCCTAGAGATCCGCTCTCTCTCTCTCTCTGGTCTCTCTCTCTCTGGCCTCTCTCTCTCACAGACGATTCACGGCCTCACCAAATAATGAAACCCTAAACAAACCACTAAGCACTCTCTTTTCTCAACAATGGGCTGACTCTCACGGCAAGAAGAAAAAAAACCCTAAGGAATCTAAAGCAGACCACTCAGCCCCTCCATCTCTCTGAACCCTCACAAGCCCTTGCTCCACTAACCAAATTGCACATTTATCTTAACGCCACACAGCCCTCAGCATCTCTCGCCACCTGCACAAGCCCTCTCTCCCTCTATATAAATAACAAGACCTCTCTTTTCTTTAACCCTTCAGCGCATCATTTCCCTCCATAACCCCACACATGATCAAAACCTAACAAGACACTCACACAGCCCTTTCCCTCAACGTCCACTCACGCTTAAACCAGCCAACAACTCACGGCATCTCCCAAAACCTAAATCAACAAACCGACCATAAACTGCACGCCTAAAGACCACCGTACAATCAGTCCCTTCATCCAACTCCATGCCAAATCAAGCCAACAGCCACACGTCTTCAAAGCCACATAACTTCATCAAACTAACATGTCCCCATTGCTTCAAACTCAACAGCGCACGTTGCACCCACAAACCCTCATCACGCCTCAACACTTGCCCTTCTCACCAAGACACATTCCACTAAACGCCACTTCATCTCACCACATACGCCAAAATTCTGCCCCTACCTTCAACGTGACAAACCCTTCACAAAAGCCAAATTAAAGACACATCAAGAGCCAACTCACGTAAGCCATTCATTCACACCTTTTTAAACTCCCAGCCACTCACACTCCATGCACCAATGGCACACGCACTGATTGCCCACTAAACACCACCAGTCCTTAAGTCACGCAAAACAGTCCCTACACACAGCCCCACTGCACGCCCCAAACAGTCACAAAACGTCTTTCACTGTCCATAAAACTGCAGCACATCATAGCCCTTTACTGCCAGTCTTTTGCCGTAATTTTAACCCATAAAATAGGCCAGAAAGCACCCTAAAACTGCACTAAAACTGAATAAAATCCCCCCTCAAAACCCTTAAAAATCGCACCCCTTTAGCCCTCAAACTCGCCCAAAACAGTCCACAAAACGACCAAAATAGTGGCCTGAAAAATAGCAGTAAAACAGCAGCGAAACAGAATGAAAACAACAGTCCCGAACAGCGAAATAGCGAGGAAAAATGTTGGATTAGTGAACCAGAAAAGTTGCGGAGTATCAACCCTTCCGACGGCCGTGTAACGCCCCTTTCGTGAGACGACAAAAGAGGTTAGACCTGAGGGCACCCTTTTACTTATTATCCTTCGTTTATTTTATTTATTTTAGAAATATTATCGCATGAGAGTCCTTTAAGGCATGATGTAATTGTTGGACGAGCAGAATATGTGTTCCCTTTTGTGGTATATAGGATGGAAACCCGGACGTAAATTCCGTAGCCGAATCCGAATGGACGGTAGTGCGGTTTGTACTCGGGATACAACGCCATGTACCACTTAAGAGACACGTATTTCGTCTCATCCAAACTTGTGTTTGAGCATGCTTGTGTGATGATTGCATGTTATTGCGTGTTTGCCGTTATGACAACTTATTTTGAAGTATGCGAATTTAGATATAGGTTTTATTATTAGTATGAATGTGGACTTAGGCGTAGGCTACCTTTGAGCATACATGTTGAGTAGACTCGGTTAGTTTATTGCACAAATCATATCATCACAAGTGACATATGTAAGGGACCATTCCGAACCCAACGGTTTGAGGTCTTCCCTTGCGATGGGTGAGTGCGGCCTTAAATCTTTATCCGGTTCACACCGGGTGGCGACTCCATGTTATTACGTACTCCCAACTAGGCCGCGAGCCTAGAACAGCGTTGCCTAGTTCTGTGTCCTACAGTCTGGCGACTCCACTGGGGACAGAGAGTCGGCCTAGAAATCATGCCTTGTGATGTTTATGATTTATGCTTTAGTTAACCGTATTTATAGTGGGTTGAAAGGGGTTTAACTCGTTGTGATTTGTGCTTTCATTAACCGTGTCTCTACTGGTCACACACCATAACTCGTTGGTATGTACCTTAAGGTATAAAAAAAGGTGCGCTCACTTGGTCGCTCGAACCCTTGAGTGGGGAGTCCTAGTTGTGGGCAATCTTTCGCCAGCAAAAGCTTTTATCTGCACTCCCATAAACCCGCATGAGAACCATAGTTGTATATCCTATAGAAGTTGCCCCTTTATGCTTTTGATAACCACATGCATATTATATCTCTTATATCGCATGCATCTCATGTATACACGCATCATGTTAACCCCGTGTCTTAAAAGCCATCATAAATATCTGTTGGGTTAGAGAAGAAAAAAAAAGGAGTTTGTCAAGAGGAGTTTAGCAAACATGGATAGCGAGGAAAAGGAAATCGATAAACAGAAAACCTCACGGCAAGGATAGAAAGACCATTGGGGGGCATTCAAAAAAAGAAAGAAAAAAAAAAGAGAAAAAAAAACAAAAAAAAAAGAGAAAAAAAGAGAAAAAGAAAAAGAAAAGAAGTGAAAAGAAAAAAAAGAGAGAAAAAAATTGTTTGTTTTTAGTCCTTGATAGTTAGACATAAGTCCGATGATGAAATTGTTTGCCTTAGGGAGAAACTTTAGAAACGATAAACTCTTGATGTGCTTTTATCCGATGCTTTGAATTGTTGATCTATGCTAAACTCGTAAGCACTTCACTATAGGTTCTTAGCGATGAAAACCTGAGTAGTTGGCAAGGTGACTAGTTGAAGAAATTGTGGGTTGATGAATGACCGTTTGCTTAGATGTCTATCCTGACTTGCTTGTGTTATGATGTGTGGTATGGTTGAAAATAAAAGAAAAGTCTCTAAAGTAAAAAAATAAACTGCCTATAACCGATAAGTGTGAAGCTACCCATGGGCGAGTATTAGGACCACCATGAGGAGAAACGCTACCTTAAAGGGTAGGTGTGTTGAAAAAAAAGAAATGAAAAAAAAAAAAGAAAAAGTTCAAAATGAAAGAAAAGAAAGAGACAAAAGAAAAGAAAAATAAGGCCATACCACATTGAGCACGGAAAAGCAATTGCAGAGCATACTTGAGACGTCTAGGTTGGTTTGACCCACCGATCCCTATTTCTGAAACGAAATCATCGAGTTAGCTTACCTAAGGATTAAGCTGTGAAAAAACCTTTACACACACACACTTTGAGTCTGGCTTAGATCATTTATTCAAAGACTTGGATTTGAGTTGCATCGAGTGTTTTGAAGGTTCTCTGGTTTCAATACTGGACATTCCTTGAGGACGATAATATGTATAACTATTGGGACTATTTCGTAGCATGTGATATAGTATGATGATATGGAAGGCCCCACCATGTGGTTCATCTTGACTAAATGCAAACAGCGGAGAACAGAAAGCTAAATCAAGACTGGGAGCGACATGTCTACCACCTCGTGAATCCGGGACATAACAAGAAATTGAGACATGAGACCAGAGAGAATACTGTGCAATCACATGGAGAACTGGCGGAAGACCTAACCCAACGGAATAGGAAATTCATTCATGCATGCATGCATGCACGTAACATATTTTGCATTCTTTTTTGTTTTTGTTTTGCTTTGTATTCACAGGTTTTGAAGAAGAAAAAGAAAAGCGGCAAAGACATGCCAATCAGAAGTAGCGACAGTACAGTCCGTTTCAGAAATGAATCAGTTTTGGGGATGATTCCAAGGGTTGAGGCCCATATTAGTCAGTTTCGGGGATGAGTCCCAAGGTTGAGGCCCATATCAGTTTCAGTCTTGGGATGAGTCCTAGGGGCGAGGCCCATATCAGTATCAGTTTGGGGCGAGGCCCACATCACTCTGGGGGTGAGGCCCATATCGTTATCAGAATCAGTCTTGTCGGGTATGACACTCTAGGGGCGAGGCCCACATCATTATCAGTATCAGTGTTGCCGGGTATGGCACTCTGGGGGCGAGGCCCACATTAGTTCAGTATCAGTCTTGCAGGGTATGACACTTTGGGGGCGAGGCCCACATCGTTATCAGAATCAGTCTTGTCGGGTATGGCACTCTCGGGACAAAGCCCACACCTTTATCAGTATCAGTTTTGCCGGGTATGGCACTTCGGGTATAGAGACACTTCAGTATTAGAATCAGTTTGGGGCCGAGGCCCAAATCAATATCAGTATCAACTTGGGGTGAGTCCCACATCAGTATCGGTTCGGGGGCGAGGCCCACATCAGTATCAGCTTGGGGTGAGTCCCACATCAGTATCAGTTCTGTCGGGTATGGCATTCCGGGTATGGAGATATTACAGCGACGCCTTGGGTATGAGGTTTAGCACGCCAGGTACGGCACTCCGGGTATGGAGAATATCACAGCGACGCCTTGGGTATGAGGTTTAGCACGCCAGGTACGGCACTCCGGGTATGGAGATATTACAGCGACGCCTTGGGTATGAGGTTTAGCACGCCAGGTACGGCACTCTGGGTATGGAGATATTACAGCGACGCCTTGGGTATGAGGTTTAGCACGCCATGTACGGCACTCCGGGTATGGAGATATCACAACGATGCCTTGGGTATGAGGTTTAGCACGCCAGGTACGGCTATCCGGGTATGGAGATATTACAGCGACGCCTTGGGTATGAGGTTTAGCAAACCAGGTACGGCACTCCGGGTATGGAGATACAGCATCAGTTCAGTCAGGTATGGCACTCCGGGTATGGAGATACAACATCAGTTCTGCCGGTATGGCACTCTGGGTATGGAGACATCAGTATCAGTTTTACCAGGTATGGCACTCCGGGTATGGAGACATCAGCATCAGTTTCAGGGATGAGTCACAGGGCCGAGGCCTACATCATCATCAGTATCGGTTGCAGGGATGAGTCCCGGGGGCGAGGCCCACATCAGCATCAGTATTAGTTTCGGGGATGAGACCCAGGGTTGAGGCCCACATCATCATCAGCAATTTGGGGATGCGTCCCAGTGTTGAGGCCCAATTTATCATCAGCAGTTTGGGGATGCGTCCCAGGGTCGAGGGCCCACTGCATCATCAGTTGTAGTTCCGGGTCGAGGTACCCAGGGTCGAGGTACCCACTACATCATCAGTTCGAGGGCGAGGTCCCTATTGTCAGCGGTGTTGGGTCGAGGTGCCCAGGGTCGAGGTGCCCCCGTTGTCGGTTGTAGTTCCGAGTCGAGGTGCCCAGGGTCGAGGTGCCCACTACATCATCAGTTCGAGGGCGAGGACCTTATTGTCAGCGGTGTTGGGTCGAGGTGCCCCGTTGTCGGTTGTAGTTCCGGGTCGAGGTACCCAGGGTCGAGGTGCCCACTACATCATCAGTTCGAGGGCGAGGTCCCTATTGTCAGCGGTGTTGGGTAGAGGTGCCCAGGGTCGAGGTGCCCCCGTTGTCGGTTGTAGTTCCTGGTCGAGGTGCCCCCGTTGTCGGTTGTAGTTCCGGGTCGAGGTGCCCAGGGTCGAGATGCCCACTACATCATCAGTTCGAGGGCGAGGTCCTGATGAGTGGTAAATCTATCACTATTTCTCACTCATTTAACCTAATATTTTGTATAGTTTCTTGAGTATTATGAATATTTTGATGTGTTTTGTGTTATTTTGTAGATAAATAAAGTTTCAGGACATTCTAGAGGTGATTTGGGCCAAAACAGTGAAAATTGGATGAAAATGGCATTTTGGTAAATTCCCGCGTCGCGACGCCACGACCTTCAGCGTTGTGACGCCTAACGTGCGCCGAACAGTGCTAACGTGCGCCGGGTCCACAAATCAGAATCTGAGAAAAGTTTGACTTTGCTAAAATGCGTCGTGCCTCATCATCATCAGCCAATCAGGAAGTGCCACATGTCGCAATCCTACGGTGCCGATAGTCTCTTTCCCACGTGTCGCCACGTCACCGCCATGTCACATCCACGTCACCGCCATGTCAGCATCAATCATTGAGTATCTAATCCTTATCTGACACGTGGCGGATAAGAATCTCAGCGACCAATCAGAAGCCGCCACGTGTCACAATAATTGAAGCCCAACCACTCTGCCACGTGTCACCTTATCAGCTTATCCAGAATCTTCAAACCGGCGAACCAGAGCGTGCCACGTCGACAAAATCTGGCGTAGCGACGCTTGAGGGACCTGGCGTCGCGACGTTGGAAGCCTACTGAGGCCTATAAATGAGCACGAGATTTCAGAATTCAGTGCACCACTCTCTCTCTTATATTATATCTAAAGAGAGAGTTTCTCTCTCTACTTTCTTTTAATTTTTAGTTTTTTTAGTTTTGTAATTAATTTTAATTACGTTTTGTAATAATAGTAATTTACTTGTTTTTTTACTTTTTACAGTTTTTACTATTTACCATGAGGAGGTAACTTCTCCAGCTATGGTGAAAGGTAATTCTTTTACTGTTACTATTTAGATTAATCTCCCTTAAAAATAATATATTCACTATTTAAAATATTGACTTAAAAAGGATACCGCCAAATTGGTCGGTTGGTAATTCATTTTAATCTGGTTTAAACCTGACTAATAAAGGATACCGCCAGATTGGTCGGTTGGTAATTTAATTTTGGTTCCGCCTTTATGGCTGGTTGGACTTAATTTGACTTAATCAGGTTACCGCCTATATGGCTGGTTGGAAAAAGAATCACAAGTTTATATATTATTTTATGGGAGATATCTAAATTAGTAGTAGTAAAAGTAATTCATTTTACCTTAGCATTTTATTTTATTGTAATTCACTTTTCAGTATTTACTTTACCGCATTTTTACTTTATGTCTTTTATTTCAAGTTTTTACTAGCCCTAGTTATGTGTTGTAACTAAATTAGTTATCTGGGGTTGTGATGACTTTTAATATCACCGTTTTATAAGGGGTTAAATTATAGCTTGGGTAATATAAAGATTTATTTATTGAGTCTTAATCTTAATGCTTTTTCATTAACTGGCCATTAATAAAATTGATCTGGTAAATCTAAAATGAACTAGACATAGGGATTTTAGGTTTCAGCCTTAGACTCAATAGCCCACGATCTTCCTTGAGGATAGATAACCCTTTAATAGATTTCCTTACAGGATAGGAATATACCTGTCCGGCGGGGGTAGCCATAATTTGAACTTAAACTTAATGAATCCATATAATTTGGTTGACATAGACATATGGTTCAATTGGGTTAAACTGGGTATTTGTGTCTGACCATCGACAGAGGCTTACACATAATTTAGTGTTCCAGGTTAATAAATCAATATATTACCCAACTTAAGAAAACCACTTCATCTTAAAATGATATTGGAAGAAATCACAACCTAGATAGTTTTTAATATTGAATTTTCTTAAAACCTATTTTTGACAATTTTATTTACTTGCTTTTAAATTTAGAATCGTCATCATTTCAAATCAATCAATCAACCTATTAGATACTAGTAATCATTTGACCTCATAAAATTAATAGTTTTGATATTAAGTCCTCGTGGGATCGATATTTTTATACTACTTGAACGATACGTGTGCTTGCGTTATACGTATGTGTTTACGCCGGTCAGGTCCCTATTGGCAGCGGTGTTGGGTCGAGGTGCCCAGGGTCGAGGTGCCCCCGTTGTCGGTTGCAGTTCCGGGATGCGTCCCAGGGTCGAGGGCCCACTGCATCATCATCACAGTTCACATTTGGTGGTTCGGGAACAAAGCCCAGAGGTCGAGGCACCTCACCACCATATCAACTCAATTCGAAGCAACAAGCAAGTCAGGTGGCAGCTGGAGAGCCAGGTAAGTAAAAATGCATTGCATAACTTTGATAGGATTTTCACTGTTACATACTGCACAAATCCCATCAAAGTGGGGGCGACTGTAGGCACTGTATTTTTGCATATAAGGCCCGATGATGAGTCTCGTATGGAGACACTACCTCTTTAGTTGTGGAAGCCGCGGGAAACAGAAGTTGGAAGGGTAAAGTTGGAAATTAGCATTTTGTCAGATTTAACTCGCTTGTTTCGCTTCGGGTTCGCTTGTTGGACCTCTGTTTTTAAACACATCAAAAAAAAAAACACACACCAATCAAAAATAATTAAAACATTTAAAAACATCTCACTAATTAAATAATTAAAACATTTTAAAATACATGTCACAAATTAAACAAATTAAATTAAACTTAAATAAATTAAATTAAATCACATTCAAAAATTAAATTAAATTTAAATTTAATGAAATTAAATTAAATCAAATCAAAATAAATTCATTCATAATTAATAATTCACTCACCAATTTAAAAATAAATCACTCACCAATTTTAAAATATTCCCCACCAAAACTATAATCATCATTTCCTTAAATAATTGAATTAAATCTATCTTTTTTTTTAATTAATTTCTTGTTTCCTTTCAAAACCAATCCAAACCCTAATTCCTCTCTCACGTCCCTCTCACTATATAAACAACAACAAACCCTAGACATATTCTTCTTCCCTAGAGATCCGCTCTCTCTCTCTCTGGTCTCTCTCTCTCTGGCCTCTCTCTCTCACAGACGATTCACGGCCTCACCAATAATGAAACCCTAAACAAACCACTAAGCACTCTCCTTTCTCAACAATGGGCTGACTCTCACGGCAAGAAGAAACAAAACCCTAAGGACCCTAAAGCAAACCACTCAGCCCCTCCATCTCTCTGAACCCTCACAAGCCCTTGCTCCATTAACCGAATTGCACCTTTATCTTAACGCCACACAGCCCTCAGCATCTCTCGCCACCTGCACAAGCCCTCTCTCCCTCTATATAAATAACAAGATCTCTCTTTTCTTTAACCCTTCAGCGCATCCTTTCTCTCCATAACCCCACACATGATCAAAACCTAACAAGACACTCACACAGCCCTTTCCCTCAACATCCACTCACGCTTAAACCAGCCAACAACTCACGACATCTCCCAAAACCTAAATCAACAAACCGACCATAAACTGCACGCCTAAAGACCACCGTACAATCAGTCCCTTCATCCAGCTCCACGCCAAATCACGCCAACAGCCACACGTCTTCAAAGCCACATAACTTCATCAAACTAACACGTCCCCACTGCTTCAAACTTAACAGCGCATGTTGCACCCACAAACCCCCATCACGCCTCAACATCTGCCCTTCTCACCAAGACACCTTCCACTCAACGCCATTTCATCTCACCACATACGCCACAAATCTGCCCCTACCTTGAACGTGACAAACCCTTCACAAAAGCCAAATTAAAGACACATCAAGAGCCCCCCCTCACGTAAGCCATTCATTCACGCCTTTTAAACTCTCAGCCACTCACACTCCATGCACCAATGGCACACGCACTGATTGCCCACTAAACACCACCAGTCTTTAAGTCACGCAAAACAGTCCCTACACACAGCCCCACTGCACGCCCCAAACAATCACAAAACGCCATTCACTGCCCATAAAACTGCAGCACATCATAGCCCTTTACTGCCAGTCTTTTGCCGCAATTTTAACCCATAAAACAGGCCAGAAAGCACCCTAAAAATGCACTAAAAACTGCATAAAATCCCCCCTCAATACCCTTAAAAATCACACCCCTTTTGCCCTCAAACTCGCCCAAAACAGTCCCCAAAACGACCAAAACAGTGGCCTGAAAAACAGCAATAAAACAGCAGCGAAACAGAGTGAAAACAACAGTCCCGAATAGCGAAACAGCGAGGAAAAATGTTGGATTAGTGAACCAGAAAAGTTGCGGAGTATCAACCCTTCTGACGGCCGTGTAACGCCCCTTTCGTGAGACGGCAAAAGAGGTTAGACCTGAGGGCACCCTTTTACTTATTATCCTTCGTTTATTTTATTTATTTTAGAAATATTATCGCATGAGAGTCGTTTGAGGCATGATGTAATTGTTGGACAAGCGGATATATGTTCCCTTTTGTGGTATATAGGATGGAAACCCGGACGTAAATTCCGTAGCCGAATCCGAATGGACAGTAGTGCGGTTTGTACTCAGGATACAACGCCACGTACCACTTAAGAGACACGTATTTCGTCTCATCCAAACTTGTGTTTGAGCATGCTTGTGTGATGATTGCATGTTATTACGTGTTTGCCGTTATGACAACTTATTTTGAAGTATGCGAATTTAGATATAGGTTTTATTATTAGTATGCATGTGGACTTATGCGTAGGCTACCTTTGAGCATACATGTTGAGTAGACTCGGTTAGTTTATTGCACAAATCATATCATCACAAGTGACATAAGTAAGGGACCATTCCGAACCCAACGGTTTGAGGTCTTCCCTTGCGAGGGGTGAGTGCGGCCTTAAATCTTTATCTCGGTTCACACCGGGTGGCGACTCCATGTTATTACGTACTCCCAACTAGGCCGCGAGCCTGGAAGAGCGTCGCCCAGTTCTTGTGTCCTACATTTACCTAAGACAAAAAAGGGTAAGGGATTCAATACACAATTAGGTTCCTCAATAACTCGTGGAAAAATTATGATTATTCCTATAAGAAAATTAATATAACTCAATCTCTGTATGAATTTAATAGTGAATAATAAAATGTTAATTGTATTAAATAAGAATCAAATATTAATTAAAAACGCAAGAGTGTATTAAATAGTGTGCTATCCCTACTTTTTAAGGAGATTGCCAATTAACCCATGTTAAATTCTATATCTACCACTTACCTATACTGTTTTTTAATATTCCAATACACCTTAACCTCAAAACACTTTTTTCTCTTTACATTTTATCCTTGAATAATTTGTTTTTTATATCATTTCTTTTATTTTTTTTTAATACAAAACATTATATTAAATAAAGTAAAACAATGAAATTGATAATAAAAAATGTACATGTTAAATTTAATAACATCTAATGATCCAATTAATATATTCAATAAACACTATGTTAAATAAAAATAATATTCATGATCAAAACTTTCTTAATTTATCCTATAAATTAAAAACAAAAATAGAATTTGAAAAAAAAATAACTATCTTAAATTTCAAGCTAAATATATACATTACAAAAAAAAAATCATAAATTTAAAAGATTGATTAACAATATTTATTATAGAACTAATTAGATTTTATAATGTTATTACCTTTTTTATCAAATAAAATAAAACAAATACAAAAAAGAAAAAAAAATCGAATATCAATTAGTAGTAATCAAGTACAAATTATAAAAGGACATTGATTTTTTTTTTTTTTTTTTTTATGTTGAGGTAATAGAAATTTATAAAATTTGTATGGAATAAGTGGCATATAGTGAAAATATATTAGGGGTGTGCGCCCTTGTTTAGTGGCGCTAAATAAATTTTCATGTTTAGTATTTTATTTTTCAAATTCAATGTTTAAATTTTTATATTAAAGTTTTACAAGATAATAAACTCGTAATTTTCATGTTTAAAATCATAATTTCATGTCTAATGCCCACAATTTTAGGTTTATGTTTACAAGGTAATAAGTTTACAATTTTCATGTTTAATGCTCTAATTTCATATTTAATGTCCATGCTTTTAGGTTAATGTTTACAGTGAAATAATTTTATATTTTTCATATTTATTGTCTTAATTTTCATGTTTAATGTTATATTTTCATATTTAATGTCTAAATTTTCATGTTAATGTTGTATTTTCATGGTTAATGTCATATTTTCCATGTTTAATGCCCAAAATTATATGTTAATGCTATGAAACTTGAGATGAGCAAAAATATAATGTAAAATGTCAAAATATATTGTCACGTGTAACAATATTTTCATATATTGTTTAATATTCTATTTTCATATTTAATGCCACAAATTTCAAGTTAATGATAATAAATTTTCATATTTGTCGATTTTGCATATTTATTGTCCTAATTTTCATGTTTATTATCTCAATTTTCATGTTAATGCTATATAGAACAATAAAATCGTAATTTTCATATTTAATGCCCTATTATTAATGTTCAATACCCTATTTTCATGTTTAATGTTCAAAATTTTAAGTTAATACTAATAATTTTTCAAGTTTGCAAATTTTATGTTTATTGTCCTAATTTTCATATTTATTGTTTAAAATTTTTTATTAATGCTCAAAAATTTCAAGTGAGATCAAATGACTATCAAGTGAGATCATTGGCCATATGATTTGACAACATGGTACGGATAATAATATGGAGCTTTGAAAAAAAAAAACCACTAATGTCTTGCAAGCACATGAAAGTTTCAAAATCTCTTGTTGCATTAATACTGTGAATTTGTAGATACTTGATATCAATTTGAAATACAGATGTTTCTGTGTTAAGATTGAATCCCTTCCCTTAAAGATTCTTATTATTCAAATTTTTCCTTGTAAAACATTAATATATATATAGACTACCCTGTTACAAATGATGGGTATGTTTGATGATTTTGGCAAATGTGTAAATATTTGTCCTACTCCTTGAGTTTTTGAAGTCAGGATGCTAGCAATGACAAGAGCCACTAACACTCTAATTGTGAAAACATGCCAATAATGACAAGTATGCTATTGTATTTGTCCCTTCAATGAAGTATGTCAGACTCACAGCTGCTGATCTAATGATATTTTCAAGCATGGACAGTGATAGAAAATCAGCTTTTTTATTGTGTTCCCCCGAGAAATTGAGGCCATGTATTGATAACATCAAAGAAGAGATGTTGAGAGCCACTTCACATCACGGAGTGGGCTACTTGTATGAAGGACAAAACAAAACATATCAAGAGGTCGTATCAACTTTGTTTAAAGATGCAAGATTAAGGTTTGTATTATGAGTAGTTCGATGTGTTGGAGAGTAACATTGAGTATTAAGATGAGCAAGAAAACGCTACTACAGACTACCCTGTTACTGAGCAGTTACAAATGATGGTTCACGCTAGTAGACTGCTGTTAGATGATTTTGGCAAATGTGTATTTTTTGTCTTGCTCCTCAGGAAACATACTACCTAGAGTTTTTATGCGAGGATGTCCACTTGGAAAGTTGTTTACATCAGTTCATACATCGCTTCCTATATGAAGAAATTACTGGAGGAGTTGTTAAAGGCAGTCGAGCTGCACTGAAATACCTCAAGAAGCGATGAATGAACTTATGCAAACAACTTTCCAAGTGGACACCTTCGTATAAAAACTCTAGGTAGTATGTTTCCCGAGGAGAAGGGCAAAAAAATACACATTTGCCAAAATCATCAAACAGCGGTCTACTAGCGTGACCCATCATTTGTAACAGCTCAGTAACAAGGTAGTCTATAGTAGCATTTTCTTGCTCATCATAATATTGTATTCCCACGACAACCACCAAATGCGCTGTCAATGACACTCTCCAACGTATCGAACTACTCATAATACAAACCTTAATCTTGCATCTTTAAACAAAGTTGATACTACCACTTGATCTGTTTTGTTTTGTCCTTTATACAAGTAGCCCACTCCGTGGTGTAAAGTGGCTCTCAACATCTCTTCTTTGATGTTATCAATACATGGCCTCAATTACTCGGAGAACACAATAAAAAAACTGATTTTCGATCACTGTCCATGCTTGAAAATATCATCAGATCAGCAGCAGTGAATCTGACATACTTCCTTGAAGTGACAAATACAAGGGCAGACTTGTCATTATTGGCATGTTTCACAATTAGAGTGTTCGTGGCTCTTGTCATTGCTAGCATCCTGGCTTCAAAATTGGCTATATTCACCCCTGAATCAGTATTTCAACAGGACGGACACCATGAGGGAAATTAAAAAGGCCACTAGAAGTAGCACCAATCCAATTACCAACATCCACTGCATTTGCAAGTGAAGTTGACAAAGCCACAACGCAGATCTACTTAGGGCCAATCTGTTTCATCCTAGTAACTATCACCTCCAACAAATGACCACCTTGACCTCCAATCCACTGCAGTTCATCGATGATGAAAAGAGTAACCAGCTGAACATACTTCCTCCGCTTCCCGAGGCGTGACAATACATCCCATTTCTTTGGGGTACCAACAATTATTTGAGCTTTCTCAAGAAGCTTCATGTCCATAGCTGTTTTCCCCAGTCAATTCAACCACACGCAATCCAAGACCCTTGCCAAACACTCTCCCAGTCACAGTAAGGTTCTTTGGCAAGAGCTTAAATGGGCGCAATATACACAGCACACATGAAACAAGTTGCCGATGCCATACAGTCTTTCCACTCCCAGTTGGGCCAGCAACTAAAACATTATCATCCATATTATACAGCACAGTAAAGACCTCAGTCTGGATAGGATTAAAATGCTTAAAACCCTGATGAAGAGCTTCATATGATGGATTCTGCAATGCTGTCACAAGGTGATTGAATAAGACAGGTAAAACAGTTCATGACTCAAGTCATTTATCTGAAACCACCCGCATAAAATACTGAGGCGGCAATGGTTCATAGATGGGCACTATGAAATACAGAGAGTGGCCCTCTTCTACAAGCTGCTTCTTCAGTATAAAATATTCATGATGAATAATGTATTTACCATCATTATCCACCACAATTACCCAGAATGGCTCCACATAACCATGGACCTTGTCATCCCACTGAAATTCTGGTGTTATTCTATTTCAATTCTCAAAATTGTGCATTTGCTTTGAGGGTGACTTTTGGGAATTGGTTGACAAACTTGTGAAGTGTACTGCCCATATATGGGTTTTGGATGAGTTTCCCAAGCTTCTGAGATGAAAGATCATAATATCTTTCCCAGGCAATGTCTTTCTCCTCCAGCTTCCTCAAAATTTCTTTGGGGATTCCATTGAACTGGCGAAGAGGTGTCTCAACACACCATATCCTCTTGGCAACCATTTCGCGCAAGTCCAATGCCTTCTCAGCTACTTTTGCCCAACCCCGCCTCAAGCCAATCTTAAAAAAGAGCTTGAAAAAGACGTCCCGCATTCTGATGAAGAATGGAAAGAAATGAGCTTAGGGAAAAAAAAGCTCTTGTTGCAACAAAGAACTAAAGAACATGTCAACAAGAGGAAAACTAACCTGTGTTATAAACACCATATCAAAAGTCAATGAAAGGCCTTCAAGCTTCAGCTGGGAGATATATGCCTGCAGCAAAACAATAATCTTGGCTCTCGGCTCTTCCAGGTCTTCCCTTACAAGGATGGGAACACAATCCAAAAGCTTGCCAGCTCCATATTCTCATCTTCTCTCACTGTCACATATTTGAATTCTTCGCTCTGAGAGAACAAACCAAAGAGCCCTATGTACCCCATTGTTGGCTTCAAATGCTCATTATATGTGGATATTGTCCTGTGACTTATACAATAATAGCTGGAAATACAACCCAACTCCGAAACTTGGAAATATCCACTTTTCCTATCATACCTGACCAAATTATTTTTGTCCAAGATAGTGGCAGCAGTTTGAATCTGTGAAAAACGTCAAATATCAGCCACAAACATAACTTCTATCCAGTGGAAAGAAATAACTACAGTGATTTAAATAAATTAACAGATACAAGGCCTGAAGAGATCAAACATAACCAAACCACTCCAGGAACCTAGAAGATGGACATGAATGCTATCTGATTAATAAATACTAGGCTTCAGACTAGGGGAGAATCAAAGAAAGTTTGAAACATCCTTCTTTTATAACTTTTACCTCCTTTTTGGAACTACAGAAACTCAAAACAAAAGAACCTTCAACAAACAAATAAAATGAGCAAAAAAAAAAAAGTCAAACCAGGCTGGAAACTATCACGCATAGAGACAAACTTCATATATCCCGTTATACCCTTTTCTGTGAGTAAAACCTATGAAACCACTAGACAGTGATAGAAGAGTGACATTGCCTTAATAACAAATACAACAAAAACGTTTATTCTTTTTTTGGCAGCAAAATACTTTGGCTATATTAATGTAGGTTCTATCAAACCAATAAGGGATAACAGGCCATTCAAATGAACAAAAACAATATACTTATAGGATGTGATGCTTACCAAATCAGCCCTCCTCTCCCATAATGTTATGTCTTCTTTGAGAGCCTCGGGTGACAAACCATAGACCACCGGATTTTATGACATACGGATGTCATAGTAAGTATATGCAATCCATTTGCAGGCTTCTTTAGCATTTTGTACAGTTCCAAGGATGATTTCTGCATTCAACTGATCAGCCAACTTGGAAATGAACTGACTTTCAATAGGAAGCTGCCGATTCATCAAAGAAAGATATTCCCATAGTTCAGAGTGACCGGTAATGATAATCCCTTCCCTGTATGAATCATACTCTGGCCGTCCAGCACTACCAAGAATCTGCATGATATACAGAGGACCAAGCTCCATATAAGCCCCTTTCTCTGGATTGTAAATATGGGTTCCTTGGATGATCACTGTGTGAGCACGCAAGTTCACCTCCCAAGCAAGAGTTACGGTGGAAACCAATACCTGTAGAAGCCCATCACCAAAAAGATCCTCAACAAGTTGACGGTCACCACTTGTCATCCCAGCATGATGAATAGCAAAACCATACGGCAGAAGACATTTAAGATCACTGCTCTTGACCTTATCTGTGCAATTTTCTAGAACCTTACGGCTCATACTGTCTTCCTTCAACAATCTACCAAGGTTCTCAAGTGCAGTATCTCGTATTGGACTAGCTGTTTTGCTGCCTCCTTTTGAGAATGGACAAAAATAAGAACTTGATGCTTTCCAGCAACAGCCACAACCTTTTCATAACATATATCCTTCATCAACTTAAACCTTTCCAGTGGCTCCTTAACTTGGATCCCAATATACTGTTGATCAAGTGGGAGATGTATGTAACTATTGTCAAAATGGAATAAACCTTTCTCCAAATACACATGTAAAAACATGCCACATCATAATAATTTGGAATGTTAGCAGATAACCCAACCAACCGAATACGATCATTTGCTGTTTCAACCTGCCTTACTGTTCTTGCAACAATACTTGCAAGCACGGGTCCTCTATTATGATGAAGCAGATGAATTTCATCAATTATAAGCAGCTTCGCAAGCAGTAAGTAGGTGCAATCCCCTGATTTCCTTGTAATAATCTCCCAATTCTCAGGAGTTGTTACAATTATTTGGGTTTCTTCAATTTCTCGGCGAGTGAGTGTTTGGTCTCCACTCAGCTCCCTTACATTCACACCATATATTTGCAAACGATTAGACAAATTACCTACATCTTCAGCGACAAGAGCTTTAATAGGTGCCGCATAGACAATCTTATAATTCTTATGGTTGAATGAACCATCATCATTCCTGTTCAATGCTAACTGCTGAAGTATAGTGAGCACAGCAACATTAGTTTTTCCGGCACCACTGGGCGCACACAACAGGATGTTATCGCCTGAATCTATAGCAGTTTTATAGACTCTACTCTGTACTCTGTTCAGATGTGTCATTCCTTTGAAAGCTGATTGTGGCCATTCTGGCATCTCAGAGATCTTTATCAACTTTTCAGTAGCATCTAATGGCTTAGACTCCGTAGCTGGCACATGGATTTCTTCATACCTCTCGTGTGTAAATCTTGTAGACCCAGTAGGCCCCTTGTGTGTAAATCTTGTAGACCCAGTAGGAAGATTACCCTGTTGAAAAGCAAGAGCGTCCAGATCAAGCAACTGGCACTGGCCCTGGCCCTGGCCCCACCAACCACCGTCTGCATCTATATTAGCACCACCACCGAGATTTCCCGACATTATAACAGATTCAGAAACTAACCAATTTCAAAACCCTAAATAGAAAACCATACGAAGTATTAAATATATCGCAGGTCTAGGGTTTAGACAAGATAGAATATAACGCCAAACTAAAACCCTAACTAGAAATTATCGTACGGAAAATTGCAATGCGGTTTTGGTTCTTGATTCTTGAATCGAGATTTAAGAACCATTCTTAATCAAGAATCAAGATTAAGAACTAACTTCTGCATTTTGGTTCCTGAATCAAGAACCAAATTCTTGATCAAAGACCATAGGAAATAATTAAAGTATATGGCAGGTATAAGTCTAGGGTTTAGACGAAATAGAAAAGAATCCCAAAGTAAAAACGTAGCTAGTAATTATCGTACGAAAAGTTACAAGAGTACAAGAAATGTACCCACAGTGCAGTGCCTTATTTCTTCTTCCAGCTTCTTGCAATGGAGTCGCCAGTTAAAAGCAAGGTTCGTAGAACAGACACTCAGACAGCACTTGGGAAAAAAAATGATTTGAATTTCTTTGAACTCAGCTCAGACATTTTCATTGCGAACTTAACTGAATGACACATCAGCTTACCCTAATTACAAAATTAACCCTGAACACAATAATCCAGAACATTCCAGAACCAACCTGTTAAAACGAGCTCGGTCTATTGACTCCATGATAAGAAGATTTTTATTTTTATTTTTGAGAAGAAAGTATTTACTTCATTATAAATTATTAATTGTCGAACAATAATTGAATATCGGCGGGATATTGTCCTAGCCAAACTACATGGTTATCACAGTGAATAATTTTGTTTGCCAAAGAGTGAGCTACTAAATTACACCCTCAAGGAACATGATTGACAATCACCTGTTTGTAGTTCCTCAAAATCTCCAAAATTTCATCAATTATCCATGTTATCTCTAGTCTACTCTCATAGCTTCTTGAAACTTAATTGGTCACTAGCAAAGAGTCAGTCACTGCAATTAGTGGTAAGAGCATTTCCTTTACAGCAATTTGCAGCCCAAACAACAACGCCTCAGCTTCTAGGGTAGCCACATCATGTACGAACCTGGTTTTCTTAATACCCGCCATCATAACTCGTGCATCCCCATTCCTAACAATCGCACCCAATCCAACTGTATTTTGATGTTTATGCGCTGAGGCATCCACATTGAGTTTAAACCACCCCACATGAGGTGGATTCCATTGCGCATCGCCATTTCTGTCACAATTCCTCCGCTGATCCAGAGGGGCCATGTTCACCCGCTGATAAGACAGTACCATGGCTTCAACTCTCGCAACAACTACCACATAATCTTTTGTCTTTCTTTTCTTAACATTCGCATTCCTTGCAGCCTAGATTGCCCAACAAGCTGCCACTATTCTAGTCAAAATATCATTGTTTCCATTGGCAACTTCGAGTAGTAAACCTAGTAAATCCCTCGACTTCGCCTCGCTTACAACATTAGCAAGGCCAGAATAGCTCCATATCTGTTTAGCGAGCTTACAAAAGAATAAAGCATGAAGAATTCTTAAAATATATGACTTTAAGGATTCTTGCCACCAGTGAGTTGGGCTTCTGCAAAATCCTCCAGCTTTGTTTTGCCACCAATGCATGATTAAAGCTAGAAATGTCTCTAAAACCAATACCGCCTTTGCTCTTGGCTATACACATCTTCTCATATTTCCTCCAGTGAATGCTTCTCTTCGTAGTAGTTGAACCCCACCAAAACTTAGACACCTATTTTTGAATATCATCACACAATCCTTGTGGGATTCGGAAGACACTCATAGCATAGGCAAGGACTGCCTGAGCCACCAACTTGATAAGGATTTCTTTGCCTCCACTTGAGAGCACTTTACTGTGGCAACCCGAAATCTTATTCATGACTCTGATCTTTATGTCGTTGAAGAAAGATTTATTCATCCTACCTACCATAGATGGCAATCCCAGGTACTTTTCATGCCTTGCAACCACATTAAAATCAAGTATTTCCTTGATCAAACCTATTTGATGTGTCAGAACATTACCACTGAAAAACATTGACGATTTTTCGAAGTTGAAAATCTGCCTTGAGGCACTTGCATTGTCATCCAGAATTCTCTTTAGATCTTTGCACTCTTGGACATCTGCTCTTGTAAAAATGAGATTGTCGTCTGCAATAAACAGAGGAGAAATATGAAGGTCTCTATTGAAATGTAGCCCATAAATCAATCTTCTCTCCTCAGCCAGCTTCAAAATGTTAGAGAAACCTTCTGCACAAAGAAAAAAACAGATATGGTGATAACAGACATCCTTGCTTAAGCCCCCTCTGCAGTCTGAACATTCCGTTTGCCTGCCCATTAACCACTACCGAGAATGAGGATTTGGATATGCATTTCATCACTAGGTTAGTCCAGCGGTTGGAAAAACCCATCTTAACCATAGTCTCTTTCAAGAACACCCATTCAACTCTATCATAAGCTTTGCTAATGTCCATCTTAAGGGCTACCCATCATTTTCTCTTTCTTTTTGCTCCCCTTATCTTATGCAGACATTCATAACCTATAATCGTATTATCAGTTATCAGTCTTTGAGGGATAAAGCACTTTGGTTAGGGGCAATCAGTTGGTGAAGACACTTCTTCAATCTATTGGCCATTATTTTTGCTATTATTCTGTATATCACATTACACAAGCTAATATATTTGAATTCACCCACCCTGCAAGGTTTCTCAGACTTGGGAATAAGGACTATGAGTGTGTGGTTTAGAGAGTTGAGATTATCTCTCTGATTCAGCATATGAAGGCACGTTTGGATCACCCTTAGTTTAAATTTTGCCCAATGTTTTTGGAAAAACGCTACTGGTAGACCATCTGGCCCAATGGCTTTCGAGGGGTTCATCTGAGCTAAGGCGTTTGTGATTTCCTCTTCATTAAATGGCTTATCCAGGAAGTCTGCCATCTCCGTGGAAATCTTCCTCTTCATCCCCTTCAGAACCTCTTCAATCGCCCTCGACTTGGCCTAGTAGATGTGAACAAATCAGTAAAGTACCCACAAATTAGCCTTTCCAAACCTTCTTCATCCTCAATCTAGTTTCCATCATTATCATACATTCCTTCAATTTTGTTTTTCCTCCTTCTTGAGGATGCTTTTGCATGAAAAAAATTTGATAATTGTATTGCCTGCCTTCAGCCAATCAACCATTGATCGTTGTTTCCACCGAATCTCTTCATCAACCAAGTATTTATTAATATGTGCTTCTATTTCTTTGATATTGCACCCATCCACCAGATATCTTTGATCTTTTTTACAATGAGCCAGATCTTCCATCAACCTGGTCAGCTTTTTTCTTCGTCCGCCGAATTCCTCCTTACTCCATCTCCTTAATTTGATCAGGGTCGCTTCCGCTGTTCTCTTAAACTCTTGCTCTAGATCTACATTATCATTATTATTCAAATATAATTAGATCTCAGTAGCATTTTGACAATGAGATGGCTAAGTTTGACGTGAGTTCATTTTATTTTATCACTTTATATCGAAGAAATGTTTATATATCTACTATATATTCTAAATGAGGATAAGTAGCACACCAAAAACTGTTTGCTTAAGCTGTTTTACCTGCATTCCACTGTAACTTCACATGTGATAAGTGTGGTTTATACTCACTTATTCAAGCATTCCTACCTTACTATTTTGTTAGGTTTTGTATCATTTAATGTATTTTGTAGTTTGTTTTATGTTTTATTAGTAGGAAGCATTATGACATGGATCTTGGAGCAATTGTACATGTTTTGAGAGCTTATGGAAACACACGGGAAAACAGAAAACGCAGAAAACACTCAATCTGAAAAATAAGGTGGCGTTGTTACGCCACTTTTGGTGGCGCAGTGGCTCCTCAGGATGCCAACATAGTGATTTCCTGAGAGTTTGGTGTCGCGACGCCAATTTCGGCGCCGCGACGCTGCGATATGAGCCCATAATCTTCAGAAATTGTTATTTTACATGCACAGGGACTCCAAGACTTTCCTATAAATATAGAGGCTCGTCCAAAATCCTAAAAATAGGGAAAATACAAAACAAAAGATTCAAAACACATATTTTGGAGAGATTTCAAGAAGAAGATTGAAGAGCGACAATGGGAGATGAAGGTGGTGACGTCCGAAGACAAAGAGATTCGATTTGAATTTAATCTTCTAGTTTCTTTCTTCAAACTCTAATGATGTCTAATATGTTCATGACCTTATTTTCATTATTTTTATCTTTAGTCATGAACTAAATTTATTGTTCTAGAGTATGATGTAACCGATGCTTGAACCTATGTGTTGTTTGCCAATTTGATTGTCATAAATTTTTAATTCAGTTTATTTATATTCTCTTGTGTTTAATGCATCTAGTTTGTTGGCCACAAATTAAAATAATGCATGTTTAGAATCTATCACTCGAGAGAGGGGATTTTGAATAGGATTTAGAGAATATAACCTAGGAGTTTTATAGAGTTCGGGAGAATCTATTCGTTAACACAGAATCATAGAGCGTAATGAATTGTTAATTACTAGATTTTTATAGGGATATCGAAGTCTGTAATTGATAATATATTCACTCGGCACTCGGGAGAGTGAATTAGAATAATTTATGATTCTTGACTTTCAAACAATGCAACTGAATAAGAATTGAAT
>SKCR01028641.1:0-207265 GCA_019454045.1 Zanthoxylum bungeanum
TTTGATTAAACCCTTACTTTATCCACTATAGACACGGTCAATTAAAACATAAATCCAAACATCACAAAACAATATTTCGGGGCCGATTCTCTATCCCCAGTGGAGTCGCCAGACTGTGGGAACACAGGAACTGGGCGACGCATGCTGTCATAGGCTCGCGGCCTAGTTGGCAGTACGGAGTAACCACGAGGGACTAAACCGGAGATTAATGAGATTTAAGGCCGCACTCACCCCTCGCAAGGGAAGACCTCAAACCGTTGGGTTCGGAATGGTCCCTTACTTATGTCACTTGTAATAAAAGGATTTATGTAATAATTTAATCAGGCTTAAATAACACTTATTTCCAAGAGTATCATGCTTCTAAATTCACATATACAAAAAAAAAAACTCATACATACATTTCACATATATCTCACATCTAAGATTGCATGCTTGGAAATATCTCAAAGTAACAACGAACATACAACTTCATTCAGCATATCACATTCACGAAAAACATAAGCATACATAATAACCGTACAAGCATACATGTGAGAACTTTTCCAAGTGATACGTGGAATTGTATCCCAAGTACAGACCGCATTACCGTCCATTCGGAATCTGCTACGGAATTTATCTCTGGGTTCCATCCGATATACCACAAGAAATAATACTCCAAAGTCATCATGACATAGGTGTATGAATCGTAATGTGTTAAATCAAGACTACGACAAATGACACAACTAATGGAATAAACATGCTTTTCATTATGATGTGCACAAAGATAAGAATGACTATATGGGATTTGATAAAAAAAATCAACTAAGAAACAATTATACATGGCATGTGATGAATATGTCTCAGTTCAGTGTGTTCGCGTTCGTGTAGCGTTCGTAAACGTGTTCGAACGGTAAACAGAAGGTTCGCGTTCATATGGTGTTTGATAACGCGTTCGAACAGAACCAGACCTGATGCATGATAAGACTAAGAAAGTGCGTGTGCGTTCACGTAGCATTCGAGAACGCGTTCGAACGGTAAACAGAAGGTTCGCGTTCGTGTAGCGTTCGATAACGCATTCGAACGGAACCAGACCTGATGCATGATGAGACTAAGAAAGTGCGTGTGCATTCGCGTAGCATTTGAAAACGCATTCGAACAGTAAACAGAAGGTTCACGTTTATGTAGCGTTCGAGAACGCGTTCGAACGGAACCAGACCTGATGCATGTAACACAAAGAATAAAGACAACAATGTCAAGCTCAGCATGTCCGATTGAACGTATCTTGCATTCAACCGAACACACATCAATCGGCGCGACAAAGCATCGTGGTAGAGGGCTTTAACCCCTCCCCGTAGGGGATCTTTCAATCCACTTGCTAAGCCCATGCGCTCGATTGAATCATGCATACATAGAATTGAAAGTAATAATATCAAACTAGTATGCCCGATTGAACGTGTCTTGCATTCAACCGAACACACATCAACCTGCGCGGCGAAGCATCGTGGTAAAGGGCTTTAACCATTCCCCATAGGGGATCTTTCGTTCCACTTACTAAGCCCATGCGCTCGATTGAATCATGCATACAAAGAATTGAAAGCAATAATATCAAACTAGTATGCCCGATTGAACGTATCTTACATTGAACCGAACACACATCAATCGGCGCGGCAAAGCATCGTGGTAAAGGATTTTAACCCCTCCAATTAGGGGACCTTTCATCGCACTTACTAAGCCCATGCACTCGATTGTATCATACATAAATAAGCAACATGCAGAATTCAAATCAAGTAACGAAAAAACATAGATAAATCAATCCAACATGAAACAAAAGAAGGTGTCGTTTACTCAAGTGGTACGTGGAGTTGTATCCCAAGTACAGACCGCATTACCGTCCATTCGGATTCGGCTATGGAATTTACGTCTGGGTTTCCATCCTATATACCACAAGAGACGACACTCTTCCATTCATCCAATACCCGCAACACATATCATACACAAACAATATTCCACAAATAGGTAAAACACAGTCAAAATAAATAACAAAAATCAAATGAAGATGAGCGTGGGAAGTACCCTCAGGTCTAACCTTTTAAGCCGTCTCTCGGACTCGCGTTTCACGAAGATCGGAAGGGGTAAAGCTCCGCAACTTTTCTGGTTCACTGGTTTGTCTTTTCCTTCGCTGTTCGGCCGTTCAAGCTACTATTTTGACTTCGTTTTGCTGCTGTTTCCTTGTGGTTTCGCTGCCGTTTCCTCTGTATTTTCTGCTTACTGTTTGTGGACTATTTCGAGCATTTTTTCGTGGTTCTTTTAGTGTGGTTTTGGTGTTATTTCGAGGATTATAAGTAATTTATGTTGCTGTTTTAAGGGATTTTGGGCTGCGCTGTGTTTGGTGTGATTTTCGGTGATGTGTGGAGGTTTATGGGACTGATTTTCGGTGGTGATTAGGGGTGTGAATGGCTACTGTATTTTCGGTGATGTGGAGGTAAGGATGAAGGGAATGATTTACTATCTTTCTTGTGATTGGCGTGTGATGTCTTATGTGTGTCTTAAGGTTTCTTGCTGTGACTTGCATGTGAGTAGTGTATGAGCTAGAGAGATTCCGAGAGGAGGGGTGGCTAGGTTATGGTTGTTTATATAGAGAAGGCTAGGGCTTCACCTTGTCTCACAAGGAAAGGATTTTGGCATTAAAGAGAGATATGATTTGGTGTTGAGCAAGGAAAGTCAAAGATTGAGGGGGGACAAATCTTGGCTAGAATAGGAAGTCAATATCTTTAATTTGTTATGGTTGATTTTAATTAGGCATGACATCTTTTTAATTTAGTATATGATTTGTTTAGTTAGGAAGTTAATATATTTGATTTATCTTATTAGGTATGATTATATTTTATGTTTTATTTAATTGGTAAATGGTTTAAATATTTTATTTAATATTTAATGTTTAATTTAATTAAATTGGGATGTGTTTTATGGGCTTTGGGGGGCTAATTGGGCTGGGGTGCGAGGCTAGCAGCAAAACCAGAAATACCGACTCCGTTCGAACGCCAATTCGAACGCGGCACGAACGTCGGCAATCTACCTGACGTTCGAATGAAGTAACGAACGCAGCACTAACGAAGACAATGAACTTGTGAAATGAACTTGATGACGTACTTATTCTGAATTTCCCCTTCCGACCTCCGTTTCCCGCAATATCCTTAACTAAAAAGGTAGTGCCTCCAACTGAGACTCATCATCGGGTTTCACATGCGAAAAATGCAATGCCTACAGGTCCTTCGACTTGAGATACCACAGTGGATATATGAGTTATCCTCCACACTTTGATGGTAGTCACGTCCCCGGTCTATTAAGATCATACCTCCGCCTATTCGTTGGGTGTGGATTGATCCTCATGATATCCAGTGCATATCAAGATAGAATCTGTCAGTCCTGTATACAGGACATAGGTTTCCTACACGTGTTTGCGATCTAGTAAATCCATGGTCGTGGTATAACTTCAGAAGCGAGTTTCGAGTGTTATTTAGATATCGTCAATTTGAAAGTCGACTATATTATACCATAAGGATTTGACGTTCTTATCTATATCCCAGGTATAATAAGGATAGCCTGGGATGGAGGGATTATACGTATGCAATGACCTCGACTTGTATAGTTTAGCGAGATTATCTGTGGTCGTCGTAATTCATGAGTGAGTTAATTATGGACACGAAATTGGATTTCATGACGGATAAACTTAAACTTAGAGAGTCCCACAATATGAAGTGTACTCGTTGAGCACTTGGGCAACGCTTTATGAATAATACTATTTATTCATAATACTTCATCGGATTAAATAAGTTAATTTGAATCGTTTAAACGGTTGAAAACACATGCTTTAGGGAATTTTGGTCAATTAATAATTAATGTGTATTTGTATTTGATACAAAATTTGATTTGATACATATTAATTAATTGTCAAATGAGACTTTGACACATGCCATTAATATATGTATTTGTTATTTAATGCAAATAAAAATACATATATAATAATAATTAAATTAATTAATTATTTATATATCTAAATGTTAAATATTTGAATAATTTAATGATATTATTTTTCATAATTGTTATGAAAAATATTTAAATATTATTGGTAACAAGTGGCATATTCATTTAAGTTTGAAGTTATCAAATTGAAATTGACAACTTAAAAGCTAATTAGATATTTTTTCCAAAATGACAAAAATGCCCCTCACCCCTAAATTTTGGTCATGTGCATATTTAAAGGTAAAATTTATTTTCTCTTTCATTAAGCTTGTCTTGGCCAATTTTCTACCATTTTTAGAGAGCTTCCAAAATTATTTTTGAGAAAAACTTTAGAAAAAGCAAATAAATCAAGAAGAAAGCTTAAAGAAATTTGAAGACTTTGAGGTAATCTTTAATATTCTTAAGCTTAGAAAGTTTTTTTCCTGTTCTTGAGTATCTAGAATAGTTCTAGGGTTTACTTTCTTTCTTAGATTTTGGGGTTTTTTGTGATTTGGAGGATGGATGTGGAGGCTAGATGCATGTGTGAAGTTAGATTGGATAATATTACTGTAATATTAGTTCAATTTTGTCATTTGATGACTTGTTGCCATTCTAGAGTGTTATGACCACTCTTGTAATGCTTAGAATTTTTCTTGGAGCTTTATTGGTGGTGGCTTGGATTGGTGTTGTGATTAATATGATTAATGTTAAGAAAATTGGATTAAAGCATGAAATATTGATATTTTTGGTTTCTGGATCAGATCTGGAAAAATGGGTTTATGGTGATGAAAATTATGTCATATAAATGTATTGGATGTATTTTGGGTATTGGAACAATTGCCGGAAACTGTTTCGGAGTTGAAATATGCGAAAACGACAAAAAACGGTGTTACCGGGTGACTTTTGAGCCAACCGGGTGACGGCTGCCCAAACAGTGAGTTGATCAATTTTTGGGCAGTCCATGAAATTTCATAGTACTGTTGGGGCAGACCTGGGCAGCCCTCATGTGCATTGGGTGGTCGGTTCGGTCAAAAATGTGTTTTATGCCATTTTGCGGAAAAATGTTTTTCGTAAAAGTTTCTCGATGTTTCTTAACTATTTATATCGTTATTTGATATCGAATAAATATGTTTAGGTAAAATATGAATGATTTATTCATATTGGATATTTAATAATTCATTCGGTAATTTAAAAAGTTTTAAAATTACGATTTCACCTGAACCGCGAGCTTTCGTTGCGCCCGTGCCAAAACCCCAACAATCCAACTTGTGAATCTTGCATTCGGGGTAAAATGACCAAAGCCCCATTTTTAGGTGTTGGACATCATGCCACTGACCTATTGGAACTCATACATTCTTATGTATATGGTCTCATGAGTCAAACTGCTCACAATGGTTTTTCTTACTTCATTACCTTTACTGATGATGTGTCACGGTACGGTTATATTTATTTGATGAAACATAAATTGGAAACCTTTGAAAAGTTTAAATAATTCTGGAATGAAGTAGAAAAATAGACTAGTCAATATATTAAATGTCTTTGATCTGATCAAGACGGTGAATATATGAGTGGAGAGTTCACTGATTATTTAAAGGAGAATGCGATTCTCACTCAATATGATCTTTTGACTTCCGCTCATCGCCTGAATAAGATTCATTTCAAAGCTGTTCCTACGACTCCGTATGAGATATGGACAGTTAGAAAACCAAATCTTAGTTATGTTAAGATTTGGGGTTGTCCTGCATACGTCAGGATGGCTCAGCAGAATAAGCTTTTTCCTCGATGGCAAAAGTATAGGTTTTTTTGATATCCTTCAAATACGAAAGAATATTTGTTCTATGATACCGAGCATCAAAATGTGTTCGTAGCTCACTTTGTAAAATTTCTAGAGATATAATGTTTATCGGAATGTGGTGATTATAGACAGGTTGAACTTGATGAAGTACAACCTGAAACCAACAAACCAATGGAGGAACCTGAAGTTTAAGAAGATGAAGAACCTTCAACACACACACTCCGTAGGTCGGGTTTCTAGACCTCCTGAATGCTTGTATTTGATACAAGAAAATAGTCTCGATGTTTTCTTAGTTGAAGAGACTGGCCCTTTTACCTATAGAGAATCGATGTTGGACATCAATTCCGTGAAGTGGCAAGACATCATGAAATCTGAGTTAGACTCAATGCATGAGAATCAAGTTTGGAACTTGGTTCCGCATCCTGAAGGAATTATTCCTATCGGTTGTAAATGGATTTACAAGAGGAAACACTGGCCCGACGGAAAGGTTAAAACCTTTAAGGCCCGACAAGTAGCTAAAGGTTACTAGCAGCGACCTGGTGTCGACTACGATGAAACTTTTTTGCCAGTTGCGATGCTAAAGTCTATAAGGATTTTGTTGTCTATTGACGCTTACCATGATTACGAGATTTGTCAAATGGATGTCAAAATGGATTTTCGAAATGGATTTCTTGATGAAGAAATCTATATGGAACAGCCAGAGTGGTTTGCATCAAGCGAGAACTCGGGCATGGTATGCAAGCTGAAGAAGTCCATTTATGGACTTAATCAGGCCTCACGAATTTGGAATCTTTGATTCGACGATAAAATCAAATTGTCTGGTTTTCTCAAGAATTCAAAAGAATCATGTGTGTATAAGAAGGCTCGTGGGAGTATGGTGGTATTTTTAATTCACTATATTGACGACATTCTGATAATTGGGAATGATATCAGGATGATGCAAGACGCCAAAGCTTACTTATGTAAAAAATTTTCCATGAAAGACCTGGGTTAAACTTCTTATGTCTTCGACATAAACTCTATAGAGATAGAGAAATGAAGCTTATTGGGTTATCCCAATGAACATAAATAGATAAGATCTTAAAATAGTATAATTTTAGTAACTATAAGACAACAAACATATCGTTCAGACATGGCTTACATCTTTCAAAGAATATGTGTGCACAAACAGAATATTAGAATATTAGAATGTCTAATCAGCCTTGTGTTTCGTTTTTGGGCAGTACCTGCATCATGTATGCCATTTTATGTACTAGGCTTGATATCAAATTCACAGTTAGTGTGACCAGCAGGTATCAGTCCAATCTAGGAAATGACCATTGGATGGCCATTAAACATATCTTCAAGTATCTTAAAGGTATTAAGGATAAGTTTATTATATATGGAGGAAATGAACTTCAAGTTAATGGGTATACGGATTCCGATTTCCAATCGGATCCTGATGATAGAAAGTCTACATCAAGATTCGTGTTTAACCTTAATGGAGGTGTAGTTTGTTGGAAGAGTTCCAAATACGGGTCAACAACTGATTCCACCACAGAGGCATAATATATTGCAGCTTCTGAAGCTGCAAAAGAAGCTCTATGAGTTAGGAACTTTATCACAGAATTGGGAGTAGTCCCAAATATTGTGATAATACTGTAGCCATTACGCACGCAAAGGAGCCAATGGCGCATCAGAAGTCGAAGGATATGGAATGAAAGTACCACCTTATTCGATAGATTGTGTCATGCGGGGACACTATCGTGTGCAAGATACCGAGTGAAGATAATATAGCAGACCCGCTTACCAAGGCCATTCCTACAAAGTTATTTGATAAACATATGAAGTCGATGGGTATTAGATATAATCGATATTGACACTAGAGAAAGTGGGAGAATTTGTTAGGGTTGGTGCTCAGAGCGTGAATTTTCTTATGTATTTCCATGTAAATACTTATGTAATATTTTATTATGAATAAAAAACAGTTTCTATTATATATAACATCTATTTTTATAGTAAAGATGTAAATAACCTTAGAATGTTTAGTTATGATACTGTTGCAAAAACATCGCAACTGACATTGAGTTGTATCATGATGTTGTCATTGTTAGACAGTTTCTGGTCAAGGTTTACACTACTTGGTCAACAAAGTAAACCCTTTGAGACTGGTACATGTCGTATACTGGAATCTTGGATTACAATGGTTTCTCAATGAACCATGAGTCTTGGAGACTCTTATAGATGTGTAGGTATTTATAGCGGATAAACACTGAATGACTCACCAAAGATTCTTAAAAGATAGTACACCAACGTCAATAAGAATCTTCTCGGGTTGAGTGAGCATACTAATTTTTTGACTTGAGATACCACTGTGGATATATGAGTTATCCTCCACACATAGATGGCAGTCACGTCATCGATCTATTTAGATCAGACCTCTGCATGTTCATTGGGTGTGGACTGATGCTCAGTATATCATGTGTATGTCAAGAAAGGATCTGTCAATTCTGTCTACAGAACATAGGTATTTAATATGGAATTAACAATCTATTAAATCCATGGGCACGTGGTACACTGTAGAAGTTAGTTCTAAATTTTATTAAGAGATTGTTAATAGAAATGTTGACGTGATTATATCTATAGAGATTTGAATTTTATAACTATATCTCTGGAATAATAATGATACATGTGACAGACGGATTATACGTATGCAATGACCTCGGCCTGTATGGTTCAGAGAGTTTATCTGTGTTCGTCATAATTTACGGATAGGTAGATTATGAACATGAAATTAGAGTTCATAATGGATATGTCTGAGCCTAGAGAGTCTCACTAATGAAATATGCTCGTAGAGCACTAGAGCAACTTTTATGAATAATATTGATTATATATAAATCGTTTAACTGTTAAACGAAAGATACACGCAAAGGGACCTAATGGTCATTTCCTAATTAATTTGTATTTATTTTTAATGAATGATTTTATTAAATACACATTAATTAAATGTCAAATTGTGATATTTGACATATATCATTAATATATATGTATTTAAATATTTAGAGTAAATATAATACATATATTTGAAATATTATTATTTAAATTATTATTTAATTATTAAATAATTAAAGTAATTAAAATATAAATATCTCAAGTTATGATTATAATAGGAAATGGCTTTATTTGATTGGTTTGACTTGTTGTAATTCATTAAATGTTGTAATGATCAATTACAACAAGTAAACTAGCTTTAATTAATTGTAACAAAAATAAAATATCTAGATATTTTGTTTCCAAAATTCGGCCAAGGACAAAGGAGGAGTATAAATAATTTTGTTTCATTTTTCTTTCATTAGGTTAAGCCACCAAAATATTACAAAGAAAGTTTGAGAGAAAGTTGAAGAACAAAAGAAAAAACCTAAGAAAAGTTGGGAATTTTGTAAGTTTTTCTAAATTTTTTCAACTAGAAAATTATTTCTATGTTTATAGGCTTCAACATGTAATGCTTAGAATTTTCTCTACTCTTTAAGCATGTAATTGAATGGTTGGGAACTTATTTGAAAGATGTTTGCATGTATGATTAACAAAGTTAGCTTGAAATTAGTTTGTGATGAGTGGTAAATATATCACTTTTTCCCACTCATTTAGCCTAATGTTTTGTATTGTTTCCCGAGATTTATGAACGTTTTGATGTGTTTTGTTGTTATTTTGCAGATAAATAAAGTTTGGAAAACATTGGAGGCAATTTGGGGCAAAAACGGACTAAAATGCGTCAACAGGGATATTTTCGTCTTTTACGCGTCGCGACGCTAAAGCCTTGCGCGTCGCGACGCCCAGCATGCGCCGGACTTGCTAACTTGCGCCTTGTGCCACGTGTCGAAATCTGATTGGTCAAAACTTGCTAACGTGCGCCGATCATGCTAACGTGCGCCGTGACACGTGTCACCATCACAAAGGTTATGCTAACGTGCGCCCGTCGCCACGTGTTAACATCTGATTGGACCAAACCAAGCGCGTGCCACGTGTCATCTCACCATTGGACCGAATTATTGACGAATCAGGTGCCGCCACGTGTCAAGCTGCTATCCGACCGAAATTCCCACCTATCAGCGCCTGCCACATGTCGTCCTGATATTCGACCGTATCGCCAGCCAACCACAGCGTGACACGTGGCTCAATTATTGCTGCCGACAGACACGTGGTCAACCCGCGTGGACTCCGTGTGGACTGTTTCCAACGTCGCGACGCTAGTACATTTTCAGCATCGCGACGCTGGACCAAAATCAGCCTATAAAAGGAGGCCGCCAGATTCATTTTTCTTCATGCTCTCCTTGGGAAATTCTCCCTGATTTTATAGGAAGCATCTATTTTTGTATATATAAATAATATTTTTAATTTATGTCTTTTAATTTTCAGTAATAGTAGTTCTCTTCTTCTACCTTTCTTTAATGTTTAGTAGTTAATTTACCGCTGGGGTAAAAGGTGAAACCTTTAATATAATTATTTAGGTAAATCTCACTTAATTATAATATTTAAATTATAATTTAACCGGATTAATTAATGTCAGACTTTATTACCGCCTATATTGCTGGTTTAAATATAAATTACCTTACCGCCTATATGGCTGGTCTTTATGTGACAGATAATTACCGCCTATATGGCTGGTGTAATTGGACTAAATGGATTACCGCCTATATGGCTGGTTTTAAATGTTAAATATTAATTCCTGAGAAAGCAGAATATAAAAAATAATTATATATTATAATAAGTGAGACTCTTAGATAAGAAATATTAATTGTGGATCCTCTAACCCCAGCATTTTATTTTTATTCTATGGAAGTGATTGAAACACAATACACACACTTAATAATTGATTTTCTTTTTATGGGTAGTTCTTTAGTTTGTATTGAGTCTTAAGCTTAATGCTTCTTGTTGTCTGATCACCAATAAGATTGATATGGTAAACTTAAAATGAACTAGACATAGGGATTTTAGGTTTGAGCCTTAGATTCAATAGCCCACGATCTTCCTTGAGGATAGATAACCCTTTAATAGATTTCCTTACAGGATAGACATATACCTGTCGGGCGGGGGTAGCCATAATTGAAACTTAAACTTAATGAATCCAGGTAATGTGGTTGACATAGGAATATGGTTCAATTGGGTTATACTGGGTATTTGCGTCTGACCATCGGAAGAGGCTTTTGCATATTTTTGTGTTCCAGGTTAACAAATTAATTTATTACACATAAATAAGAGAATCAATTCATCTTTATAATAATATTGTGAGGAGTCACGACCCTAGATCCTTGAGTCTTTTCTTTTATTTTCCTTAGTATTTTCTTTTGAGTCTGTTTTTATTTTATTTTGCAAAACCACATTCAACCACCAAAAGCAATCAATTCTATTCTCCTTATAATTAGATAATTGTAAATAAATAGAATCAATAATTAATAACAACAGTAGAAATTAAGTCCTCGTGGGATCGATATTTTTATACTACTTGAACGATACGTGCGCTTGCGTTATACGTGTGTGTTTACGCCGGTCAAGTTTTTGGCGCCGTTGCCGGGGACTTATATTTCTTGAGTTGTTAATTTTGAAACTATTTAATTTACTTGTATCTAATTTCTTTTTTCTTATTTGTAATTTTTATTTCTTTCTTTTGTTTTCAGGTGGTTGAACAATGGAACACTACTGGGAGATTGAGAGATTACGAACGTTACAAGAAGATACACCCCAAATCTGGGAGCAACAGTCCGGTTTTCTGAGGCCTGTTGTACAGCCCATGACTATCATTGGATGTCAGAACCAAGTAATACTACATTTGCTCAACAGAACTCAATGTGGAAATGTGACATATGTAATGGTAACCACCCAAGCGATTATTGCGAGTACAACTACAATTCAGGGTGGCAGAACTATCAGAATCTTCATGGTATGATGAGCCATCACATTTCACAGAGCCATATTTTCCATCTTATCCACCATCTACCTTTGGTCTTTACCAACAACCAGAACCATCCGAGGAAGATCAATTGATTCACATGTTCAAAGAACAGACAGTTCGATTTGATGCACAAATTCAGAGTCAAACGGCGTCTATACAGAAAATGACGGATCAGATCAGACAATTAAAAGGAAACCAGAACTACATACTTCAAGAACCAGTTTCAGATGACACTATTGAAGCCTTCAAATACCAATCATTTCACAATGACACTTCAACAGAGGAGGAGGCTGAACAATGTCAACAACCTGAGGTATCAGTTCAGGAGCCCGAACCAGTAAAGTCTCGATTTGATTTTTATTATTCTGATTCTGACGAGGCGGAAGCTGATCTATTTGTACCAACTGCATCAAAAATTGAGGATGGAATTCTGTATCATCAAAACGAAGATCTTGGAGATTCCATTGCACAAATATTTGAAGAAGATCTACCTGAGCCAATCATTTCCCCCAGATCAGAGGATGAAGACCTAAAATCTGACATTTCTTCACATCCTCGAGTTGGCAATTTTGAAGCATGTATTTCACAGATGACAGATGAAGAGCTGAATGCAGAAATTTTCAAATACATCTGTGAAGAAAAGGTGGACAAGAAACATAGCAAATGGAGGAGCAAATGTCTGACCTTAATAAAGATCCAGAGCATTCAGGAAAAACATCGCTGTTTTGGGGAGTACAAATCAAAGATATCGCCCAGAAGCTTGACAGAATGGAACTTCCATTCCAAGTCAAGCATCATACGAGACCTCCTAATTTTCTTTCTTTCTTTGCAGGAACCACTGGAGCAACAAAGATTAAAAAGGTAGCACGAGCACTGAATAAGACAAAACTTTTTTTGCCACTTTACCGTTGGAAGAGACCCTTTAAAAGCAACGCTCACGGGATTGTCTTTAATCGGACATCCAAAATGACGCTGAAACCTCATTGACAGATAGATTTCAGTCACGTCTGGTTGAAGACGTAAAATTTAGCGCTAGCAGGGAGGCAACCCATGCGATTTGTAATATTTGGTTTCATATTTTGTGTGAACTTTTTAATTTTGTGTGTTATTTTTGTAGGGAAAGGAATAAACGAAGCATTTTAAGACAGAAGGAATTGTGTTTGGAAATCAAAGATGAGAAACAATTCATTTGCGATGGCTAGTAAGGAATGAAATCTTGAGACACATCCTAATGAATTTATACTACGCGAGTGGCGTATTGCGTACACAATTCTGTTGCCTTAATTATTGCTTTGATTTGCTTTTCTATTGTAATTATCTTTATTTTCGTAGACAGGATCCAGACTTTTTGACTTTTTACAATTTCTTTTGTTGTTTAGCTAACAAACGTCCTCTGGAAGATATTAGTGCTATTATTACTCACCCTTTTTCAGGTACTATAAATTCAGCCCGTCATTGCACTTTTGAAGGCATCCTAATTTGAGAAAGAAATACATAAAAAAATGGAAGCCACTTCAAGAAGACGAGTTGAAAACATTTGTGTGTTTTGCGGTGGTAGTACTGTTGGTACTAAACCACAATACATAGAAGCAGCACAGGAATTGGGTCGAGTCTTAGCTGCAAGGAATATGCACTTAATATATGGCGGAGGCAATCTTGGACTTATGGGGATTGTTTCAAAGGCTGTACAGGAAGAGGCAGTCACGTTTGGGAATCATCCCAAAACCCTTGGCAGAGGAAAATCTTATTGGATCATCAAACGGAGAGGAAATGATCGTATCAGGTATGTCTGAACGTTTGGTAGAAATGATTAACCGTGCTGATGCTTTTATTTCTTTGCCAGGTGGCTTGGGCACATTGGAGGAAATTTTTATAGTTCTATCTTGGGCGAACCTGAACATACACCAGAAACCGCTTGGGCTGTACAACGTTGATGGGTTTTATGATTTTCTTTGTGTGTTTCTTGATGATGCTCGAAGAAATGGGTTCGTGTCAAAACCTATGAAAGAACTCCTCTTTACTGCCAGAACTGCTCCGGATCTAATAGACCAACTCATAGCCTATGAACCACGAGTTGACCCTATTCTTTCAAAGATAAATTGGTCTGAGGAAGATCGTGGTAAGAGGCGTAGAATTAATCTGGATCGTAACCTTTAAATTCCTGTAGATTTTCAGCTAACCAGGTACGACCTTCTAAACTCTTCTTCTACTTTTTAAGACATTGGGGACAATGTCTCATTTAGGTTTGGGGGAGGAAATTAATTGATTAGTATCTTGTTTTTAGTTTGTATGTTGTTTTTATTTTCATCCAAAATTTTCGAAAAATACAAAAAAAATTGAAAAATTTTCAAAATTACAAAAATATTTTGCATTTTTGTGTTTTTATTTTGACTAAAAAGGTGATATTGGTAAATAGAGAAGCGAGAGAGTAAGGAGTTTCCACTCTCTGAGACGTATCTCCAACCTATTCAAAAAAGTTAATTTTTGTTTATTATCATTTTAAATTATTTAATTTGTGAATTCTCCATAACACTGACTAAAATGGATCTTCTTATGCTCAGTTGGCAGGTATTATCAACATATATGGTAACATACGGACATGAGCTATGTAGTTGAAAAGTTTGTAATATTCAGTGCTCTAGTTTAATTGGAGGAAGCATCTCAAAAAGTGATGATAGAGTAAAAAAAAATTAAAAAAAAAAAAATAAAAATTCTGATGTACAAAAATAAAGTATCTAAGATCCGGGTTATTAAGTCTGTAAGGGTGTTTTAACACCTAGTGCCCTAAAACTAACTGGTTTGGGAGTCACTGACCCAAAGCTCGCTACATGGATCGAAGATGCTGCAAATATATATATATCTGAAGTCTGGGTAATTAAGTCCGTAGGGGTGTCTTAACACCTGGTGCCCTAAAGCCAACTGGTTTGGGAGCCACCGACCCAAACACTCGCTACATAGATGGAAGAATGTATATAAATAAAAAAAAAAAATCAAAAATCAAAGAAAAAAAATCAGAGAAAAATCAGAAAAATCAAAAAAATTACTCCATTGCTATAAAAAGGTGTGAAATCTGATAGAACTTTAGGACAAAAAATATTACACTCTTATCAACTGCACTTATGACTGTTGTGGGCAAAAAAAAAAATGAGTTGTTTAATATTTTGTTGACTGTGTATATGGGAGAATGGTAAATATGATCGGAGAATTTACTTATTCAGTAATTTAGAAAGAAAACAAAACAACTAGTAACTTGTAGTAGAAGTTTCACCTGATTAGTCACTAACTTCTTTATTCTCTTTTTGCTTTTGTGTGCATTAGTTTTAACTAACTTTTTACTTTTATAAAAATGTTTGTGGGTATCATTGCTGTAAACCCTCACGAGACTACAACTCGTCCACTAGGGACACCTAGGGGTTTAAAGGCTTGTTGCATGCTAAATGCAACCGTGATCCCTACGAAAGTGGCTTAGTTAATTTTCTATGTTATTTATTTTATGTTTTGCTCGAGGACTAGCAAAATGTTAGGTTTGGGGGTGTGATGAGTGGTAATATATCACTTTTTCCCACTCATTTAGCCTAATGTTTTGTATTGTTTCTCGAGATTTTATGAACGTTTTGATGTGTTTTGTTGTTATTTTGCAGATAAATAAAGTTTGGAAAGCATTGGAGGCAATTTGGGGCAAAAAAGGACTAAATGCGTCAACAGGAATTTTCATCTTTACGCGTCGCGACGCCCAGCATGCGCCGGACTTGCTAACTTGCGCCTTGTGCCACGTGTCGAAATCTGATTGGTCAAAACTTGCTAACGTGTGCCGATCATGCTAATGTGCGCCATGACACGAGTCACCATCACAACGGTTATGCTAACGTGCGCCCGCCGCCACGTGTTAACATCTGATTGGACCAAACCAAGCGTGTGCCACGTGTCGTCTCACCATTGGACCGAATTATTGACGAATCAGGTGCCGCCACGTGTCAAGCTGCTATTAGACCGAAATTCCCACCTATCAGCGCCTGCCACGTGTCGTCCTGATATTCGACCGTATAGCCAGCCAACCACAGCGTGACACGTGGCTCAATTATTGCTGCCGACAGACGCGTGGTCAACCTGCGTGGACTCCGGTGGACTGTTTCCAACGTCGCGACGCTAGTGCATTTTCAGCGTCGCGACGCTGGACCAAAATCAACCTATAAAGGAGGCCGCCAGATTCATTTTTCTTCATGCTCTCCTTGGGAATTCTCCCTGATTTTATAGGAAGCATCTATTTTTGTATATATAAATAATATTTTTAATTTATGTCTTTTAATTTTCAGTAATAGTAGTTCTCTTCTTCTACCTTTCTTTAATGTTTAGTAGTTAATTTACCGCTGGGGTAAAAGGTGAACCTTTAATATAATTATTTAAGTAAATCTCACTCATTATAGTATTTAAATTATAATTTAACCGGATTAATTAATGTCAGACTTTATTACCGCCTATATGGCTGGTTTAAATATAAATTACCTTACCGCCTATATGGCTGGTCTTTATGTGACAGATAATTACCGCCTATATGGCTGGTGTAATTGGACTAAATGGATTACCGCCTATATGGCTTGTTTAAATGTTTAATATTAATTAATTCCTGAGAAGCAGAATATAAAATAATTTATATATTATAATAAGTGAGATTCTTAGATAAGAAATATTAATGTGGATCCTCTAACCCCAGCATTTTATTTTTATTCTATGGAAGTGATGATGAAACACAATACACACACTTAATAATTGATTTTCTTTTATGGGTAGTTCTTTAGTTTGTTTATTGAGTCTTAAGCTTAATGCTTCTTGTTGTCTGATCACCAATAAGATTGATATGGTAAACTTAAAATGAACTAGACATAGGGATTTTAGGTTTGAGCCTTAGATTCAATAGCCCACGATCTTCCTTGAGGATAGATAACCATTTAATAGATTTCCTTACAGGATAGACATATACCTGTCGGGCGGGGGTAGCCATAATTGAAACTTAAACTTAATGAATCCAGGGTAATGTGGTTGACATAGGAATATGGTTCAATTGGGTTATACTGGGTATTTGCGTCTGACCATCGGAAGAGGCTTTTGCATATTTTGTGTTCCAGGTTAACAAATTAATTTATTACACATAAATAAGAGAATCAATTCATCTTTATAATAATATTGTGAGGAGTCACGACCCTAGATCCTTGAGTCTTTTCTTTTATTTTCCTTAGTATTTTCTTTTGAGTCTGTTTTTATTTTATTTTGCAAAACCACATTCAACCAACCAAAAGCAATCAATTCTATTCTCCTTATAATTAGATACTTGTAAATAAATAGAATCAATAATTAATAACAACAGTAGAAATTAAGTCCTCATGGGATCGAATTTTTATATTACTTGAACGATACGTGCGCTTGCGTTATACGTGTGTGTTTACGCCGGTCAGTTTATAAGCTTTCTTTTGATTATTGATAATCAAGTTGCCATTCTAGAGTTGTTAGGCCACTCATTGATGACCTATAATATTTTTGTGTTGTTTCAAAGTGGTGAGGCTGTTGGTGTGTGAAGATTGAATTAAGTGATGAATTTATTTAATTTGGTGTAATTTATTCAAATGAAGAATTTATAAAATTAGGGTTCTTAACCCTTTCCAAATTTTGGGCTTTTCATTATTTTCGAGTAATGATGTATATTAAATTTGGTGATGATTGGATTTCTTCTTGACTTGTTTTGAATAAAAAATGACCAAATTGTAAAAACTAAAAAATAAATGGACCTCTCGGCAATTTGAATTTTTTTGTTTTTGTTTTTGTGTTGCAATTTGTATTTTTTATGTATTAGACATGTATAAATCATTTTGGGATTGATTTGGAATCACTTAATATTGTATTTGACAATTTGAGGACCAAAATGAACAAAATGCAAACTTTAAGGGGTCATTCGGCAATAATGAAGAAATCTGATTTTTGGGTAAAAAATTTAGTTTTTGAGTATTGAGTAATTAAGACAAATATTTTAATTTTAATTATCCAAGAAAAATTATTGAAATCGGAAAATTTTGATTTATTACCCGGATTTGCCCCTAAATACCCCAACAGACCCGACCTGGTAAGGAAGCTAGGAAGATTTTTTAGTGTTGTTCCTCTTGGCACACTGACCCGAGGACCGAGGTCAGGGTTTTAGTATCTCGTGCTTATATATGACTGACGTAAGCCTTAATGAGAGTTTGAGCTTCTAAAAGGCTGATACGATGAGTGTAGCGCAAAGGCTTACCTTCTGACACACAAAATTGTTAGGGTTGGTGCTTTGAGTGCCAATTTCTTATGTATTTCCGTGTAAATACTCTTGTGCATATTTTATTAATGAATAAAATAAACAGTTTATGTAATATAAATTCTTTTATTATATGGTAAAGACGTAAATGACCATAGAATGATTGGTTATGATACAGTTGCAAAAGCGTCACAACTAACATTGAGCAGTATCATAACAATACCATTTTTTAACTGTTCATGGTCAAGGTTTACACTTACTTGGTCAGTAAGTAAACCCGCTGAGACAGGTACGTGTCGTATATTGGAATGTTGGATTCTGATGGTTTCTCAATGAACTATGAGTCTCATGAGACTCATATAGACACGTAGGTGTTTATATCGGATAAACACTGAACGACTCACTGAAGATTCTTAATAGATGATACACCAACATCAATAAGAATCTTCTCGGGTTGTGGATATATAAGGTATCCTCCACACTTTGATGGCAGTCACGTCACAGATCTATTTAGATCAAACCTCCACATGTTCGTTGGGTATGGACTGATCCTCATGATATCTTGTGCGTATCAAGATAGGATCCGTCAGTTCTGTGTACAGAGCATAAGTATCCATTATAGAATTAGCAATCTGTTAAATCCATTGGCCTATGGTACACAGTAGAAATCAGTTCTAATTGTTATTTAAGAGATCGCTAATACAATCGTCGATGGGATTATACCTAAAGAGATTAGACGTTTATATCTATATCTTTGGGATAATCCGGATACTTGTGACAGAAAGATTATACATATGCAGTGACCTCGACCTGTATAGTTGAGAGATTTTATATGTGTTCGTCATAATTTACAGGTGGGTAGATTATTGACACGAAATTGAAATTCGTGACGGATATGCCTGAACCTAGAGAGTCTCACTATGGGATATACTCGTAGGGCACTAAGTCATTTAACAGTTAAACGAAAATACATATGTTTGAGATCTTTCAGCCATTTATTAAATGTCGAATTGTGCTATTTGACATTTATTATTAATATATTTTTATATTGATTATTTAATGTAAATATAATACATATATTTGAGATATTTGTATTTAATTATTTGGTTATTCAAATGTTGAATAATTAAATTAATTAAATAATTAAATATCTTTTACTTTAATAAAGTAAGATAAATGGTTTTATTTAATTGGATAAAGTGGCCAATTTTTATTGGATAAAATGGCATGATTTAATTGGATTATTTATGATAACCATCAAATTGTTTGATGATTTATTACCACAAAGTTTCATTAAATTTTTTTCCAATTAATTAATGAAATAAAAATAAAACACTTGGCTTGTATTGTTTTGCCAATTTTCGTGGCTTTTGAAAAAACGAAACTATAAAAGCCATCCTTTTCATTTTTGTTTCATAATTCAAGAACCCTAAAAATCAAATACAAAGTGAGAAAGAGAGGAAAAGAGAAGAAAGAAGAAAAGCTTGCATTTTTTGGAAATTTGGTAAGGATTTTCATACTTTCTTCTTCTTGAAAATTGTTTCTAAGATCATAAACTTCAACATGTGTCTCTTAGTTTCTTCTCTAGTTTCATATGGTTGTGTTTTGATGATTGGGAGCTTGATTGAAAGATGGAAGCATGTATTATAATTTAGAATGCTTAAAATTGTTAATAAAGATTCTTTTTGCCATTTTGATGGCTAGTTTCCATTCTGGAGTTACTTAGCCACTCATGATTGACATATAATTATTCTTGAACTATTTCATGATGGTGAGGCTTGATTGGTGTTGTGAGAATTGAATTAAAGTATTTAATTTAATGAATTTAGTGTTAATTTTGTTAATTTGTGAAATTATCAAATTAGGGTTTTTAACCTTAACCAAATTTGGGGCTTTTCATATATGTGATGAGATTTAATGTATATATGATGTATATTAAAATTGGGAATTTTTGGATTTGATCTTGACATATTTTGACCAAAAAGGACCAAATTACAAATACTTGAAAGTTTAGGGACCATTCGGAAAATTCTGGAAATTCGGTTTCTATGAGTTTCAAATTGTATTTTCATGTATTAGACATGTATAAATCATTTTGGTATTGATTTGGAATCAATTAGAATTGTATTTGACAATTTTGGACTAAAATGATAAAATATAAAGTTTTGGGGAAAAATGGTAATTACGGAAAAATCTGAATTTTGGGTAAAAATTTTAGTTTTTGAGTATTGATTAAATAAAATAAATTAGTTTATTTTAATTACCCAAGAAAAATTATTGAAATTGGAAAATTTTGATTTTCCGCGTTCCGCTGCGTTTACCCGAATTACAACCCAAAACCCCAACAAAAATTGGTATCATAGCAGGTCTGAACCTGAACACATGATATGAATATGCTTTTAAATTCAATGTTTAATTATGTTCTTACTTTATACATGTTTTTATTTATTTAATTTGATTAAATTAAATACTTTTTATCTTTGTGGAAAATCCCTAATTAATAAGATTTTTATAAAGTAATATATATTGGATACATATTTCTTGGTCCATCTTGTCAATACGGTTTGTGGATATTTGTTCTATGGCTTCATCTGAGATCGTGCCAAAGCAGTGAGGGTGTAGTTGATAGAAATTTATCCATACCATATGTATATGTGATACTACATAAGTTCAAGCGAAAGCGGAAATCCTGAACGTGCCAAAGCTGTCAGGACTATGCAAGTATCTTGAATTTATCATTGACAAGTTTAACCTCGGTATGCCTCCTTGTGAACGTGAAAAAGCTGTCACAACAAGAAACGGCCATGACCGGAACCCATGAGTCACTATTGAGTGATTGACATTGAGTTGTTTACCTAATGAATATACGTAGGCGACATCGTGCTGAAGCTATGAGCTGAAACATATTCATGGGATCCACCTTTCACTATTAAATTTAATTTGATTAATTATTTTTTTTGCATTATGTTGGGGGATTACAGTATTGCATGTAATAGTGGGAGGGGCATTTGTAGATTAAAAATCAATGATCTATTTATTCTTGTTTGATTTATATTATATGAAATTGTTATGTCTGCTAATCGGTATTCGCTATCTATATGATAGATTTGTGATGGCGGCACCTGCTTCTAATCCTTTTGCTCGTATACTTGATACGAACAAGCTTAAAGGCGCAAAAAACTTTGCAAATTGGGACTTGGATCTTAGAATTGTTCTTGGGTCCGAACAAATAGAATATGTGTTTGAAGGTCAGTTGCCACTTGCCATAGCACTTGATGCTACGCAAGAGGAACATGAGACTCTCCAAAAGTGGAGAGATGATGATAGAATAGTCAAATCATATATTCTCAGTTCTTTGACATTGGAGCTTAAGAGGGAATATTTTGGATTGTCCGACGCATATACTATGATGATGCGGCTACGAGATTCCTTTATGAACCAAGAACAGGTCTCGGTCTATAAAATTGCAATGGAACTGTTCCATGCAAAATTGGAAGAGAGACAGGCTATGAGTTCTCACGTGGTACATCTGATTGATTTGATCAAACAGTTGAGGCGCTATAATTTCCCTCTGAATGACACTTTAGGACGAAGTGTCATACTAGGATCTCTACTAGCATCATATCGCCAATTTGTGATGTATTTAAATATGAATGAGATTAGTCGTTCTTACCAGGAGCTACATAAGATGCTGTAAACTACGGAGGAAGATTTGAGGAATGGAGTACCGACTCGCCCTTCTAAACCCATTGATCTTCCTGCTTCCTCCCAATCAAAACAGAAATGGAATAAGAAGAAATGGAAGAAAAAGAAGGGTATGAATCTTCCACCACGGAATAAAATAGCTAAACCCAAGAGAGCTGCCGAAGATAAATGCCACAACTGCAGCAAGATTGGACATTGGAAAATGAACTATCCTGTCTATTTGGCGCAGATATGAAAGAAAATAGCATATACTTCAGGTACTTTTATTTTTCCCATTATTGATATCTCATTAGTTTGTGAAGCTATGTCGTCCAGTTGGATTTTTGATTCTGCTTGTCCAATTCACATTTGTAATTCATTGCAGGTGCTGAAGGAAAGTAGACGACTGAAATCTGGGGAGATGCAATTGCGATTCGGGAGTGGCGACTCTTTGGATGCAGTTGCTGTGGGCTTATACGAGATTCCCCTGCCCAGTGAGAGCCTTTTGTTGCATTACTACTTTTTTATACCAGGATGTGTTGCGAACAATGTATCACCTTTTGTATTAGATACTGAAGGATATAATGTAAATATTAAGAATCGTTCTTTATATTTATATGATAACTATAATGTTCAAATCCTTGTTTGTCCAAATGAGCATGGTCATTATATTTTTGCATACCTCACAAGATATCTTTAATGTTGGAATTAATAAATATAAAGTATCTTATATAAATAATACTGAACTGTGACATATGAGGTTGGGTCATATAGTCGTGAAATGCCTAACCCAGTTGGTTAGGAATGGTTTGATACAGGATCTCACCATTGAACCTTATCCAACTTGTGAATCTTGTATTCGGGGTAAGATGACCAAAGCCACATTTTCCGATGTAGGACACCGAGCCACTGACTTATTGGAACTAATACATTCTGATGTATGTAGTCCCATGAGTTACGCTGATCACAGTGGTTTTTCCTACTTCATTACCTTTACCGATGATCTGTCAAGGTATGGTTATGTTTATTTGATGAAATAGAAATCAAAAACCTTTGAAAAGTTTAAGGAATTCCGAAAATAAAGTGGAAAAATAGACTGGTAAATATATTAAATGTCTACGATCTGATCGAGCTGGTGAATATATGACTGGTGAGTTCACCGATTATTTAAAGGAGAATTGGATTCTCGCTCAATATACTCCTCCGGGTACTCCACAGCACAATGGAGTGTCCGAAAGGAGAAATCAGACTTTATTGGATATGGTTCGATCGATGTTGAGTTTTACAGATTTGTCCTATTACTTATGGGGATATACTCTTTTAACTGCTGCTCATCTTTTGAATAAAATTCATTCGAAGGTTGTTCCTACAACTCCATATGAGATATGGACTGGTAGGAAACTAAATCTTAATTATATTAAGATTTGGGGTTGTCCTGCCTATCTCATGATGGCTCAGCTAGATAAACTTTCGCCTCGAGGGCAAAAGTTTAGGTTTGTTGGATATCCTTCAAATATGAAAAGATATTTGTTCTATGATACCGAGCATCGAAATGTGTTCGTAGCTCGCTTCATAAAATTTCTAGAGGTAGAACTTTTGTCTGGAGAAGGTAATCATAGACAAGTTGGACTTGATGAAGTACAACCTGGAACCAACGAACTAATGGAGGAACTTGAAGTTCAAATAGATGAAGAGCCTTCAACACACACACTCCGTAGGTCCCAAAGGGTGTCTAGACCTCATGAACGCTTGTATTTCATATAAGAAAAGAGTCTAGACGTTCTCTTAATTGAAGAGACTAACCCTTACACCTATAGATAAGCGATGTTGGACATCGACTCCGCGAAATAGCAAGAGGCCATGAAATCAGAGTTCGACTCTATGCATCAGAATCAAGTTTGGGACTTGGTTATGATTCTTGAAGGAATTGTTCCTATCGACAGTAAATGGGTTTACAAAATGAAACGTGGGCCTGATGGAAAGGTTGAAACCTCTAAGGCCAGAATGGTAGCTAAAGGTTACACGCTACGTAGGTGTGTCGACTACGATGAAACTTTTCGCCAGTTGCGATGTTAAAGTCTTTAAGGATTTTATTGTCTATTACTGCTTATCATGATTACGAGATTTGGCAAATGGATGTCAAAACGGCTTTTCTAAATGGGTTTCTTAAGGAAGAAATCTATATGGAACAGTCGGAGGGTTCTGTATCCAACGAAACCTCAGACATGGTTTGTAAGCTTAAAAAGTCCATTTATGGACTTAAGCAAGCTTCGCGAAGTTGGAATCTTCGATTCCACGAGATTATTAGATTGTCTGGTTTTCTCAAGAATACGGAAGAATCATGTGTACCAAAAGGCTAGTGGGAGTATGATAGTATTTTTGGTTCTCTATGTTGATGACATCCTAATCATTGGGAATGATACAAGGCGTCAAAGCTTACCTCTGTAAGAATTTCTCCATGAAGGACCTGGGTGAAGCTTTTTATATCTTGGGTATAACGCTCTATATGGATAGAGAAAGGAAGCTTATTGGGTTATCCTAATCCACGTACATAGATAAGATCTTAGAACGGTACAATTTTGCTAACTGTAAGACATCAAATATACCGTTCAGACATGGCATTCATCTTACGAAGAAGATGTGTCCGCAAACAGAAGATGAGAAGATTAGAATGTCTAATCAACCTTATGATTCATGTTTGGCTAGCATTTTGTATGTCATGTTATGTACGAGACCTGATATTAGCTACGCAGTTAGTGTAACCAGTAGATATCAGTCCAATCCAGTAAATGACCATTGGATGGACGTTAATCATATCCTGAAGTATCTTAAAGGTATTAAGGATAAGTTTATCATTTATGGAGGAAATGAACTGCAGGTTAATGGGTATACGGATTCTGATTTCCAATCAGATCCCGATGATAGAAATTCTACATCAGGATTCGTATTTACCCTTAACGGAAGTGCATTTTGTTGGAAAAGTTTCAAACATGGGTCTACAACTGATTCCACCAAAAAGGTGAAATATATTGCTGCTTCTGAAGCTGCAAAAGAAGCTGATTGGCTTAAGAACTTTATCACAGAACTGGGAGTTGTCCCAAGTATCGAGAATGCGATTCCGTTATACAGTGATAATACTGGTGCCATTGCGCAAGCAAAAGAACCGAGGGCGCATCAAAAATCGAAGCATGTGAAATGAAAGTACCACATCATTCGAGAGATTGTGTCGTGAGGTGACATTGTCGTGAGCAAAGTTCCCAGTGAAGATAATGTAGCAGACTCGCTCACGAAGGCCATACCTCTGAAGTTATTTGATAAACATGTGGAGTCGATGAGTATTAGATACAATCGATATTGGCACTAGAGCAAGTGGGAGATTTTGTTAGGGTTGGTGCTCTGAGCGCCAATTTCTTATGTATTTCTCGTTAAATACTCTCATGTATATTTTATTAATGAATAAAATAAACAATTTCTGTAATATAAATTCTTTTATTATATGGTAAAGACGTAAATGACCATAGAGTGATTGGTTATGATATAGTTAGAAAAGCGTCGCAACTGATATTGAGCAGTATCATAATAGTATCATTCTTTAATTGTTCATAGTCAAGGTTTACACTTACTTGGTCAGTAAGTAAACCCGCTGAGACTGGTACATGTCGTATATTGGAATGTTGGATTCTGATGGTTTCTCAAAGAACCATGAGTCTCGGGAGACTCATATAGACATATAGGTGTTTATATTGGATAAACACTGAACGACTCACTGAATATTCTTAAAAGATGGTACACCAACATCAATAAGAATCTTCTCGGGTTGAGTGAGCATAGTGATCCTTCAACTTGAGATACCACTATGGATATATAAGGTATACTCCACACTTTGATGGCAGTCACGTCACCGATATATTTAGATCAGACCTTCGCCTATTCGTTGGGTGTGAAATGTGTTAGGGTTAGTGCTCAGAGAGCCAATTCGAATCGTATTTATGTCTGATTAATGAATACGAGCAATACATTTTTCCATAATATTACTAATTTATTGGTAGCACCTCTTATCATTTATATACGTATTCTATCTAATTTCGATTAGATTGATTAGATTGAAACTAAATCTGTTTTAGTGATATGTATATATATTAGACAAAGACCCCCAGGATTTACAACGTAGTGCGCAGTTACAATATAGTTTGTAATTGACATTGGGAAGTGTCACTATAAGTTGTATATCCTCAAATTCAGTTCCTGGTCAAGATTTACTGACACGGTTGGGTTTGTAAAATCCGCTGAGACCAGTACATGTCATATATCGGACTTGTTCCAGTGGTATATCCCAATGAACCATGAGTCTTGGGAGACTCGTATAGACGTGTATGTGTTTATTTGATAAACACTGAACGACTCACCGAAGATTTCCTAATAGATGGTACACCAAGGTCAATAGGAATCTTCTCGGGTTGAGTAGCATAGTGATTCTTTGACTTGAGATACCACTGTGGATATATGAGATATCCTCCACACTTAGACGGTAGTCACGTCACCGATCTATTTAGATCAAACCTCCGCCTGTTCGTTGGGTGTGGACTCATGCTCATGATATCCTGTGTGTATCAAGATAGGATCCGTCAGTTCTGTGTACAGAGCATAGGTAGTCCAAATGTGATTAGCAATCTGTTAAATCTATGGCCATAGTATACTTCGGAAGTGAGTTCCGAATGTTATTTAAAGATTGCTAATAGATACGTCGACAAGATTATTCCTATATAGATTTGACGTTTATATCTATATCTCTGGGATAATCCGGATATTTGTGACGGAGGGATTATACGTATTCAGTGACCTCGACCTATATGATTCAGCGAGTTTATCTGTGGTTGTCATAATTTACGAGTGGGTAAATTATGGACACAAAATTGGATTTTATGACAGATATGCCTGAATCTAGAGAGTCTCACTAATGAAATACACTCGTAAAGCACTAGGACAACTGTTTTGAATAATACTGATTATTTATAACTCGTTTAACGGTTAAACGGAAAATACATGCAAAAGGGACCTAATCGTCATTTTTGAATTAATGTGTATTTTTATTTAATACTTGATTTTATTAAATACTCATTAATTAAATATCAAATTGTGATATTTGACATATATCATTAATATATGTATTTGAAATATTTAATGTAAATATAATACATATATTTAAGATATTTGTATTTAATTATTTAATTATATAAATGTTATATGATTAAAATAATTAAAGTAACAAATATCTTATGATATGATTTACTTTATTAAAGTTTGAAAATGGAATGTTTCTATTGGAACACATTTAAGTGTACTTTAGTATTAGATAAATGTTATCTTGTTATTAAGTAAAATGTGTACCAATTAAAGGAAAACAAATTGTAAAATTTCTTTATCCAATTTTTTTTCTATATTCACGGCAATGTTGAAAAAAAAATACATAAGAAATTTTTGTTTTGTTTTTCAAAGAGAACACAAGTTACCAAATAAAATTACAAAAGGGTTTGAGAGAAAAAATCTTGAAGAACAAAGGAAAAAGCTTATGGAAATTTTGATTTTGTAAGTATTTTCAAACTTTCTTCAACTAGAAAAATAATTCCATGTTTCTAAGCTTCAACATGTGTTGCTTAGAATTTTCTATACTCTTTAAGTATGTAATTAAATTGGTTTGAGACTTGTTGGAAAGATGTTTGCATGTATAATTAATTTATTTGCTTATTAATGTTATTAAGCTTAATAAATTAATTAGAAAATTAAAGTTTCCATTCTAGAGTTAATTAGCCATTCATAATTAGCCTAGCATTGTTCTTGATTAATTTCATGATGGTAAGATTTAATTGGTGTGGTAATTTGAAGATTAAAGTATTGAATTTTATCAATTTAATGTAAATTGCCCAATTTGAGTAATTTATGAAATTAGGGTTCTCAACCCACTCAAATTTTTGGGTTTTTCATATATATGTTATACTTTGATGTATATTTGATTTATGTCAAATTTGGGATTGATTGGATTTGATCTTGATATGTTTTGAACAAATTGGGCCAAATTCCAATTAATAGAAAATCTGGGCAGTTTTCGTAATTCTGGAAAATTACTGGGCAGTTTCGAATTTCTGGAAAAGTTTTTGGATTATGTTTCAAATTGTATAAATTATTTTGTGATTGATTTGCGATCAATTAAATATGTATTTGAATATTTAAGGACCAAAATGATTAATTTGCAAAGTATTGGGGTCTCAAAGTAATTAATGATAAATCTGATTTTTCAGATAAAAAATTCAGTTTTTATTTATTGAGTAATTAAAATAAAGTAGTTTATTTTAATTTCCCAAGAAAAATATTTATCAGAAATTGTTTCGGAGTGAAAATATGCGAAAACGGCGAAAAATGGCGCTACCGGGTAACGGCTGGCCAAACAGTGAACTGGGCACTGTTCGGGCAGCCCACGAACTGTCCAAATGTTTTGGGGGCTGACCTGGGCAGTCCCTATGAGCATTGGTTGGTCAGTTCGGCCGGAAATGCATTTTATGCTATTTTACGGAAAAACATTTTCGCAAAAGTTTCGCGATGTTTGTATATTATTTTTGTCGTTATATGATATCGAATAAATACATTTAGGTGAAATATGAATGAATTATTAATATTGAATATTAAATAATTTATTCGTAAGTTTAAAAATTTTAAACTACGATTTCGCCAGAACAGCGCTCCTTCCGCTGCGCCTCCCTAATTTGACCCCAACAAAAATGATATTAGAGCGAGTCGGATCCTGGACACCCGATATGATTAGCCCTTTAAAATTCAATGTTTAGTTTAATCATTACTTAATACATGCATGTGTTTATTTAATTTGATTAAATAAAGTAAAAACATATTTTGTTTGAATATCCCCGATTTCAATAAGGTTTTAAGAAAGTGACTAGTGATAGGAATACTTGTGTCTTCATCCGCCTTGTCAATACAGATGTAAATGTTTTCATGATGTTATGGCTGTAACGTGCCAAAGTTGTGCAGTTATTGTTGAAGGTAGTTCATTTACACCAGTAGAACTTATTTGATAAGAAACAAATTCAAGTGAAAGTGGAAATCCTGAACGTGCCAAAGCTGTCAGGAGTACATCGGTAGCTTGAGTTTTTCATTGACAAGTTTAACCTTGATACGCCTCCTTGTGAACGTGCCAAAGCTGTCATAACGAGAAACGATCAGGACAAAACCCAGGAGTCACAGTGAGTGTGATTGATAATGAGTTGTCTACCTAATGAATATACGTAGGCGAGAACGTGCCAAAGCTGTGAGTCGAATATATATTCATGGGGTCCACTTCCCATTATAGAATTCAATTTAATTATTGAATTCTCGTTACCGTTGGGGATTACGGTATTACGTAAAGTAGTGGGAGGCACTGCTAGGTTAAAAATCCTTAACTTATGCGGTGTGTAATATTATGTAAATTGTCGCTCATGTTGTTCCTTATTCTATTAGTTTGATAGAATTAAACTTTTATCCACTGCAAGCATATTATATATGTTTTCTGACTTCAATTATAGTTGCAGATTTCTAGAATAGGTTCTAGATTATAATACATAATGATATAATCCTTATAGACAGAATAGTTTCTTGTTCAGTAAAGATTGACATGAATTGGTTAATGTCTCGAGATTCTTCACTGGCATTAAGAAAACCCCATTATATATTTTTTTATCTAATAATGACATTTCTTGGCTTTAGTGACATTCAGAGGTCACGTGTCAGACACAATTTGTTTTTCGATTATTTGTAAATGTTGTAAATAATTTGAAAGTAAATAATAAAGCTAAAGAAAGAAGATGTGTATAGAAAATATTGATTATCATAATACAACAACTGTAGATATTGGATATCAGATCTTCCATCTAATTATTTAAAATATTTTTGAATGATTGTTTCGATATTTGATATCAGAATTTGCGACTATTTGATAGTTACTTGTTTTTTGTAAAAAATTGTTACATATTTTAAAATGACTAGTATTGTCATTAACGAATAGATAAATATTAAGAAAAATATTCGGTTATGTAAATAACTTAGAACATTATTTTATGACATTTCATCACTTAAGTTTTGGATGCTTATACCATATGGTAAAGGATGGTCTGATACCATATCACACCACATATCCTTATCCATTTAATGAATATTGTATTCGGGAAGGTGATTAAATCTCATTTAACCAATGATTGTCATTGGACCGGGAAATTTATTGAACTGATACATTAGATGTATGTAATTTAATGAATTGTAATTTGCTTAAGGTAGTTTTCTTTACTTCGTAACTTAGTCAATGAACTGTCGTGACTAGTTATGTGTTTCTGATGAAACATTGATATAATATTTTGACTGGTTCAAAGATATTCGATCTGAAGTTTTGAAAATTGTATCTTTAAAATTTATCGTGAGTCTTTGAATTGTTCAAAGATGTTTGATACGATCAAACATATGAATTAATTGCAATTAATTCTAAGGTTATTCGAAAAAAATAATTTTTACATCAATATTTTTCTTCCACGATTCCATATTGATGGAATTGATTAATGGAAGAAATCGAATCTTATACGATTTGATTATGTGGATATTGAGTGTTACCGAATTAGTTTCAATACTCTTGGGGTTATGCTCCAGTAACACTTATTCATCCTTTTAATTTAGGTTCCATAGTTTCTACATTTACGTATATGATATGTATAAGTAGAAAATTCGAATTTTGAAATGTTTGAGATTTTAATCTTTCTTTTGTATAATAGTTATATAATTGAACTGTACTTGCGCCTCGGAGGTACGAGTAGAAGTTTATCATTTATTTTATTTAATGAAATATTATATTTTATTTAATAAAATATCTTTTCTACATTCTCTAGTAATAAAATTATTTATTACTTAGTGTGTAACATTGGATGTTGACTATTGTAGAAAAGACTAGACTTATTGAAGTCCAATACGGTGATAAACTATAAATGGAACTACATAATTAATAAGATGAAAATACGCTTTAATTGCTTCCATATAAGTGATATAGGATGTCAGAATCATTCGCAAAGTATTGGATACTTAATGGTTCTGTTGTTTTCTTATCGAAGAAAATTATCCTATAACTTATAGTGGGAGTGATATTTGATATCGATTCGGGAAATTAGCATTAAACCATAGATCTAAGTTTGTTCATAGCCTACTACGATCAATTTTGAAACTTGATTGAGCGTTAGTTATGAATCGTTCATAAAATGTTCAAATGGTTTGCGCAGCAAAAGTAAAGTGAGCTTTTTAAAGGTTTGACCTTTATAGTATGACAGTGAGAAAACGTTATACTCAACAGTCTATTATAGATTATGAGGAAACTTGTCTCTAGTCACACTGATTGAGTAATTTAAGATCTGATGGTTAATGCTGATATTAAATTATATATTTTAGCTAAAGAATACAAAGTGGCATTTCTGAATGGTTTCTTCAGATAAGAGATCCGTTGTGATTTCTTAGTTTGAAGAATTCGTTTTGGAATGGCCCTAGAGTTTGTATTATGCTAAGATTACAATTTAGTATATTAGCTTATAGAGCCTATTGTAGACTTAGATGAGCTTTCTGGAAATTTATGTTTTCTAATTTTGATATCAGTCAGATTATCTGATTTTATCAAAGCATAGAGAATACATATGAGATAGAAATGTTAGTGGGAGCGTACAAATTTCTTTCTAGTATTTTAAATCATAATGACATTTTCATTATTAAGGTAATAATGAGATGTTAATGAGGTAAAAGGTTTACCTGAGTCTTATTTTCTCCATGAAAGCAGTGAGAGTGGTCTCTATTATATTTGATATAAAGTTTTACATAAGATATAAAACTAAGAGACTTGTGAGATACTCCTGGACACAGTGACACTATCTGTGTGACAGTTAGTATAACTATTTGACAGTTAGTGTTTCTAATGAATATAATATTCATCTTTCGTAAATGATGATTCCTTTGTCGAAAGAGATATTGATTAGAATGTCTAATCAATCTTATGCATCATAGGATGATGGCATAATGAATACTATATTGAGTATGATTAGAGATATCAATTTAATCATAATTGTTACGAGTTATTTTGATATTCTCTATACTATAAGATGAGTCTTGGAACATGTTCTTTATCATCTTTGAGATATTAAGAACGAGTTTCTAATTAATGGAGAATAAAGTTCGCAACCATTAGGGTCTGATTAGTTTTGAGTCCAATTATGACGTTAGACATTCAATGTCATAAAGAGTTAGAAAACATGCAGTGAGAGTGTCACAGATGATTCTACTGTATGAGTAGCATTAGTTGTAACTTATGAAGTATTGACTTATGAAGTTGCAAAGTGACCTCGTAGATAAGAAGTTTGTTATTAGTGTTGTGTTTGCGATTGTCTACAAAGTATTTTGGATTTGATCTATAAATACTTAGACAATTTAGAAGCTGAAGCACAATGTTGATATAGCATCTGAGTCATATTGATGTAGAACTTAGTTTCTACAAGAATATGAATGATGTTTACTAAGGAAAATGATGGTGTTTGTTGGAAAAACTCAATATGTCATAGCGGGTGTAGACACTTGTATTTTTGCATGAAAGCCCAATGATAAGCCTCGTTCGGAGGCACTACCCGATAAGTTGCGGAAGTTGCGGGAAACGGACGTCGGAAGGGAAAATTCAAAATAAGTACATCCTCAGATTTAATTCGTTTGTTCAGCCTCAGGTTTGCTCGATTAATCTATGTTTTAACTATTAGGCTCGACCAAAAATCCCCACAACCCACACCAAGCCACACATCCAAGCCCACCGAAGAACCAAGCCACACGCACAATCCCACCAAAGAACCAAGCCACATGTCCAAGCCCACCAAAGAACCAAGCCACACCCAAGGCCCACCAAAGCCCAATCCAAAAATATTCAAACCACATTTAACACATGTTAAAATCAAAATAAATCCCCTTCCTAATTAAATCAAATCTCCTTCCTAAATTAAATAAATCACCTCCCAAATCAAATATATTCCCCACCAAAAATACAAATATCCTTTCCCTAAATTAAACACACCCCATAATTGATTGATTTGTTCCTTTTTTAAACCATGCACAAACAAGGAAACCCTAAGATACACTATTATAAAAATGACATAACCCAAACCCTTCCCTCTTGGCTTATTCCCACGGTAATACAAAAAATAAACCATAAACACTCATTCTATCATCTGCCTCTCTCACGAGAAAAGCCACTCACTCACAACAAACCTTCAACGTACTGCCCCTCTCCACATACGCCCTTTAATTCATGCACAACAGCCCTTCAAACAGCAAATAACCCTTCACCTGGCACGCCATTGACCACAAAAGCACCCCTCACGCACCTAACACACGTTTCCAAAGTAACACAAAACAACAGCCCTATCACCGAAAATATCCAAAAAAAAAACAATCCAAATATCACCCCAAAACAGTGAACGAATAAGACGACCAGACAGCAGCAAAAACAATGAAGAAAGCAGAGAAAATAACAGTGAAAATAGCGAAACATCAGAGGAAGAAATTGGACCAAAAAACCAGAAATGTTACGAAGCATTAATCCTTTCGGCGATGACGTAACGCACTTCCGAGGAGCAACTTAAAAGGTAAGACCTGATGGCACCCTTTATTACTTTTTATTTTGTATTTTGGATGTGGCATGCTTGGTTGGACATGGAATACGTCCAACCGGGCATGTGAAGTCCTACATTGAAAATGACCAAATTATTTGGTCACATATTTAGTATTCCACATTTATCTCATATTATGAGTCTTTTATTATTTTGCATTTAATTCACGTTTATTGTCGTTTTATTATCCTGTATTTGTTTTGTGTTGTTTATCTCCCTTGTTATTTCGCATGTTTGTTTCTTCATTTATGTGTTTTTATATACATTATCATACTTCACGTCTATTTTCATGATTGTATTGTGTTAACGCTTGAGTGTTGCCTCTCGTGGTATATCGGATGGAAACCCAGACATAAATTTCGTAGCCGAATCCAAATGGACGGTAGTGTGGTCTGTACTTGGGATACAACTCCACGTACCGCTTGGGGAAATATTCCCGCATGTGTTTATTGCATTATGGATGCCACCTTCACCATCCTATTCGAATGCGTTCCCGAACGCTACTTGAATGCATGTATTCTGCCTCGTCCCCATTCGAACGCGTTTCCGAATGCTACACGAACGCGGGCATTCTGGACAGGTTCATTTATCATGTCTTAGGCATTTTTGCGTTTATTGTTCCGCTATTTATTTTCTATGTGTTGTTTCATTATTTATGCATTGTTAATCTAGTGTGCATGGGCTAATCACGTTGGATCAAAGGTCCTCCATAAAGTACACTTGATTGAATGTGAAATATGTTCAGTCGGGCGTACGAGGTCTCATATGGATGTTGGCCTTGGTCGCATCTCTCTTATTATTCCGTTGTTTACCTTCCGCATGTTATTTATTTATGCATTGTTAATCTAATGTGCATGGTGTAGGCACTGCATTTTTGCATAAGTCCCGATGATGAGCCTCGTATGGAGGCACTACCCGATAAGTCGCAAAAGTCGCGGGAAACGGACGTCGGAAGAGAAAATTCAAAAATCAATACTTTGTTGGATTTAATTCGTTTGCTTAGCTTCGGGTTCGCTCGTTGGATCTCTGTTTTAAAATTCATCTTTGGCCCACACACCATCAATCACACACCCAAGCCTTCCAATCACACGCCCAAGCCCATTCAAACCCATCCAAAATAATAATTAACACATTAAACACATGTTGAAATCCAAACAAATCACCTTCCCGAATTAAAGAAATCAAATCAAATCACCTTCCCAAATTAAAGAAAGCAAATCAAATTCCATAAATCACCTTCCTAATTAAATTAAATCACATGCCTAAATTAAAGAAATCAAATCAAATCCCATAAATCATTTTCCTGAAACAAAACAAATCACTTTCCTAATTGAATAGATCCATTCCTTGTAACACACTAATTAAAAGATATCCCCATAATTACACAATACTTCTTTCATACCCATACAAGGTAAACCCTAGCCCCATATTATAAAAAGACACCCAAAGCCAAAGCCTTAAGACTAGAGATTATTCACGACACACAAAAATAAAAACCCTAATCGGCCAGCTCACCCTCTCCATAAACAAAAGCCAACCCTAAACAGCAACGCTTTTCTCTCTAACCACTCTCTCTTTGCTCTCTCTCTCCCCACGCTAAACACACAAACCCTAGAGAATACACACAAACACAGAGCTTCCTCTCTCACGGCCAAATAACGAACAAAACTTAAAGAACCCTAAGAAAACCTAATGTCATCTCTCTTCTCCATTCTCTCTTGCCCCTCCTTAACGCACGCTAAAACTCACAAACAGAAAACCCTAAAACGGTAGCCCTCTTCCTCCTTAACCACTCAGCAGCCTACCCATCATCTTCCACACAGCTTTCGGCAACCCCCTCATCTCTCTACCACTGACGCCTTCCCCTCTATCGGCAAAACAATGAAAGAACCCTAATCTAGACGGCCCTCACTCTCTGACCCTCGGCAGCCACCCTCTCTTCACGCCCTTCCTTAACAAGAAACACACGTCAACTCTCCAACCACAAACAAAAGCACCAAGCCAGCCCGACGAAAGCAAAAAATCATGTGGCAATCGCAAAGCCATCAAACGCATAGCCCACAAGCCAAGCAACCAAAATTGACCAAAATACGTGAACAAAAAGACAAATCCCACCGACTGATATAAGCAACAACATCATCCATAAACCGACACAAATCAAAGCCAAAGCCGAGACCCAAATTATATCCCCTAACAGGCCTAAAATACCAAAAACTGCACCCTAAAACAGTCCCCAAATCACCAAAAAAATGCACCCTAAAAACAGCAAAAACAGCAGCCCAAAATAGAGAAAACAGTAGTCGAAAACAGTGAGGCGACGAAGGAAAAATTGAACCAGTGAACCGGAGGGGTTGCGGAGCATTAACCCTTCCGACGGTCGCGTAACGCACTTCCAAGATGCGACTTAAAAGGTAAGACCTGAGGGCACTCTTTATTATATTTTATTTTGTCATCCCGGAAACGGCATGCTTGGTTGGATGTGGAAAACGTCCAACCGGGTATGCGAAGTCCTACATTGAAAACGGCCAAATTCTTTGGTCACATATTTATTATTCCGTATTTATTTCGCATTATTAGTCTTTTATTATTTCACATTTAATTTTCGTTATTGTTTATTTATTTTTCCGTATTTATCAATTTAATGTGTCCATGAGATTTTGTGCTTGCCGTTATTTCGATTTACTTTTATGCATGCAAACTTAGATATAGGTTATATGCAAACTTAGATATAGGTCGTATGCAAACTTAGATGTAGGTTATTCTTGCGTATGTATGTTACGTAGACTTGGTTATATTATTACATAAATTCATTCATTACAAGTGGTATAAGTAAGAGACCATTCTGAACCCAACGGTTTGAGGTATTCCCTTGCGAGGGGTGAGTGCGGCCTTAAATCATTTCCCAGTTCACACTGGGTGGCGACTCCTTTATTCTCCGGTTTAGTCCTTGTAGGCACTGCAGTTTTGCATATAAGTCCCGATGATGTGTCTCACATGGAGACAATGCCTCTTTAAGTTGTGGAAGTCGCGGGAAATGGATGTCGAAAGGGAAAAGTCAGAAATTGATATCTTGTTGGACTAAATTCGTTTGCTTAGGTGTGGGTTCGCTCGTTGGACCTCTGTTTTAAAATTCATCCTCAGCCCAACCCCCCCCCCCCCCCCCACACAAGCCACACACAAAGCCCACATACACCAAGCCACACACACAAAGCCATCAAAAGACCTAATGCACGCCCAAACCCCTCAATGCACGCCCAAAGCCTTCCAAAATAACAAACACATGCTAAAATCAAAACAAATCACCTTCCCAAATTAAAGAAAACAAATCAAATCAAATTAAATCATATTCCTAATTAAAAGAGATCAAATCAAATCAAATCAAACCAAATAACTTCCCTAATTAAATAGATTTTTCCTTATAGCACACTAATTAGGAGATATCCCCCATAATTGCAATATTATTTCCCTTCCCGTACGAGGACAAGCTCCAACCCTTTGCCTATAAAAAGAAACCTAAACCCAACCTTAAAACCCCTGGCTCATTCTCACGAAAACACAAAGAAAATAACCTAGCATTCACGCCCAAACACTCCAGAGAATTCCCCTCATTGTCATGAATAAGCCCTCAAGCAAAGCCCTTCATTGCCGCACAAACAACCTTGAAACTAGCCCTTCCATTGCCGCATAAACACCCCTGAAACTAGCTGACTGGTGCTTAAACACGCGTATAACGCAAACGCACGTATCGTTCAAGTAGTATAAAAAGTATCAATCCCACGATGACTTAATACCTAAGCTATTAATTTTATGAGGTCAAATGATTACTAGTATCTAACAGGTTGATTGATTGATTTGAAATGGTGAAGATTTTAAATTTAAAAACAAGTAAATAAAATTGCACGATTGTAGGTTTAAGAAAATTCAATATTAAAAACTATCTAGGGTTGTAAATCTTTCTAATATCTTTTAAAAGATTAAGTGGTTATTTCATGTTTGTGTAATAAATCGGTTTACTAACCTGGAACACTAAATTATACGAAAGCCTCTGTCGATGGTCAGACGCAAATACCCAGTTTAATCCAATTGAACCATATGTCTATGTCAACCAAATTATCTGGATTCGTTAAGTTTAAGTTCCAATTATGGCTACCCCCGCCCGACAGGTATATGTATATCCTGTAAGGAAATCTATTAAAGGGTTATCTATCCTCAAGGAAGATCGTTGGCTATTAAGTCTAAGGCTGAAACCTAAAATTCCATTGTCAAGTTTATTTTAGATTTACCAGATCAATCTTATTAGTGGCCAATTAACAAGATGCATTAGACTTAAGACTTAATAAGTAAACCTTTAAATTACCCAAACTATAAAATAAACCCTTATAAACCAGTGATATTAGAAGTCATCACAACCCCAGATAACTAATTTAGTTACAACACATAACAAAGGCTAGTAAAAACTTGAAAGTAAAAGACATAAAGTAAAAATGCTGAAAAGTAATTGCGGTAAAGTAAACGCTGAAAAATAAAATGCTAAGGTAAAAAGATCAACTTTTACTATTTACTATTTAGGTATCTCCCTTAATATAATACATTAACTTGTGATTATTTTACCAACCGTCCATATAGGCGGTAACCTGATTAAGTCATATTAAGTCCAACCAGCCATAAAGGCGGAACCAAAATGAACCTGCCATATAGGCGGTAAGAAAATTTAATTACCAACCGACCAATATGGCGGTATCCTTGATTAGTCAGGTTTAAACCAAAATAAAATGAATTCCCAACCGACCAATATAGCGGTATCCTTATTAAGTCAATATTTTAAATAGTGAATATATTATATTTAAGGGAGATTAATCTAAATAGCAATACTAAAAGAATTACCTTTCACCCTAGCATGGGGAAGTTACCTCCTCATGGTTGAATAGTAAAACTGTAAAAGTTAAAAAGAAATAAATTACTATTACTATTGCAGAAGTAAATTACTATTACATAACGTAATTATTATAAATTACAAAACTGAATTTTAAAGAAACTAATAAGAGAACTCTTTATTTACATCAGAGAATTCAGAGAGAATGATACATCTGAAACTGAAAGCTCGAGCTCAATTTATAGGCGTGGATAGGCTCTGGGTGTCGCGACGCCGGTCTCTTTTGGCGTGGCATGCTGAGGGCAAGGCGGCTGAGAGCTCAATTATTATGCTGACGTGGCATGACGTGCCACTGACGTGGGGACATGTGGCGAAAGGGAGTGTCGGTACCGTAGGATTGCGACACGTGGCACGCTGTGATTGGTTGATGATGACGTGGTGATGACGTGGCACTTTGACTCAGTCAACTGGTGAGGTGGATGATGACGTGGTGGTGACGTGGAGTGACACGTGGCACACGTGGCAATGGCGATTGTCGGCACCGTAGGATGATGTAACGTGGCACGGCGCACGTTAGCAAAGAGGATGTGATGGTGACATGTGGCATGGCACACGTTAGCAAAGTCAAACTTCTTAGATTCTGATTTGTGGACCCGGCATACGTTAGCATGGACCAGGCGCACGTTAGGCGTCGCGACGCCAAAGGCTTGCGCGTCGCGATGCGGCCAAATTACCAAAATGCCCTTTTGTCTGTTTTTCACTGTTTTGGCCCCAAATCACCTCTAGAATGTCCTGAAACTTTATTTATCTACAAAATAACACAAAACACATCAAAATATTCACAAAACTCAAGAAACTATATAAAATATTAGGTTAAATGAGTGGAAAATAGTGATATATTTACCACTCATCACACCCCAAAACCTAACATTTTGCTAGTCCTCGAGCAAAACATAGAGTAAAATAACATAAACATCATTAAAATAAAATTTAACTAAGCCACGTTCCTAGGGATCACGGTTGCAATTAGCATATGCAACAAGCCTTTAAACCCCTAGGTGTCCCTAGTGGATGAGTTGTAGTCTCGTGAGGGTTTACAGCAATGATACCCACAAACATTTTACAAAAGTAAAAAGACAAGAGAAAATAGAATAAAGAAGTTAGTGACTAATCAGGTGAAACTTCTACTCCAAGTTACTAGTTGTTTTCTTTCTTTCTAAATTACTGAATAAGTAAATTCTCCGATTATATTTACCATTCTCCATATACACAGCCAACAAAATATTAAACAACTCATTTTTGCCCGCAACAGTCATAAGTGCAGTTGATAAGAGATTAATTTTTTTGTCCTAAAGTTTTATCAGAATTCACACCTTTTTGTAGCAATGGAATAATTTTTCTGATTTTTCTGATTTTTTCTTTGATTTTTGATTGATTTTTTTTAATTTATATACAATATCTTCCATCCATGCAGCGAGTGTTGGGTCGGTGGCTCCCAAACCTATTGGCTTTAGGGCACCAGGCGTTAAGACACCCCTACGGACTTAATTACTCAGACTTCAAATATATATATTTTTGCAACATCCTTGATCCATGTAGCGAGATTTGGGCCAGTGACTCCCAAACCAGTTGGCTTTAGGGCACTAGGTGTTAAAACACCCTTACAGACTTAATAACTCGGGTCTCAGATTTTTTTTTTACTCTATTACTTTTTGAGATGCTTCCTCCAATTAAACTAGAGCACTGAATATTACAAACTTTTCAATTTTAGCTCATGTCTGTATGTTACCATGCATGTTGATAATACCTGCTAACTGAGCATATGAATATCCATTTTAGTTAGTATTATGGAGAATTAACAATTAAATAATTCAAAAGGAAATAAACAAAATTTAATTTATTCCGAAATAGGATTGAGATACGTCCCTGAAGTGGAAACTCCTTACACAACTATCTCTCACCAATTTCACCTTTTTAGTCAAAATAAAAACGAAAAAACGCAAAATATTTTTGTAATTTTTTGAAAAATTTTCAATTTTTTTATATTTTTCGAAAAATTTCGGACTAAAAATAAAAACAACAAACAAACTAAAAACAAGATACTGGTCAACTAATTCCTTCCCCCAAACCTAAATGAGACATTGTCCCCAATGTCTTGAACAGTAGAAGAAGATTTGAGAAGATAATACCTGGTTAGCTGAAATTCTACAGGAAATTAAAGGTTAAGATCCAGATTAATCCGACGCCTCCTACCACGATCGTCCTCAGACCAATTTATCTTTGAAAATATATGGTCAACTTGTGGTTCATAGGCTAAGATTTGGTCAATTAGTATAGAGTTTCAATCAAGTCCCAAGATCATAAATCATGCATAAAAACGAATAGAATACAACCAAGAGTAAGGCGGAATTCATACTCACATTGATGGGTTTTGATGAAATGAAGAATACAAGCCTTCAAGCTTCTCAAACTCGCGGTAATGGAGCTCCTTGTGATGTTGGACTGCTCGGTTTTGGTCCTTCTTGTCTCTCCAAGATTCGGCCATGGATGGACTCCATGGAAGCTCCAAGCTTCAAGCTCCAAAATTGATTCCAAGCTCACAAATTTGTTTCCCTATCACCTATGTATCACTCATGGTGTGCTAGCACTAAGTCTTCTTCCTTGCTTCCCTTTGATTCGGTCAAACCAGAAACATTGTGAAGAAATCGGCTTGAAGCCGTGAGAAGAGGAAGAAGAAAAAGAGAGGGAAAAGAGAGAATGCGTATGTTTGCATGTTGAGAGAAGAAGATAAAGCTTTAATAATATATTTATTATATTTACCAAGTAAATAAATAAAACATATATATTACTTTAATTCAAAAGTCAAAAAGTAAAAAGCAAATGTTGCTTTTTCAACTTCTACATCAATCACTCAAATCAAGTGACAACATGTCACATCACTCAAAATGACATTTGATTTGACGCTTGATGTGACTATCGATTTGACGCACGATTTGACTTGCGTGCCGCACTCGAATTCGAAATGCGAATGCGCTCGCAAATAATCCCGGGCTCGGGTTCGCTAATTCCAAATTAACGAATTTTCCGTCGCATCGTAATTAAATGATTACGCCTAGCGAAATCACTATTCACGTCGCTAACGAATTAATTCTAAATTAATTCGTTCGCCCGAATTAAAATCTAATTTTAATTCCGCGTCGAAATCCAATTTCTAATAATATATCAAATATATTATTTTATCGATTAATTCCAAATTAATCGTTCTCTCTCTTTAAACGATATTTTATCCGAGATAAAATATCTCCGTAATTAATCCCAGATTAATTTTCTCTCTCTTCTAATTAATCCCAGATTAATTAAAGTGCGAGTTATACATCATCGGTGAATCTTCAGGAAGCGACCCATGAGATCTCCGGATATGTTGGCAGTAAATACGGTCGTCGGATTATCCGAACACGTAAGTACCTCGTACTACGTTTATACCGATTTACAAGACAAGGTTGGCTTCTAGCAAAGCGCCATGCCTACCCAATTCTCCAGAAATATTCTTACAGGAATATATAGATCTGTATCAAGCGTAGTATACCGTAGTATTGTGTATATCGGCCCAGTATCGGATAGTCACGTGCTAGGGCTGGGGCTGGATAAGTGTCTGCCCCGTCCGAAGCACATGTCGGATGTCTGGTAACTAGTCTCTATAATCGGATATACATGACCTTGTCATAATATCCCGATGGCCGGCCAGCACTTAAGAGCACTAATACCGTATCCTGCGTGACATCATCTCCACTATGACTGAAGTGATACTTCCGTCTCGACATCACACCCAATACACTACGACTCTCTGATAAACCCAGAAGCGGTGTACGCAGAACCGGTTAAAGCCCTGTACCACCAAGACCAAAGTCTACCGATTATCGCAAGTATTAGCGATGCAAGTCTCAGGTTAAGACTATACACACCTACCTTGATTTCGGCCTTCCATAGACACATAGTCATAATACCAATGGGATTCCGAGGGGTCTATCCAGAGCGAAGCTGTTTCCCGTACCATCGGTGAAACACAACCTCCTATCGCACTTGCATAAGTATCCAATACTTAAATATATGAGAACTATGCCGTTGTGCCCTCACAACGCGCACAAGTGCAATACTAGCCTATTCCGCATTATCGATGTCCTGTCTCGATAATACTCCGGCTAGGGATATTTAATGATTAATCCTTCGTGGACTGATACTGTCTCATATCATCTCAATCCAAGGAACTAATCATATGGACCTCTCTTCATTTATACATCTATGGTGATCTAATCACAAATGATGAGAGTGCAATTTCCTTGTCACATAGTTAATTTGTACAAAAACACCGTGATCTGTACAAATAGTGACGCTATGGGTCATATTATCCAACAATCTCCCACTTGGCACATAGCCAGTCACTCGAGTGTCTAACACCGAACTATGTACGGTTCGCTCAAATTGCTGAGAAAAGATTTTCGTCAGCGGATTTGCGTAATTATCTTCTGACGCGATTTGTACGATCATCACATCGCCACGATGTATGATCCGAACGAATCAGATGAATATAGAAGTATATATCTGGATCGTCGATGAGACCATTAATTCTTTAGCCTGTGCTGACACCTAGCTCAGCTGCTAACAGAACTATATCTAATCTAATTAGATTTATTATCGATCCAAATGGCTTCTATTGCTGCCTCAGCTGCAGCAATAATCCGCATTTGTTGTTAATTCGGCAACAGTTATTTTGCTCGGAATATTTCCAGCTTACTGTCCCGTTATTCAAACTTTATAGTACCGCAGTATTTACCGGTTTGGAAACTTGCAGCAGTGATCCTAGTCACTTCAAGTTCTCCATCTCCATAGTTTAAGACAACATCTTTAGTTCTCTCAGATACTAACAGATGTTCTTAACTTCAATCCAATGACTATCACTTGGATTGTCCTGATTGTGACTCCATATGCTCGAAGCGTATGAGACACCAATACAAGTACATTTTAAATGTATAATTTCCAGAGAGTGTTAACAACTCCAAATCTATCCCAGTAGATCTTTATTCCTTGAATAAAGGTTGTTACTCCCCAGAATTCTACGGAGAATTTCTTATGAAAGCCAAGCTTTCAGCGATTGCTTTATGGGAATTTCATTCCAAGAAATGACATATTATCATTATTTTACAGGACATTCATGTCAGTGCACTCCCACTAACCCTTTTATATACACAAGAATCATTTCGTTTTGAATTAAATCATACTCCATTATGATTACATCAAAACGACAATTCCTAGAACCTATGCTTGCTTCAATCCAAACATGGATCGAATAACCTGCAAACCTTGTTTTGCTTGTTATGGTACGATAAAACCGACAGGATGTTATAAACATCCTCCGAAAGGTTTCCTTTTCAGGAAAGCGATTTTCCGTTAAGCTGTCATATTTCATAAATGAAATACACAGCTTTAGCAAGCATTATCCAAATGGATTTACAATGGCAACAGGTAAAAGGTTTCGTCGGAATCAACACAATGTTGATAACTCTACCTTTTCTTTACAAGCCTAGCTTAGTACGTTGGTATGTTGCCTTCCATGTATGTCTTCCTTGAAGACTTATAAAGTACCAATAGGCACAATGCCTTATGGTACATCAACTAGTATCCAAACTTGTTGATATACATGGAATCCATTTTGGACTCATGACACTTTGTCATAATAGGGAGTCGATACCTTGTATCACTACCTCATACGTAATCAGTTGGTATACCTTAAAAGATTAACATCTTTATGAGGTGAGATCAGAACCCATACCCCAGGTTGTTTTCTGACTCTCTCTGATCTACGCGGTTCTTGTGTACTCGAAGATTAATGGAATAGTTTCATCATGATGAACTATTTGTGTTCCATTATTAGGAATAGGTGCCTTGAATAGTATTACTCCGATTTTCATCGAGTATCACTATCCTCCCACTGACCACTGCATATCGGTATTCCTCTCAGGAAAAACCGCATGGTGAGCAACAATCACATTGTTCTCATGTGAGATATATAAGTACTATACTTATGGGTTCCCTTAGGATAACCTATATTGGCACTTATCCAATTTGGGTCTTTAGTTTGGTATCATCCAAACGTTATGCCTGGCATACCCAAATTATCAGGAATGAGAAACCTCGTTCTTTCCCTGTTCATATCCTATATGACATCTGTCAAACAGATTTATATGGAACCTTATTCTAAATAAGTTATTGCACTGTTAAAACTTATCCGTTGAAGGAAATGGTAGCTCAGAGCGACTCATGATTAGCCTTATCATGTCTAACATGATTCGGTTAATCCGTTCGGAAACACCGTCACTTTGACGTGTTCCGGGAGGAGTCCTCATTTGAAAGAATACTATACTCTTTCAAGTATATAAGAAACTTATTGCTTAAGTATTTTCCATTACGGTCTTACCGTGACGGTATAATACTATAGCCGATCTGTTTGTCTATTTCGTGTCGAAACTCTAAAAGTTTCCGATTTGTGTTCTTCAAAAGAAACACATAACCATAACGTGATGCCACATCCGTTAAGGTCACGAAATATTCATGTTCACATCTAGCCTAGCTAGATATGGGCCCACTAACTTCACCATGAATAGGGCTAACAGATCGGTGGCCCTTTTACTATTACCAAGTAAATAGTATTTTAGGTACTTTACCTAATAAACTAGATTCGCAGACCTTATTTGAATAGTCAAATCAGTCCTAGTACCCACTCTTCAAAAGTGTGGATATACGAGTCTTGTATAATTGTGTCCCAGACAACAATGCCACAAATAAGTCTCTATTGATCAAATCAATTTGAGCTATTTATTTGTCATTTTATATGTTTGAGATTTTATTTATATTCAAAATATAAATTCTGTTATTTACATCTAATGTATTTATCTCAGTATCATCTTTATATAATAAAACACTTAGTGTTCTATAATATAAAGGTTTATCCACAATGGATTAAACACTGATATAGAGATAATGTCTCTAGTCAAACTAGTTACATTATAACAGTTCCTAATTTAAGTACACACCCGAAGGGTAGTTCCTAAACTTAGGTATCTACGGTCGAAACAGCGACTTTCGTCCCGTTTCCGATTCGCAGAGCAATCTCAGCTTGAAGTCAGTATCCTGCTCAAAGCAGATTCTGAACATCAATACATATATTTATGTACCACACTAAGTATTTAAAATCTAATTTCAATACTAGCTGTGAACATAACTAAGACAAACATTTTCAAAGTAAGAGCCTTGCCCTTTCTTTAATTCCTTCGTGTCTGCCATATCCAAATGGTAGTCACTTTGGGATATGTCAATTATCCTTTTCAATATTTCAGAAACCTTAGGCCAAGCCTTGGGTTTTTAGAATATCGAAACGATGTGCACCTCGTGCTACATGCCCAATTGCAAACTTTGACTTTATCTCCTCTAGAATAGTCAATTAATTCTCCAAGAATTATAAATTGCAATTTTAATACTTCTTAAATCTAAAATTAGATTTATGACAAGTATATTAAATTAAGCATTAAAGTCATCATCACATAAATCTTCCAAAGATTTTATGCTCTACTTATTTTGCTTAATTTTGGGCTTAAGGTATAATAAGTTATTTTATCAAATAAAGTAACCTATTATTTATTCCCAATTTGAAAATTAAATCATTTAAAATATTTTAATCCCAGATTATATTTTAAATATCCAACTTTTCAATTTATCTTGATTACAATAGTCCAACTATTTAATCAACGATTAGTGGTACTATATATATTATAATGATTATAATAGTCCAACTATATAATCAAATATAATCCAAATTAATTAACCTCAATTACATTGATTACTATAATCCAATTATAAAATCAACTGTAAACTGAAATTAATTAATTCAAATATATTGATTAATATAATCCAATTATATATAATCAAGTATAATACAGTCCAACTGTTTATTAAAACAACAATTTAAATATTAGTCCAACTAACATTTAATCTAATGACGAAATAATTTAAATGAGCGCGTATGGCGAGTAATTGAACGAGTATTGCAAATTCAATTCTTGCCTCCCACTATTTTTCGTCGAGCCTCTAACCCTCTGTCGAGTACTCGGGAAACCGTGTTTCCTAGTGGGCTAGGATCCCGTTAAATATCACACAATCTTGACTTTGGCCAACAAATTGTATGATAATTAACTAGGTAGATCTCGAAGATCAATTGGATCTCATCCAACTCCTAGATCCAGTAGGTGGACATCCAAGTCCCAAACATATATCTTATATATGCCTATACATCGAATGTATACCCTAACCTTTTTCCTCTGAATCAACTAGGCCTTGGCTTTGCACAACAACAAACCTAGTGATCCCAGTCAAGCGCGGACCCATTGACATGGAAGCTTCGTAATCAATGTCAATGGACAAGAAGTGGTCTTGACTTTGGCCAACAAACCACAACTTGGACACGACACCGATATGGAACAAAGCCTCGTGATTAAAACACATCTTTGACGGACAAGGGCTTGACTTTGGCCAACAACCCATGCCATTCTAGGATCTTGAGCAAGAATCACTCAATGGAAGGAAAAGACGCATGATATTTGATGAGGGCTTTTCGTGTGCAAATTGGCTACCAATTTATTATCTTTGTTAAGGTCTCATCATCATACACCCTTAAACATGCATTCTAAACACATAATAAAGCGCATATGTAAAATAATAATGATATGCGGATGGATACTTTACATTGATCCTAGATCAAATCTCTCACTTTCTCTCTCCCGCTAGCACAAATATTTCTTCTACCCGTTACACTACACTTCTAAAGAAACCTCATTTACATTGAGGGGAATAGGTGAGAAGAGAATACAAAGAAATAGGAGATAAGGCTGGACTCGCAGGTCCAATTAATAAATCAAATTTATTACAATTTCCAAAATCGCCCCACCCGGCTAATATCCATCCGATATACATTATTCAAACATCACAACCATGTATTCATACAAGCATGTTATCAATCAATCAATCAAATTAATTAATCTTGATAATTAGTGATCATCCAATGTTCAAACAAAGATTTGATTTTGTTCGAGTCAAACTCGTATTGCGAACACGTACTCAAAGTACGATTTCTCAAATTAAATTAAATTACATGATTAAATCCAATTTAATACGCATTTAATTCTAATTCATTATTTAATTCCAAATTAAATATTACACTTTATAAAATAAACCTTTACGACTTAAATTCCAAATTTAATCGTTACGGGTCTCAAAGCCCGATTAATATCCAATATTAATTTAATTAAAGTCCAATGGGCTTTTAATTAATTTCTTGAGGCGTGGACTTTTGGTCAACTCGGGTCAAACCCGCAACCAAAGTCCAATCTGGGAGTTACCCCATAAGCCTTTAAATTAATTTTGGCCCATTAGGCCCAATTAAACTTAAAGGTTCATTAGTCGCATTTGGGCCTTTTGGAAGCGGTTTTGGGCCTAATTGGATCCAACCAATTTTGCCTAAACCAACTTTGTACAACAAAGTCCAATAAACCAATAACAACTTAAAAGCCCAAATCCAATTTTAAGCCCAATAATTTAATTTCAAAAATTCCAATTTTCCAATTAAATTACCTAAAGTGTATAGCATTATTAATTGCCCAAATCAAAGTTTCCAAAACATCAAATTTGTCCAATTAATCATGCTTAACATCAATTATCATGTCCAACATAATTAAATCAAAATCAAACCCAATTTATACATGCTAAAGTCTCGGCCAAAGGGAAAAAAATGCCCAAATCAAATTCAATCCAATTGAACCCAATCAAACATAAATTCAACATCCCCAAATGATTTCTAAGTCATCCAATGAACAAAAAATCAAAAATCCAAGACATTAGGGCACTTGCCAAATTCGGCCATCACAAGCAAATTGGGGAAAAATTGTTCCAAACACTTTTCATCAAATTGATCTAATCAATCATCAATTAAACAACATTTAAGCATTCTAAATCATCCAATTTCATTAAACATGCTCAAAATCAAGTTTACCCAAATTTGTCATGCCCAAAATTTGGGGAAAATGGATCCAACCAAATTTCATGAAATTGATTATGCACAACATCAATTCAACCTCATTCAAGCATACTATACTAAACAATTTAATCATTTGATGCTCAAATTGAGTTTACCCAAATTAAAGTTTTGGCCAACAATTAAGCAAATTGGAAAAAAATCAATCCAATAATTTTTCTTCAAATTGATTACATATAACTCTAATTTAATCATATACAAGCATTCTTAAACAAACAATTTGTCAAAATCATGCTTAAATCAAAAAGCCCCAAATTTAGCTCAAGAACCCTAATTCGTTTTATGCAACCAATAGCTCAAGATACCATTGTAGAGTTTCAATCAAGTCCCAAGATCATAAATCATGCATAAAAACGAATAGAATACAACCAAGGAGTAAGGCGGAATTCATACTCACATTGATGGGTTTTGATGAAATGAAGAAACAAGCCTTCAAGCTTCTCAAACTTGCGGCTTAATGGAGCTCCTTGTGCTGTTGGACTGCTCGGTTTTGGTCCTTCTTGTCTCTCCAAGATTCGGCCATGGATGACTCCATGGAAGCTCCAAGCTTCAAGCTCCAAAATTGATTCCAAGCTCACAAATTCGTTTCCCTATCACCTATGTATCACTCATGTGTGCTAGCACTAAGTCTTCTCCTTGCTTCCTTTGATTCGGTCAAACCAGAAACATTTTGAAGAAATCGGCTTGAAGCCGTGAGAAGAGAAGAAGAAAAAGAGAGGGAAAAGAGAGAATGCGTATGTCTTGCATGTGAGAGAGAGAGAGAAGAAAGCTTTTAATATATATATTTATTATATTTACCAAGTAAATTAAATAAAACATATATATTACTTTAATTCAAAAGTCAAAAAGTAAAAAGCAAATGTTGCTTTTTCAACTTCTACATCAATCACTCAAATCAAGTGACAACATGTCACATCACTCAAAATGACATTTGATTTGACGCTTGATGGACTATGATTTGACGCACGATTTGACTTGCGTGCCGCACTCGAATTCGAAATGCGAATGCGCTCGCAAATAATCCCGGGCTCGGGTTCGCTAATTCCAAATTAACGAATTTTCCGTCGCGTCGTTATTAAATGATTACGCCTAGTGAAATCACTATTCACGTCGCTAACGAATTAATTCTAAATTAATTCGTTCGCCCGAATTAAAATCTAATTTTAATTCCGCGTCGAAATCCAATTTCTAATAATATATCAAATATATTATTTTATCGATTAATTCCAATTAATCGTTCTCTCTCTTTAACGATATTTTATCCGAGATAAAATATCTCCGTAATTAATCCCAGATTAATTTTCTCTCTCTTCTAATAATCCAGATTAATTAAAGTGCGAGTTATACATCATCGGTGAATCTTCAGGAAGCGACCCATGAGATCTCCGGATATGTTGGCAGTAAATACGGTCGTCGGATTATCCGAACACGTAAGCCCTTGTACTACGTTTATACCGATTTACAAGACAAGGTTGGCTTCTAGCAAAGCGCCATGCCTACCCAATTCTCCAGAAATATTCTTACAGGAATATATAGATCTGTATCAAGCGTAGTATACCGTAGTATTGTGTATATCGGCCCAGTATCGGATAGTCACGTGCTAGGGCTGGGGCTGGATAAGTGTCTGCCCCGTCCGAAGCACATGTCGGATGTCTGGTAACTAGTCTCTATAATCGGATATACATGACCTGTCATAATATCCCGATGGCCGGCCAGCACTTAGAGCACTAATACCGTATCCTGCGTGACATCATCTCCACTATGACTGAAGTGATACTTCCGTCTCGACATCACACCCAATACACTACGACTCTCTGATAAACCCAGAAGCGGTGTACGCAGAACCGGTTAAAGCCATGTACCACCAAGACCAAAGTCTACCGATTATCAAGTATTAGCGATGCAAGTTTCAAGTTAAGACTATACACACCTACCTTGATTTCGGCTCCCATAGACACATAGTCATAATACCAATGGGATTCCGAGGGGTCTATCCAGAGCGAAGCTGTTTCCCGTACCATCGGTGAAACACAACTCCTATCGCACTTGCATAAGTATCCAATACTTAAATATATGAGAACTATGCCGTTGTGCCCTCACAACGCGCACAAGTGCAATACTAGCCTATTCCGCATTATCGATGTCCTATCTCGATAATACTCCGGCTAGGGATATTTAATGATTAATCCTTCGTGGACTGATACTGTCTCATATCATCTCAATCCAGGAACTAATCATATGGACCTCTCTTCATTTATACATCTATGGTGATCTAATCACAAATGATGAGAGTGCAATTTCCTTGTCACATAGTTAATTTATACAACAACACCGTGATCTGTACAAATAGTGACGCTATGGGTCATATTATCCAACAATTAGATCCGGAGCAGTTCTGGCAGTAAAGAGGAGTTATTTTAAAGGTTTTGACACGAACCCATTTCTCTGGGCATCATCAAGAAACACACAAATAAAATCATAAAATCCATCAACGTTGTACAGTCTAAGCGGTTTTTGGTGTATGTTCAGGTTCGCCTAAGATAGCACTATAAAAATTTCCTCCAATGTGCCCAAGCCACCTGGCAAAGCAATAAAAGCATCAACACGGTTAATCATTTCTACCTTTTGTTCAGACATACCTGGCACGATCAGTTCCACTCCGTTTGATGGTTCAATAAGAGTTGCCTCTGCCAAGAGTTTTGGGATGATTCCCAAAACGTGACTGTCTCCTTCCTGTATTTCTTTTGAAATGATCCCCATAAGTCAAAATTGCCTCCGCCATTACTAAGTGCATATTCCTTGCAGCTAAGACTCGACCCAATTCATGTGCTGCTTCTACGTATGTGGCTTAACACCAACAGTAGTACCGCACAAACACACAGATGTTTTCAACTCGTCTTCTTGAAGTGGCTTCCATATTTTACTCTGGATGTCTTCAAAAGTGCAATGATGAGTTGAATTTATAACACCTGAAAAGGGTGAGTAAAAATAATAGCACTAGTACCTGCCAAATGACAATTATTAGTTAAACACTAAAATAAATCGTGATAGTCAAAAAGATTTGGATCCTGTCGGAGAAAATAAATGAAAACAACAAAACAAATTACAATTATTAGGAAAAGACAAAGAGATATAATATCTACAAGAAAAGTAGCGGCTTGATTGACGTCTATGCGTCAAGGACAAGCTTCTCATCCAATTTTCTTATAAATTGGCAAACATGGTCTTTTGAGTCAGATTCCCAAGACTTAACTGTTGTCTTTCCTTTTGAAATTGTGTATGTAATTTGTGAATGGCTATATGAACATATCCACAGGGATGCGTCTCAAGAGTCGAAGATATATCATCGAACGACTCCTTACTCAAGCCATCCCTAATGAATTTAATTTTGTCTTCGCGATTATCAGACATCATTCCTAAAGAACGACAACGAGTATTGCAATTCCAGCGTGCACATTTGTAACAAACACCCATTTGCTTAGCTCTACGTTTCTTTACATAGGTACTTTTTCCAAAACTAGGCAGATGTGAAATAAATGAGTCAGAAGACTCACCTGCCAATCGGACCCGTGCTTCAATTACCCAACGAATATCATTAGGAACACCATGGATCGTTAGTAGTCTCATCCGTTCCAAGCAAGCTTTGTAAACTTCATCAGAGATTTTTTAGGGAGGGAAGGAAATTGCTTGTGAAGATTTGCGAGAGCTTCTTCCATCTTGAAATGACTTAATCTGCAAAAACTAATCACACAAAATTAAATCACACCAAATCACAATATATACACAAATTGCATGGGTTGCCTCCCTACGAGCGCTAAGTTTAAAGTTGTCAGCTAGACGTGACTTCTCGAACGTTAGGCTGGATCTGAAAGTGTGACACTTTCTTTTTGTCGCTCAAATGATTCTCTCCAGTAGTGCTTGACACGCTGACTGTTAACCTTGAATGTTTCGTTGGTGTTGGGATCTAGTAACTCAACAGCTCCATATGGAAAAATCTGAGTGATCACAAATGGACCTGACCACCTTGATTTCAACTTTCCAAGGAAAAGTTTCAACCTTGAGTTGTACAACAGCACCTGCTGCCTTGGTTCCAACTGTATGTGCACTATTTTTCGGCCATGCCATTTCTTGGTCTTTTCTTTGTACAATCTGGCATTCTCATAAGCCTGTAGGTGAAATTCCTCCAATTCGTTGAGTTGGTGAAGTCTTTGATTCAACTTCTTCAGTGCCCAGTATGCCTTGTGTTCAAGCTCAACTAATCGATATTGGGACATACCAATGGGTGTCTTGTAAGCTGTTCGGTAGGCCCATAATACATCATCTAGTTTTGTAGACCAATCTTTCCTTATTGATCCAACTTTCTCTCCAAGATTCTTTTGATTTCCCTGTTTGAAACTTCAATCTGTCCATTTGACTGTGGATCATAAGCAGTGGCAACTTTGTGAGTAACTCCGTATTTGGATAGGAGTGCATCAAAGTATCTGTTATAGAAATGTGTGCCACCAACACTGATGATTGCACGAGGTGTTCCGAACCAAGTGAAAATATTCTTTTTCAGGAATTTAATCACAGCTTTTGAATCATTGGATGGCAGTGCAATTGCTTCGACCTATTTGGAGACGTAGTCTACAGCAACCAGGATGTACAAGTTTCCGAATGATGGAACAAAGGGTCCCATGAAATCAATACCCCACAAATCAAATATTTCCACTTCTAGAATTTTTGCAACGGTCCTTCATTTCTCCTTGAAATATTCACCGTTTTCTGGCACCTGTCACATTGAAGAGTGATGAGCGGAAAATATATCAATATTTACCGCCCCTTTTACTTAATATTTTGTTTAGTTTCTCGGGTTTGATGAACATTTTGATGTGTTTTAGTTTATTTTGCAGATAAAATAATATTGGGACACAATGAAATCATTTAGAATTTGGGTCAAATAAGGGCAAAAATTGGACTTGACATATTAATTTTGGAGATTGGAAACTTGAAAGAGCGTTTTAACGAAGTGCAGTTTTGGAAATTCCAATTTTGCGCATCTGTCGTATTTTGGGCATAACTTGTTACTCCGATATCGGATTAAGCTGATTCAAGTTCCAGATTAAAGAAGACACAAAGATATACAACTTTGAAAGACAAAATAATTTCGAATTCTGAATATTTCATGCCCGAAATTGATGAACCATCTAGAAGTGTGTTGTGTGTAATTATTAAAGTCACTTTCGATCTTTTTCAAAGCAAAAAAATAAAATAATAAATAAATAATAAAAATTATCAAATAACCACCAAACATGATAAGCAATTAGTGGAACAATTAATAATGGATTTGGTTGAGCAATTAGTGGAGAAATTAGTGGAGCAATTAATAATGGATTTGGTGGATGATTTGATGGAGGCAAAATTTTGCCTATAAATACCAAGCCATTTCATTTGTAAATTCATACTTTCTTCTAAGGAATTCCTTACGAATACTAAGAAGATTGTATCTTGTTTGTTTATTTATAGCTTTCAGTAATTAATTTCCGTTTTCGCACTTTCTTTTCTTTACTTTTCAGTTTTTACTTTCCGCAATTTACTTATACGCACATTACTTTTCTTTCTTTAATTTTCAGTTTTTACTTTTCAGTAATGAGGAGGTAACTCCCCTTTGCTAGGGTAAAAGGTTAAACTTTTATTACTAATATTTAGATTAATCTCTCTTAATTATAATATATAAACGAGTTAAAACCTGACTTAACGATGATACCGCCATATTGGTCGGTTGGTAATTATTTAAATTGGTTTTAACCTGACTAAACTGGATACCGCCTAATTGTTCGGTTGGTAATTAATTATTAATTTGACTTAATCTGGATACCGCCTATAATGCTGGTTGGTAATTATCATGCAAAGTTAATATATTATATTAAGGGAGATATCTAAAATAGAAGTAATAAAAGTGGATCATTTTACCTCAACATTTTCTTTTATTGTACTTTTACTTTATTTACTTTTCAGCAATTTACTTTCAACATTTATTTTTCAGCAATTTACTTTCAGCATTTACTTTTTAGTAATTTACTTTTAAGCATTTACTTTTCAGCATTTAATTTTCAGTATTTAATTTCAACATTTTTATTTATGTCTTTTATTTTATTTAAGTTTTTACTAGCCCTAGTTATGTATCGTAACTAAGTTAGTTATCTAGGGTTGTGATGAATTCTAATATCACCGATTTATAAGAGGTTATTTTATAGTTTGGGTAATTTAAAGGTTTACTTATTAAGTCTTAAGCTTAATGCTTATTGTTGTCTGATACCAATAAGATTGATGCGGTAAATCTAAAATAAACTTGACAAATGAATTTTAGGTTTCAGCCTTAGACTTAATAGCCCGACTTCCTTGAGGATATATAACCCTTTAATAGATTTCTTTACAGATAGACATATACCTGTCGGGCGGGGGTAGCCATAATTAGAATTTAAACTTAATGAATCCAGGTAATTTGGTTGACATAGACATATGGTTCAATTGGGTTAAACTAGGTATTTGCGTCTGACCATCGACAGAGGCTTTCGCATAATTTCGTGTTCCAGGTTAGTAAACCGATTTATTACACAAACATAAAATAATCACTTCATCTTTTAAAAGATATTAGAAAGATTCACAACCCTATATCTTTGAGTGTTTTGTTATTTTCCTTAGTATTTTTTTTTTAATTTTTTTTAATTAGTAAATCCACATTCAACCAACAAAAACAATCATTCTCTTCTCCCTATAATTAGATACCTGTAAATAAATAGTATCAATAATTAATAACAACAGTAGGAATTAAGTCCTCGTGGGATCGATATTTTTATACTACTTGAACGATACGTGCGCTTACGTTATACGTGTGTGTTTACGCCGGTCAAGTTTTTGGCGCCGTTACCGGGGACTTATTTTTCTTGAGTTATTAATTTTGAAGCTATCTAATTTACTTGTATCTAATTTTCTTTATTTTTATCTGTAATTTTTATTTCTTTCTTTTGTTTTCAGGTGGTTGAAAAATGGAACATTATTGGGAGATTGAGAGATCACGAGCTTTACTAGAAGATACACCCCAAATCTGGGAGCAACAGTCCGGTTTTCTAAGGCCTGTTGTCCATCCCAACAACTATCACTGGATGCCAGAACCAAGCAATACCATATTTTCTCAACAAGATGCAATGGGGAGATGTGACATATGTAATGGTAACCACCCGAGAGATCATTGTGAGTACAACTATAATCCAAGGTGGCAGAGCTATCAAAATCCTTCATGGTATGAAGAACCATCATACTTTCCATTTTATCCACCATCTATCTACGATAGTCACCAAGAACCAGAACCATCAGAGGAAGATCAGTTGATTCACATGCTCAAAGATTGGTTCGAGGAACGGGAAGCTCAATTTGATGCACAAATTCAGAGTCAAGCGGCGTCTATACAAAGGATGACAGATCAAGTTAGACAATTAACAGACAACCTTAATCACATATCTCACGGAGCAAATTCAAATAATACTGAAGAAGCCTTCGAATATCCTGAGATTCATCATGACATCATAACAGAGGATGAGGCTGAGCAGTATCAAGAATCAGAGGTATCAGTTCAGGAGCCTGAACCAACAAAGTCTCAATTTGATTTTTATTATTCTGACTCTGACGAGGATAAAGAAGCTGAGATATTTGTACCAACTGCACCAACAAAGGAGGATGAAACTTTTTTTCCTCCAAATGAAGATCTTGGAGCTTCCATTGCACAAATGTTTGAAGAAGATCTACCTGAGCCAATCATTTCACTCAGATCAGAGGATGAAGACCTAAAAACAGACATAACTTTACATCCTCAGATTGACACTTATGGAGCATGCATTTCACAGATGACGGATGAAGAATTGAATACGGAAATTTTAAAATACATATGTGAAGAAAATGTGGAGTAAGAAGCAGAGCAAATGGAGGAGCAAATGCTGAACTTATTGAGAATCCAATGCATTCAAGCGAAACATCACTGTTTTGGGGAGTACAAATCAAAGATATCACCCAGAAGCTTGACACAATGGAACTTCCATTCCAAGTCAAGCACCATACAAGACTGCCTGATTTTCTTTCTTTCTTTTCAGGAACCACTGGAGCAATAAAGGTTAAAAAGGTGGCACAAGCACTGAATGATACAAAATTCTTTTTACCACCTTACCATTGGAAGAGACCCTTCAAAAGTCACGCATATGGGAATGTCTTTAATAGGACATCCAAAACGACGCTGAAACCTCATTGATAGATAGATTTCAGTCACGTCTGGCTGAAGACGAAAAATTTAGCGCTAGCAGAGAGGCAACCCATGCACTTTGTTGTAATTTATATTTTTATATTTTATGTATATATGTTGTAGAGTTTTTAATTTTGTGTGTTATTTTTGTAGGGAAAAGCATAATCAGAGCATTTTAAAACAGAAGGAATGGTGTTTGGAAATTAGAAAGAAGAGAGCTAATTCATTTGTGATGGCTAAGTAAAGAATGAATTCTTGAGACGCATCCTTATGAATTTATACTAAGCTATTGGAGTATTGCGTACACAATTTCGTTGCCTTAATAATTTCTTTGATTTACTTTTCTTTTGTTATTTTATTTTATTTTTTGCCGACAAGATCTATACTTTTTGACTTTTCACGATTTATTTTAACGCTCATCTAATAATTGTCATTTGGCAGGTACTAGTGCTATTTTTACTCACCCATTTTCAGGTTCTATAAATTCAGCTCTACATTTCTTTCTTCGACACATCCAGATATACATCCAAATAAGAGAAAGAAAATGGAAGCAACTTCACAGCAGCGAGTCAAGCGAATTTGTGTTTTCTGTGGATCCAATTCTGGTAATAAACCGGAATTCATTGAGGCTGAAAAGGAATTGGGGAGAGTCATAGCAGAACGAAATATGCACCTAGTATATGGCGGTGGCAATCTTGGATTAATGGGAAGCATTTCAAAAGCCGTTCAGGATGGTGGCGGTCATGTTTTGGGAATCATTCCAAAAACTTTGGCGGACGAACATATAATCGGAAAAACAAATGGAGATGAACATATTGTCTCGAGGATGTCTGACCAACTCCTTGAAATGGTCAATACTGCTGATGCGTTTATTGCTTACGAGGTGGGCTCGGAACATTTGAAGAAATATTCACAGTGGCATCATGGGCGCACTTAAACATTCATCGGAAGCCTATTGGATTACTCAACATTGACCATTTTTTCGATTTCCTATTTGTATTTCTTGCGGAAGCCAAAAGACATGAGTTCGTCACAAAATCAGTACATGATATTTTCCTGACTGCAACAAAGGCCGAAGAATTAATTGACCAAATCCTAGCCTTTGAACCAAAAATCGACCCCATTTTTTCCAAGTTGAGCGGGTCAGATAGCGATCGTGGTAAGAAGCGTAAATTGAACATAGATCTTAATCGGTAATTTCTCTTGTAGAATTTCAGCTAACCAGGTATTATCTTCTAAACTCTTCTTCTACTGTTTAAGACATTGAGAACAATGTCTCATTTAGGTTTGGGGGAGGGAATTAGTTGATCAGTACCTTGTTTTTAGTTTGTGTGTTGTTTTTATTTTTAGTCCAAAATTTTTCGAAAAATACAAAAAAAATTGAAAATTTTTCAAAAATTACAAAAATATTTTGTGTTTTTGTATTTTTATTTTGACTAAAAAGGTGAAATTGGTAAGAGATAGCTGTGTAAGGAATTTCCACTCCTGAGACGTATCTCAAACCATTTTTGAAACAAGTTAGTTTTTGTTTATTTCATTTTAAATTATTTAATTTGTAAATTCTCCATAAAACTGACTAAAATGGATCTTCATATGCTCAGTTAGCAGATATTATCAACATGCATTGTAACATACGGACATGAGCTAAAATTGAAAAGTTTGTAATATTCAGTGCTATAGTTTAATTGGAGGAAGCATCTCAAAAAGTGTTGGAGTAAAAAAAAAAAAAAAAACATCTGAGATCGGAGTTATTAAGTCTGTAAGGGTGATTAACACCTAGTGCCCTAAATCCAACTGGTTTGGGAGTCACTGGCCCAAAGCTCGCTACATGGATCAAAGATGCTGCAAAAATATATATCTGAAGTCTGAGTAATTAAGTCTGTAGGGGTGTCTTAACACCTGGTGCCCTAAAGCCAACTGGTTTGGGAGTCACCGACCCAACACTCGCTACATAGATGGAAGATATTGTATATAAATAAATAAAAAATCAAAAATAAAAAAAAAAATCAGAAAAATTATAACATTGCTGCAAAAGGTGTGAATTCTAATAAAAATTTAGGACAAAAATATTACTCTCTTATCAACTGCACTTGTGACTGTTGTGGGAAAAAATGAGTTGATTAAGATTTTGTCGGCTGTGCATATGGAGAATGGTAAATATAATCGGAGAATTTACTTATTCAGTAATTTAGAAAGAAAGAAAACAACTAGTAACTTGGAGTAGAAGTTTCTCTTGATTAGTCACTAATTTCTTTATTCTTTTTTCTCTTGTCTTTTTGCTTTTGTGTGCATTAGTTTTATTATCTTTTTACTTTTGTAAAACGTTTGTGGGTATCGTTGATGTAAGCCCTCACGAGACTAAAACTCGTCCACTAGAGACACCTAGGGGGTTTAAAGGCTTGTTGCATATGCTAAATGCAACCGTGATCCCTACGAAAGTGGCTTAATTTAATTTTAATTATTTCTTGTATTTTATTTTGTTGTTTTGCTAGAGGACTAGCAAAATTTTAGATTTGGGGGTGTGATGAGCGGAAAATATATCAATATTTACCGCCCCTTTTACTTAATATTTTGTTTATTTTCTCGGGTTTGATGAACATTTTGATGTGTTTTAGTTTATTTTGCAGATAAAATAATATTGGGACACAATGAAATCATTTAGGACGAAATGTGGGTCAAATAAGGGCAAAAATTGGACTTGACATTTTAATTTTGGAGATTGGAAACTTGAAAGGGCGTTTTAACGAAGTGCAGTTTTGGAAATTTCAATTTTGCGCATCTGTCGTATTTTAGGCATAACGTTTTACTCCGATATCGGATTGAGCTGATTCAAGTTCCAGATTAAGGAAGATGCAAAGATATACAACTTTGAAAGACAAAATAATTTCGAATTCTGAAGATTTCATGCCCGAAATTGATGAACCATTTAGAAGTGTGTTGTGTGTAATTATTAAAGTCACTTTCAATCATTTTCAAAGCAAAAAAATAAATTAATAAATAAATAATAAAAATTATCAAATAACCACCAAACATGATAAGCAATTAGTGGAGCAATTAATAATAGATTTGGTGGAGCAATTAGTGGAGTAATTAGTGGAGCAATTAATAATGGATTTGGTGGATGATTTGATGGAGGCAAAATTTTGCCTATAAATACCAAGCCATTTCATTTGTAAATTCATACTTTCTTCTAAGGAATTCCTTAAGAATACTAAGAAGATTGTATCTTGTTTGTTTATTTATAGCTTTCAGTAATTAATTTTGGCTTTCGCACTTTCTTTTCTTTACTTTTCAGTTGTTACTTTCCGCAATTTATTTTTACGCACAGTACTTTTCTTTCTTTAATTTTCAGTTTTTACTTTTCAGTAATTAGGAGGTAACTCCTCTTTGCTGGGGTAAAAGGTAAAACTTTTATTACTAATATTTAGATTAATCTCCCTTAATTATAATATATAAACTAGTTAAAACCTGACTTAACGAGGATACCGCCATATTTGTCGGTTGGTAATTATTTAAATTGGTTTTATTCTGACTAAACTGGATACCGCTTGATTGGTTGGTTGGTAATTAATTATTAATTTGACTTAATCTGGATACCGCCTATATGGCTGGTTGGTAATTATCATACAAAGTTAATATATTATATTAAGGGAGATATCTAAAATAGAAGTAATAAAAGTGGATCCTTTTACCTCAGCATTTTCTTTTATTGTACTTTTACTTTATTTACTTTTCAGCAATTTACTTTCAGCATTTATTTTTTAGCAATTTACTTTCAGCATTTACTTTTCAGTAATTTACTTTCAGCATTTCCTTTTCAGCATTTAATTTTCAGTATTTAATTTCAGCATTTTACTTTATGTCTTTTAATTTATTTAAGTTTTTACTAGCCCTAATTATATGTCGTAACTAAGTTAGTTATCTGGGGTTGTGATGAATTCTAATATCACCGGTTTATAAGGGGTTATTTTATAGTTTGGGGAATTTAAAGGTTTACTTATTAAGTCTTAAGCTTAATGCTTCGTGTTGTCTGATCACCAATAAGATTGATGTGGTAAATCTAAAATAAACTTGACAAAGGAATTTTAGGTTTCAACCTTAGACTTAATAGCCCACAATCTTCCTTGAGGATAGATAACCCTTTAATAGATTTCCTTACAGGATAAAAATATACTTGTCGGGCTGGGGTAGCCATAATTGGATCTTAAACTTAATGAATCAAGGTAATTTGGTTGACATAGACATATGGTTCCATTGGGTTAAACTGGGTATTTGCGTCTGACCATCGACGAAGGCTTTGGCATAATTTCGTGTTCCAGGTTAGTAAACCGATTTATTACACAAACATAAAATAATCAATTCATCTTTTAAAAGATATTAGAAAGATTCACAAGCCTAGATCTTTGAGTCTTTTGTTATTTTCCTTAGTATTTTCTTTTGTTTATTTTTTTATTTTAATTAGCAAATCCACATTCAACCAACAAAAACAATCCTTCTCTTCTCCCTATAATTAGATACCAGTAAATAAATAGTATCAATAATTAATAACAACAGTAGGAATTAAGTCCTTGTGGGATCAATATTTTTATACTACTTGAATGATACGTGCGATTGCGTTATACATGTGTGTTTACGCCGGTCAAAGAGCATAAAGATAAGCATCTTTAAAAAGAGTGGGCCATAACAAACCTGATTGAAGGACTTTGGCTGCAGTTTTGTTTCCGCTGAAGTGTCTGCCATATGGTGATGAATGACAGTGTTGCAAAACACTATTGACTTCCTCTTGTGGAACACACCGTCTCAATAATTGATCAGCACACCGTTTGAACAGGTACGGCTCATCCCAGACATAATGCTTGACTTCTTTGAAGAATTTCTTCCGTTGATGAGTTGTCCATTCCAACGGCCATTTTCCTGACACAATATAGTTGACATAGTCAGCATACCAAGGGGCATCTTGCTATTTCATGGCAAACAGCTTTTCATCTGGAAAAGTTCTTTGATTGGCAGATCTTTGCCAGCTGTTTCTCCATTCCCGAGCCTCGATAGATGATCTACCACTTGGTTTTCTGTCCATTTCCTATCTCGAATCTCCACGTCAAATTCTTGCAGAAGAAGTATCCAACGGATCAATCTGGGTTTGGCATCTTTCTTCGTGATCAAGTATTTGATTGCTGAATAATCTTTGTAGACCACTACTTTGGGACCTAGCAGATAGGAGCGGAATTTGTCAAAACCATACACAATTGCGAGCAAACTCTTTTTCAGTGGTTGTGTTGTTGAGTTGAGCTTCATTCAAAGTTCTGCTGGAGTAGTAAATGGTGTGGAAAATTTTTGCTTTGCGTTGTCCCAAAACTGCACCTACAGCAAAATCACTAGCATCACACATCACTTCAAATGGAAGGGTCCAGTCTGGTGCTACAATGATGGGGGCAGAAATCAGCTTCTGTTTTAAGATCTCAAAAGCTTCCTGGCATTATTTGGTGAAGTTGAAAGGCATTTCCTTCTCCAAAAGATTGCACAGAGGTTTAGCAATCTTGGAGAAGTCTTTGATAAATCTCCTGTAAAAACCTACATGTCCGAGAAAGCTCTGAATCCCTTTGACAGATGTCGGCAGAGGTAGTTTTTCAATTGTTTCAATCTTTGCTTTGTCTACCTCGATTCCTTTTTGTGAGATCCGGTGTCCAAGAACAATGCCCTCATGTACCATGAAATGGCATTTCTCCCAATTGAGCACCAGGTTTGTATCTTCGCACCTTTGTAACACCTGTTCCAAATTTTTCAAGCAGTGGTCAAAAGAATCTCCAAACACAGAAAAGTCATCCATAAAAACCTCCATACTCTGCTCCAACATGTCTGAGAAGATAGCCATCATGCAATGCTGAAATGTAGCAGGGGCATTACATAATCCAAATGGCATCCTGCGGAAAACAAAAGTACCATAGGGACATGTAAAGGTAGTTTTCTCCTGGTCTTCTGGTGTGATGGCAATCTGATTGTACCCTGAATATTCATCCAGAATGTAATAGAACTCATGTACTCCCAGTCTGTCTAACATCTCCTCAATGAATGGTAGTGGAAAATGATCATTTATCGTGGCTTTGTTCAGCTTAATGTAGTCCATGCATACTCTCCATCCAGTCCCCGTTCTTGTTGGGATTAGCTCATTCTTTTCATTGGTAACCACAGTAATTCCTCATTTCTTTGGTACACACTGCATAGGACTCACCCAACTGCTATCTGAGATGGGGTAAATGATGCCAGCATCCAACCATTTGATTATTTCTTTCTTTATGACTTCCTTCATGATTGGATTGAGTCTCCGTTGATGCTCCACTGCGGGTTTGTACTCATCATTCATCAGAATCTTGTGCATGCAAAATGATGGACTAATGCCTTGAATGTCTGCTATAGTCCAGCCAATGGCTCTTTTGTGCTCTCATAATACTCTCAGTAACTTTTCTTCTTGCTCCAATGTTAGTGAAGAAGAAATAATAACAGGTAATTCAGAAGAGTTTCCAAGAAATGCATACCTGAGATGGCTCGGAAGTAACTTCGGCTGCAACTGTGGCGGTTCTTCAATCGAAGGCTTGATTGATCTTTCTTTGGCAGTTCCAAGCTTTCAAATGGTGGTGTTGATTTGAATCGGAATAGTTTGTCAACGTAGTTGATACATTCCAGGATTTCAGCATCTAGCTCGCTGTCAGTCATATTGGTGATGCATGCTTTGAGTGTATCTGTGGGATTTAGCTTAGTATCCTGAACGATACTGTCAACAACATCAACTCTGAAGCATTCTTCTTCCTTTTCATCACTCGGGATTTTCATGGCTTTGAAAACATTAAATGTAACTTCTTGGTCCTGCACTTTCATGTTCAGTTCTCATTTTTGCACATCAATCACAGTTTTACCTGTAGCCAAGAATGGTCTCCCAAGAATGATAGGTACTTCTTTGTCTTCTTCCATGTCAAGGATGATGAAATCTGCTGGGAGAATCAGTTTGTGAAATTTGACCAGCACATCTTCAACAACACCTCTTGGAAATGCTAGTGTTCGATCAGCAAGTTGCAACGAGACTGAGGTAGGCATTGCTTCTCCAATCTGCAGTTTCCTGTAAATAGAAAAAGGCATCAACTTAACACTAGCACCTAAATCACATAAAGCCTTTCTGATATAATGTTCTCCAATGGTGCATGAGACAGTGAAACTGCCAGGATCTTTCAACTTCGGGGGAAGTTTCCTCTGAATAATGGCACTACATTCTTCCATCAATGCTACTGTCTCGTAGTCTCCCAATCTCCGTTTTCGTGAAAGAATGTCTTTCATGGATTTAACATAGTTGGGCATTTCTTCCAATGCTTCTGCGAATGAGATGTTGATATGCAGCTTTTTGAACACCTCCAGGAATCGAGTAAACTACTTGTCCAGTTTGTTTTTTTGAAGTCGTAGTGGAAAAGGTGGAGGTGGAGTGATTCTTTCTGGTTCTTTTTCATTTGCTTCTTTTTCCTGTTGGACAGTTATGACCCATAGCGTCACTATTTGTACAGATCATGGTGTTGTTGTACAAATTAACTATGTGACAAGGAGATTACACTCTTATCATTTGTGATTAGATCACCTAGATGTATAAATGATAGGAGGTCCCTATGATTAGTTCCTGGATTGAGATGATATGAGACAGTATCAGTCCTCGAAGGATTAATCATTAAATATCCTTAGTCGTAGTATTATCGAGATTGGACATCGATAATGGGGAATAGACTAGTATTATACTTGTGCGCGTTATGTGAGATCATAACGGCATAGTTCTCATATATTTGGGTATAGGATACTCATGCAAGTGTGATAGGAGGTTGTGTTTTACCGATGGTACGTAAAACAGCTACGCTCTGGATAGACCCCTCGGAATTCCATTGGTAGTATGACCATGTGTCTATGGAAGTCTGAAATCGAGGTAGGTGTATTTGGTCTTAACCTAAGACTTGCATCGCTAATATTTGCGACAATCGGTATGCTTTAGTTTTGGCCGTCCAGGGCTTTAACAGGTTCTGTGTACGCCTCTGCTGGGTATATCGAGAATCGTAGTGTATTGGGTGTGATGTCAAGACAGAAGTATCACTCCAGTCATAGTGGAGATGATGTCACGTAGGATACGGTACTAGTGCTCTTAAGTACTGCAGTCATCGAGATATTATGGCTAGGTCATGTATGTCCGATTATAGAGACTAGTTACCAGACATCCGACATGTGCTTCGTACGGGGCAGACACATTCCAGCCCCAGGCCTAGCACGTGACATTCGATACTGGATCGCAATACGCAATACTACGTATACTACGCCTGACAAAGATTATATATTCCAGTAAGAATATTTCTGGAGAATTGGGTAGGCACGGTGTTTTGCTAGAAGCCAACCATGTCTTGTAAATCGGTAAGCACGTGGTACGAGGTACGCACGTATTCGTATAATCCGATGACCGTATTTACTGCCAACATATCCAGGGATCTCTTGGGTCGCTTCCCAAAGATTCACCGATGACAGTTGATTTAAATTAGAATTATTCTGGGATTAATTAAGAGAGAGAATTAATCTAGGATTAATTAAGATGGAGAAAATTAATCTGGGATTAATTGAAGTATTATTTAATCTGGGATTAAATGTGTTCGGAAGAGAGAGAATGCGATTAATTTGGAATTAATCGGTAAAATAAATTTAATAGTTAAATTTGATTTTTCTATTTAATTTATTCCTATGGGCTAAAATTAATATATCGGATATATTAATATGAATTGGATTTCATTACGAATTTAAAGTTGGACTTTAATGCGAATGAATGAATTTATTTAAAATTAATTCGTAGACGACGTTCGTAATATATTTGCGAGGTATCGTTATTTAATTAAATTAGATTTAATTATTTAGCGACGAAAGTTCGTTTAGTCGGATTAAACGGAACCGCGCCGCGGCAAATGTTCGTAGAGACATTTTGAGTTTTGAATTCAAAATGGTGGGGCCCACTTCACACATGTCACACATGTGATGTGGTGGTTGGAAAATGGTTGGCATTTATGCCAAAACCACTTACTTTCCAACCACTTGGTTTAGGTGAAACCAAATTACCCCAACTACATGGTTTTGGGTAAAACGGTAAAACCCTTTTACAAAACCAAAAAGCCTTCTCTCTCACTTCACTCTACACACTTGTAACACATTTTGGAAAATGAAAACCCTAATACTCTCTACAATGGGCGTGAGCCTCTTCCTCCATTCTCTTTGATTTTGTTGCAAAATCAACAAAGCTAGCACTTGGAGAAATCAACTAAGGTGATAGGGAAACTACTTCAAGAGTTGGAATCATCACTTAAAGCTTGGATCTTAGAGATCTCTTCTCAAAATTTTAAAGCTCAAATCTGTTCATTGTAAGTATATTCCCCAACTTATTTTGAATTTATGAACACTTTTTCTTGCTTATTAGATCTTTGGCATGTTCTAGGAACACTAATAATGGTATCAAGAGCCAATTTTAAGCACGAAAATTTTAGGGTTCATGAGACTAATATTTGGGGCTTTTATGTTTTGAGCATGATTTCTTCAAATTGATGATTTGAGCATGCTTAGATTATGTTAACTTAGAGTTGTGCATGATTAGATTTGAAATAAATTGATTGGATCAAAAATTAAAAAAATCTTAGCATGGCCGAATTCACTGTGCAGTGGACTGCATGTTTTTTTAATTTTTTGTAACATGAAATAATGTGTTTAAATGCTTATTTAAATGTTGATTGTTCGTTTGATTGGATTAGAATCAAAGTCAATAAATTTTATGTTAAAATCAAAGGGCATGTTGCGCATGAAATGATGAATTTAGGATTCAATTTGTGTTGAGCATGAAATGAAGTGTTTTGGTTTCAATTTGTGTTGAGCATGATTAATTAAGTTAATTGGTATTTTGGAAATATTGAGTTTAATTAATTAATCATGGCTAATACACTTTAATTAAAATAATTATGATATTTGGAATTTTTTAATTATGTTAATAAGCCTTTAATTATGTATTGGGCCAAAAGTGTGTATTTGGGCTTAATGGGCTTGGTTTGACTAATTTTGGTTTTGGACTTTTGGATTGGATCCAATTGGGCCCAAAACCAATTCCATAAGGTCCAAATACATCACTTGGCCCTTTAAAGAATTTAATTGGGCCTAATAGGCCTAAATTGATTTGTTGGCAATAGGGTGATTCCTATTGGGCCTTGGCATTTTGGGTTTAATCCATTCTGGCCAAAGCCCATGCCTTAAGAATCAATTAAAAGCCCATTGGACTTTAATTGAATTGACATTGGATGTTATTGGGCCTTTGAGACCCATTAAGATTGGATTTGGAATCCAAGTCTTTAAGGCTTATAAGTAAGTGTATATATTTAATTTGGAATTAAATTGGAATTAGTATTGAATACAAATAAATTGGATTTAAAGTTGTAGTTCAATATAATTCAAGAATACTTACTTTGAGTATTTATTCTTAAACGAGTTTGACTCACGCAAATCAAATCGTTGTATGAACATTGTATGGTCATTAATTCAAAGATTAATTAATGGATTAGATTGATTGAATAACATGATTTGTATGAATACATGAATGTGTTGTATGAATAATGTATATCAGATGGATATTAGAAGGGCAAGGGCAGTTTTGGAAATTGTTGTAATAAGTTTAGAATTTATTAAATTGGACCTACGTGTCCAGCCTTTTATCTCATTTCTCATTGTATTTCTCTTCTCACATATTCCCCTCAATGTAAATGAGGTTTCTTTATTGTATTTTATAATTGGGTAGAATTAGAATAGTTCTAGTCGGGGAGAGGAAAGTGAGTGATTTGTTCTAGGAACAATTTGTGAGATATCCATCCGCATATCATTATTAATTAATTTATTTATACGCGCTTTATTATGTGTTTAGAATGCATGTTTAAGGGTGTATGATGATGAGACCTAATTAAAGATAATAAATTGGTTGCCAATTTGCACGCGAAAAACCCTCAAAAACATATTAAGCGTTTTTCCTTCCGTTGAGGGATTCTTATTCAAGATCCAAAGTTGGCATTGGTTTGTTGGCCAAAGTCAAGACCTTTGTCAATTGAGGATGTGTTTGAATCATAAGAGTTTTTTTCCATATCGGTGTCTTGTCCAAGTCATGATTTGTTGGCCAAAGTCAAGATCACTTCTTGTCCATCGACATTGATTATGAAACTTTCCATGTCAATGGGTTCCACTTAACTGGGATCATTAAGTTTGTTGTGCCAAAGCCAAGGCTTAGTTGATTCAGATGAAAAAGGTTAGGTAATATATTTTTATATATTGGCATATATAAGATATATGTTTTGGACTTGGATGTCCACCTACTGGATCTAGGAATTGGATGAGATCCAATTGATCTTAGAGATCTACCTAGTTAAGCATCATACAATTTGTTGGCCAAAGTCAAGATTGTGTGTTATTTAACGGGATCCTAGCCTACTAGGAAACTAGGTTTCCCGAGTACTCCACAGAGGGTTAGAGGCTCGCCGAAAAATAGTGGGAGGCAAGTATTAGATTTGCAATATTTGTTTAGTTACTTGCCATACGCACTCAATTAAATATCATTCGTCAAATAAATTATATATTAGTTGGACTAATATTTATTGTTGTTTTAATTGAACAGTTGGACTGTATTCAAACTACTTCATTTATAGTTGATTATATAATTGGATTATACTAATCAATATATATTTGAATTTTACCCTTCAAATATAGTTGATTATATAATTGGATTATAGTAATCAATATATTTGGATTTTACCAATCATTTATAATGATTATATAATTGGATTATAGTAATCAATATATATTTGATTTTAACCAATAAAATTGTGATAAGTTATATAGTTAGACTATAGTAATCATTACATTAGATTGTACCTGAAATCGTTGATTAAATAGTTGGACTATTAGAATCAAGATTAAATTGAAGGATTAGTGTTTAAAACATTATCTTAGGGAAAATGTGTTTAGACAACTTTAATTTTTCAAATGGGGAATAAATTTCAGGATGGTCCTGGAAACTAATAAGTTACTTTATTTGATAAAATAACATATTAGGCCTAAGCCCATAGTTAAGCAAACATTAGAGCATGATCTTTGGAAGATCATGTGATGATAACTTTAGTGCTTAAATCCATTATACTTGTCAAAAGGACTCCTTAATTTCCTAATCAGAACTAAGGATTAGATCCTTAAAATATGATGAAGAAATTGAAGGATCTTCATAGATCTATTCTTAGATCTTAGAAGTATTAAATTGCAATTAATAACTCTTGGAGAGTTAATGGCCATTCTCAAAGAGACAAAGCCAAAGTTTGCAAAAAGGCAAGTAGCGCAAGATGCATCTTACTTCAATATTCTAGAAGGCCAAGGCTTGGCCAAAGACTTCTGGAATGTGAAAAAGGGCAAAGGCAAAATCATTATAATCTTCTAGGAAGATAAAGGACATATCCCAAGATGTCTGCCTAAATTGTGGCAAACGGGGTCATTGAAGCATGACTGCCGTATGGACAAAGCAGACATGAAGGAATTGAAGACGAGCAAGGCTCTGATTTCAAGTATGTTTGTCATAAATATGTTCACTACTAGTATTAAAATTGGATTTTAAATACTTAGTGTGATACATAAATATGCATTGATGTGCAGAATCTGCTGTAAGCAGGATACGGACTTCAGTTGAGATTAATCTGCGAATCAGAAACGGGACGACAATCGCTGTTTCAACCGCAGATACCTAAGTTTAGGAACTACCCTCTGGGTGTGTACTTAAATTAGGAAACTGTTATAATGTAACTAGTTTGACTAGAAACATTATCTCTATATCGAGTATAACTCGTTACGAGTATACCTTTATATTCTAGAACACTAAAGTGTTTTATTTTATAAAGATGATATTGAGATAAACACATTAGATGTGAATAATAGTATTTATATTTTGAATATAAATAAATCTCAAACATATAATATGACGAACAAATAGCTCAAACTGATTTGATCATATAAGACTTATTTGTGGCAGTGTTGTCTGGGACACATTAAACAAGACTCGTATATCCACACTTTTGAAGAGTGGATACTAGGACGGATTTGATTCCATTCAAATGAAGTCTACGAATCTAGTTTATTAGGTAAAGTACCTAAAATACCTTTTACTTGGTGAAAGTGCAAGAACCACCGATCTGTTAGCCCTATTCATAGTGAAGCAAGTGGGCCCATGTCTAGCTAGGCTAGAGGTGGATATGAATGTTTCGTGACCTTACGGATGTGACATCGCGTTATGGTTATATGTTTCTTTTGAAAAATAAATCAGAAACTTTTAGAGTTTCGACAAGAAATAGACGAACAGATCGGCTAAAGTATTAAAACATCACGGTTTGACCATAATGAAAATACTTAAGCAGTAAGTTTCTCATATACTTGAAATAGTATAGTATTCTTTCAATGGGGACTCCTCCCGGAACACGTCATTTTGACGGTGTGTCAGAACGGAGAAACCAAATTTTGTTGGACATGATAAGGTTAATCATGAGTCGCTCTGAGCTACCATTTTCCTTCAAAAGGGATAAGCATTAACAGTGAAATACTTATTTTGAATAAGGTTCCATGAAAATCTGTTTGACAGATTTCATATTAGATATAAACAAGAAAGAAACTGGTCTTTCTCACTCCTAATGATTTGGGAATGCTAGGCATACGTTTGGATGATACCAAACTAGAACCCAAATTGGATAAGTGCCTAATGTAATTGGTTATTGTAGGACACAGAACTTGACGACTCTGTCCTAGGCTCGCGGCCTAGTTGGGAGTACGAAATAACATGGAGTCGCCACCCGGTGTGAACCGGGACAAATATTTAAGGCCGCACTCACCCCTCGCAAGGGAAGACCTCAAACCGTTAGGTTCGGAATGGTCCCTTACTTTTGTCACTTGTGATGATATGATTTGTGCAATAAACTAACCGAATCTATTCAACATTCATGCTCAAGGGTACTTAGATCTAACATGCTTTCATCCAAATAACTCCACGTAACACAACGAGCATATCGAACCATTAAACCAAAGTAAACAAATAACTAATTAACATAACATAAACTAAACGAAAAATCATGCATAAACAATGAAGAAACAACATGCCTAAATAACACAATCATGCTTTGAAAATTAAATAACAAGACTAAATTAACTCATGCTTAAAATAATAAATAAACGGCCTAGAACTATGACATGCTCAAATAAAAATTTGGATGAGACGAGATACATGCATCTTAAGTGGTACGTGGCGTTGTATCCCGAGTGCAGACCGCAATACCGTCTATTCGGAATCGGCTACGGAATTTACGTCCGGGTTTCCATCCGATATACCACAAAAGGGAACACATATCCCGCTCATCCAACAATCACATCATGCCTCAAACGACTCTCATGAAATAATATTTTAAAATAAATAAAATAAAATGAAAGATGATAAATAAAAAGGTGCCCTCAGGTCTAACCTCTTTTGTCATCCAAGAAATGGCGTTACACGTCCGTTGAAAGGTTGAATGATCTGCAACTCTTTCGGTTCACTAACTCAACGTTTTTCCTCGCTGTTTTACTGTTCGAGCTGCTGTTTTTTACTCTGTTTCGCTGCTGTTTTAATGTTGTTTTTCAAGTCACTGTTTTGGTCATTTCGGAGACTGTTTTGGGTGATTTGGAGGGCTAATTGGCTGCGGTTTTTGGTGATTTTTCAGAGGGTTTTTGTGCAGTTTTTTAGTACAGTTTTGGGGTATTTTAGGGGCTGTTTTGGGCAATTTTTTTGGTGCAGTTTTTGGTTAGTTCGGGGACTATTTTGGGCAGTTTTGTGGGTTTAGGAGCTGTATTTATGGGGATTCTCTCGGCAGTGGGCAGTGGTCTTAGGTGCGGATGTGTGTGTTGTTACTGGATGAGGGCTGGTGCTTTAAATTTGTTTACTGAGGGTTGAGAGGTGGGCTACGTGCGTTTGAGAGTCAAGGTGATGTGCGCATTCTGTGTTGATTATAGGGGCTGCTGAAGGTCGGTTTATGGTGTGTTTGTTCAGTCGGTTGCAGGCTAGTTTGGTGATGGTGTGAAGCCTCTAGGATGCGTGGCAGTGTGAGAGGCTGGTGGCGTAATTTTGTGGGAGTTATGTGGCTTACGTTTGAAGGGTTGCAGGCTAGTTTGGTGAGGGGCTGGTGGCGTGATTAATGGCCGTGTGTATGTGTGTGAGCGTGGGGATTGTGGGCGACGTGTGAGGCTGTGTGGCAGGCTAAGCGGGGAGGTATGCGGCTATGAACGTGAGGCAAGAGGAGGGGCGGGCGTGGAGTGGGCTGATTCGTGGACAAGGGCTGTGCAGAGAAATTTGTATTTTTTGTGTGAATCTCTTGTGTGAATGTGCCGGCCAGGGTTTGGTAAGGGGGTGAATGGTTCTTTTTATAGGCCAAGGGAGGGGATTTACCTTGTTGGGGAAGGAATATGATTTGTGTATTAATTGAGGATATCTTTTAATTTAGTATGTGATAAGGAAAATCTTTTAATTAAGGGAAGTGATTTGATTTATTCTTTTTAGTTAAGGATATGATTTATTTAAATTGGTAGGTGATTTAATTAAATTAGGAATGTGATTTATGTATTTTAGGAAAGGGATTTAATTTAATTTAGGAAGGTGATTTAATTTGTGAAATGCGTTTTAATTATTTAATTTGTGAGATGTGTTTTAAATGTTTTAATTATTTTTTGGATGTGATTTAATGGTTTGGTGTGTTTTAAAACAGAGGTCCAATAAGCGAACCCGAAGCGAAACAAGCTAGTTAAATGTGACAAAATACTAATTTCCAACTGTACCCTTCCAACGTCTGTTTCCGCGGCTTTCACACTAAATAGGTAGTGTCTCCATACGAGACTCATCATCGGGCTGATATGCAAAAATGAAATGCCTACAGTCGCCACCACTTTGATGGGACTTGTGCAGTGTGTGACAATGACAATCCTATCAAAGTACGTGCAATGCATTTTTACTTACCTGGCTCTCCAGTTGTCACCTGGTCTGCTTGCTGCTTTGAACTGAGTTGATATGGTGGCGAGGTGCCTCGACCCCTGGGCTTTGTTCCCGAACCACCGAATGTGAACTGTGCTGATGATGTAGTGGGCCCTCGACCCTGGGACGCGTCCCGGAACTGCAATTGATGTTTGGGCCCTCGACCCTGGGACACATCTTAAAAGTGATGATGAATGAATTTTTGGCTTGCCAGCTGCCACCTGACTTACCTGCTGTTTTGAACTGAATTGATATGATGGCGAGGTGCCTCGACCTCTGGGCTTTGTTCCCGAACCACTGAATGTGAACTGTGATGATGATATAGTGGGCCCTCGACCCTGGGATGCATCCCGGAACTGCAACCGATGTTTGGGCCCTCGACCCTGGGACACATCTTAAAAGTGATGATGAATGAATTTTTGGCTTGCCAGCTGCCACCTGACTTACCTGCTGTTTTGAACTGAATTGATATGATGGCGAGGTGCCTCGACCTCTGGGCTTTGTTCCCGAACCACTGAATGTGAACTGTGATGATGATATAGTGGGCCATCGACCCTGGGATGCATCCCGGAACTGCAACCGACAACGGGGGCACCTCGACCCTAGGCACGCATCTCGACCAATACTGCTGACAATATGGACCTCGCCCTGAATATGATGATGTAGTGGGCACCTCGACCCTGGGTACGCATCTCGACCCAGAACTACAACCGATAACGGGGGCACCTCGACCCTGGGCACGCATCTCGACGCAATACCGCTGACAATAGGGACCTCGCCCTCGATTATGATGATGTAGTGGGCACATCGACCCTGGGTACACATCTCGACCCGGAACTACAACCGACAACGGGGGCACCTCGACCCTGGGCACGCATCTCGACCCAATACCGCTGACAATAGGGACCTCCCCCTCGATTATGATGATGTAGTGGGCACCTCGACCCTGGGTACGCATCTTGACCCGGAACTACAACCGACAACGGGGGCACCTCGACCCTTGGCACGCATCTTGACCCAATACCGCTGAAAATAGGGACATCGCCCTGAATATGATGATGTAGTGGGAACCTCGACCCTGGGCACGCATCTCGACCCAATACCGCTGACAATAGGGACCTCGCCCTGAATATGATGATGTAGTGGGCACCTCGACCCTCGGCACGCATCTCGACCCAATATTGCTGACAATAGGGACCTCGCCTGAATATGATGATGTAGTGGGCACTTCGACCCTGGGCACGCATCTTGACCCGGAACTACAACCGAAAATGGGGGCACCTCGACCCTAGGCACGCATCTCGACCCAATACCGCTGACAATATGGACTCACCCTCAAACTGATACTGATGTGGTGTGATGAGGTCCATTCCCGAACCGTCACCGGATGTGGTCCATTCCCGAACCGATCTCCATTCCCGGAGTCTGACTGTGATATGGTGTAATGAGGTTCATTCCCGAACCGATCTCCATTCCCGGAGTGTGACTGTGATATGGTGTGATGAGGTCCATTCCCGAACCGTCACCAGATGTGGTCCATTCCCGAACCGATCTCCATTCTCGGACTGTCCATTCTCAGACTAAATCTCCATTCTCGGAGTGCCATTCCCGGCGTGCCATTCTCGGCGTGCTCATTCCCGAGCTTCCCATTCCCGGACTAAATCTCCATTCTCGGAGTGCCATTCCCGGCGTGCCATTCTCGGCGTGCTCATTCCCGAGCTTTCCATTCCCGGACTAAATCTCCATTCTCGGAGTGCCATTCCCGGCGTGCTATTCTCGGCATGCTTATTCTCGAGCTGTCTATTCCTGGACTATATCTCCATTCTCGGAGTGCCATTCCCGGAGTGCCATTCCCAGCGTGTCCATTCCCGGACTTATCCATTCCCGGACTATATCTCCATTCTCAGAGTGCCAATCCCGGTGTGCCATTCTCGGCGTGTCCATTCCCGGACTAAACTGATTTGATGTAATGTTGGCCTCAACCCCAGAATGCCATACCCGGCAATGCTGATCTGATGTAATGTGGGCCTCGCCCCCAGAATGCCATACCCGGCAATGCTGATACTGATGTAATGTGGGCCTCGCCCCCAGAATGCCATACCCGACAAGACTGATATTGATGTAATCGGGGCCTCGCCCCCAGAGTGCCATACCCGGCAAGACTGATACTGATGCTAATACGGGCCTCACCCCAAACTGATGCTGATGTGGGCCTCGCCCTAAAATGATGCTGATGTGGGCCTCGGCACTGGGATTCATTCCAAATTCCGACGACATGGGCCTCGGCCCTGGGATTCATTCCAAATTCTGAATACGTGCACCTCGGCCCTGTGATTCATTCCAAATTCTGAAGACGTGGGCCTCGGCCCTGGGATTCATTCCAAAACTATGCTGATGTGGGCCTCGGCCCTAGGATTCATTCCTGAAATTGATGCTTACAATGCGGGCTTCAACCCTAGGACTCATCCTTAAAACTGGTATTGATGCTGATGCGGGCCTCGCCCCCGGGACTCATCCATAAAAATGAAACTGATATGGGCCTCAACCCTGGGATTCATTCCCAAAACCACTACTCATTTGTTGCTGATTCTGGTTGGCTTGTCTTTGCCGCTTTCTATTTTTCTTCTTTGAAACCTGTGAATATAAAACAAAACAAACACAAAAAAGAATGCAAAATATGTTACGTGTATGCATGCATACATGAATGAATTTCCTATTCCGTTGGGTTAGGTCTTCCGTCTGTTCTCCAGGTGATTGCTCAGTCTTCTCTCTGGTCTCATGGCTCAATATCTTATTATGTCCCGGATTCACGAGGTGGTAGACTGGTCGCCCCTAGTCTTGGTTTAGCTTTCCGTTGTCCGCTGTTTGTACTTGGTCAAGATGAACCATATGGTGGGGCCTTCCATATCATCATGCTATATCACATGCTATGAAATAGCCCCAATAGCTACAAATATTATCGTCCTCAAAGAATGTTAGTAATGAAACCAGAGAACCTTCAAAACATTCAACGCAACTCAAATCCAAGTCTTTGAATAAATGATCTAAGCCAGAATCAAAGTGTGTGTGCGCAAATGTTCCTTTGCGGATTCATCCCCAGGTAAGCTAACTCAATGATTTTGTTTCAAAAATTGTGGTCGATGGGTCAAACCAACCTAGATGTCTCAATTATACCTGCAGTTGCTTTTCTGTGCTCAATATGGTATGGTTTTCTTTCTCTTTTGTCTCTTTCTTTTTCATTTTGAACTTCTTTTTTTCTTTTCTTTTTTTTTTCTCTTTTCTTCATTCATTTTTTATCATTCTTTCTCTTTTTTTAACACACCTACCCTTTAAGGTAGCATTTCTCCTCAGGGTGGTCCTAATACTCGCCCATGGGTAGCTTCACGCTTATTGGTTATAGGTGGTTCAATTCTTTTCTTTAGAGACTTTTCTTTCATTTTCAACCATACCACACATCATAACACAAGCAAATCATGATAAACATCTAAGCAAACGGTCATTCACCGACCTACAATTTCTTCAACTAGTCGCTTTGCTAACCACTCAGGTTTTCACCGCGAAGAACCTATAGTGAAGTGTTTACGAGTCTAACATAGATTAATCATTCAAAGTATCAGATAAAAGCACATCAAGAGTTTATCGTTTCTAAGGTTTCACCTTAAAGCAATCAATTTCATCATCGGACTTATGCCTAACTATTAAGGACTAAAAACAAACAACAATTTTTTTTTCTTTTTTTTTTTCTGAAGGCCGCCAATGGTCTTTCTATCTCTGCCGTAAATTTCTCTATTTCTCAGTTTCCTTTTCCCCAATATCCATGTTTGCTAAACTCTTCTTTGACAAGTCTTCTTTTATCCCTAACCCAACGGATATCTATGATGGCTTTTAAGACACGAGGGTTAACATGATGCATGTATGCATGAGATGCATGTGATGTATGAGACACAATATGCATGGGGTTATCAAAAGCATAAAGGGTGGCCCTATAGGTCATACAACTATGGTTCAGATGTGGGTTTACAGGAGTGTGGACAAAAGCTCTCGTCGACGAAGGATTGCCCACAACTAGGTCTCCCCACTCAAGGGTCCGAGCGACCAAGTGAGCGCACCTTTTTTATACCTAAAAGTACGTGCCAACGAGTTATGGTGTGTGACTGACTGTCAAATGGATTTCCCATTGTAGATTCCCTAGAGGGAGGGTGGAGCGAGGTTCTCTTAAGTACCCTAACCCCTTAGGCTCTTATCGCTTGGTGACAGGAATAAACAACGAGTCCTCCAAATTAGTCCATCACGGTAGACTACAGTACATGATTATATAGGTGCCTTCACAGCTTTTCCTTATAGAAAGGTAGTGAATGAAGAAAGACACCAAACCATTACCTAGCCTTAAAAGTGCATTTGATTAAACCTTTTCAACCTACGGTAGACACAATTAACTAAAGCACAAATTAAAATCACTACAAGACATTATTTCGGGGCCAATTCTCTTATCCCCAGTGGAGTCGCCAGACTGTAGGACACAGAACTTGACGACGCTGTCCTAGGCTCGCGGCCTAGTTGGGAGTACGAAATAACATGGAGTCGCCACCCAGTGTGAACCGGGACAAATATTTAAGGCCGCACTCACCCCTCGCAAGGGAAGACCTCAAACCATTGGGTTCGAAATGGTCTCTTACTTATGTCACTTGTGATGATATGATTTGTGCAATAAACTAACCGAATCTATTCAACATTCATGCTCAAGGGTACTTAGATCTAACATGCTTTCATCCAAATAACTCCACGCAATATAACACAACCAGCATATCGAACCATTAAACCAAAGTAAACAAATAACTAATTAAACATAAACTTAAACTAAACGAAACATCATGCATAAAGAATGAAGAAACAACATGCCTAAATAACACAATCATGCTTTGAAAATTAAATAACAAGACTAAATTAACTCATGCTTAAAATAATAAATAAACGGCCTAGAACTATGACATGCTCAAATAAAAATTTGGATGAGACGAGATACGTGCATCTTAAGTGGTACGTGGCGTTGTATCCCGAGTGCAGACCGCAATACCGTCCATTCGGAATCGGCTACGGAATTTACGTCTGGATTTCCATCCGATATACCACAAAAGGGAACACATATCCCGCTCATCCAACAATCACATCATGCCTCAAACGACTCTCATAAAATAATATTTTAAAATAAATAAAATAAAATGAAAGATGATAAATAAAAAGGTGCCCTCAGGTCTAACCTCTTTTTTCGTCCAAGAAATGGCGTTACACGTCCGTTGGAAGGTTGAATGATCCGGAACTCTTTTGGTTCACTAACTCAACGTCTTTCCTCGCTGTTTTGCTGTTTGAGCTGCTGTTTTTTACTCTGTTTCACTGCTGTTTTGCTGCTGTTTTTCAGGTCACTGTTTTGGTTGTTTAGGGGACTATTTTTGGTGATTTGGAGGGCTAATTGGCTGCGGTTTTGGTGATTTTTCAGAGGGTTTTTGTTCAGTTTTTTAGTGCAGTTTTGGGTAATTTTTTGGGTGCAGTTTTGGGTTAGTTCGGGGACTGTTTTGTACAGTTTTGGGTTAGTTCGGGAACTGTTTTGGGCAGTTTTGTGGGTTTAGGGGCTGTATTTATGGGGATTCTCTCGGCAGTGGGTAGTGGTCTTAGGTGCGGATATGTGTGTTGTTACTGGATGAGAGCTGGTGCTTTAAATTTGTTTACTGAGGGTTGAGAGGAGGGCTACGTGCGTTTGAGAGTCAAGGTGATGTGCGTATTCTGTGTTGATTATAGGGGCTGCTGAAGGTCGGTTTATGGTGTGTTTGTTCAGTCGGTTGCATGCTAGTTTGGTGATGGTGAGAAGCCTCTAGGATGCATGGCAGTGTGAGAGGCTTGGTGGCGTAATTTTGTGGGAGTTATGTGGCTTACGTTTGAAGGGTTGCAGGCTAGTTTGGTGAGGGGCTGGTGGCGTGATTAATGGCCGTGTGTATGTGTGTGAGCGTGGGGATTGTAGGCGACCTGTGAGGCTGTGTGGCAGGCTAAGTGGGGAGGTATGCGGCTATGAACGTGAGGCAATAGGAGGGGCAGGCGTGGAGTGGGCTGATTCATGGACAAGGGCTGTGCGGAGAAATTTGTATTTTTTGTGTGAATCTCTTGTGTGAATGTGCCGGCCAGGGTTTGGTAAGGGGGTGAATGGTTCTTTTTATAGGCCAAGGGAGGGGATTTACCTTGTTGGGGAAGGAATATGATTTGTGTATTAATTGAGGATATCTTTTAATTTAGTATGTGATAAGGAAAATCTTTTAATTAAGGGAAGTGATTTGATTTATTCTTTTTAGTTAAGGATATGATTTATTTAAATTGGTAGGTGATTTAATTAAATTAGGAATGTGATTTATGTATTTTAGGAAATGGATTTAATTTATTTAGGAAGGTGATTTAATTTGTGAAATGTGTTTTAATTTAATTTAATTTTGTTTTAATTATTTAATTTGTGAGATGTGTTTTAAATGTTTTAATTATTTTTTGGATGTGATTTAATGGGTTTGGTGTGTTTTAAAACAGAGGTCCAATAAGCGAACCCGAAGCGAAACAAGCGAGTTAAATCTGACAAAATACTAATTTCCAACTTTACCCTTCCAACGTCTGTTTCCCGCGGCTTTCACAACTAAATAGGTAGTGTCTCCATACGAGACTCATCATCGGGCTGATATGCAAAAATGCAATGCCTACAGTTATCCTAAGGAAAGCAAAGTATAATACTTATACAACTCACTAGAGAACAATGTAATTGTTGCTCACCATGCGGTTTTCCTAAAAGGAATACCGATATGCAGTGGTAAGTGGGAGGATAGTAAAACTCGATGAAAAATCAGAGTTATACTGTTCAAGGCACCAAGTCCTTAATAGAACACAAACAGTTCATCAAGGATGAAACTGTACCAGTAATCTTCGAATACACAAGAACCGCGTAGGTCGGAGAGAGTCAGAAAACAACCTGGGGTATGAGTTTCTGATCTCACCTCATAAAGATGTCAATCTTATTGGGGAAAACGAACTGACTACGTATGAGGAAGTGATACAAGGTATCAACTCCCTATCATGGCAAAGTGTCATGAGTCCGAAATGGATTCCATGTATATCAACAATGTTTGGACACTAGTTGTTGTACCGCAAGGCATTATGCCTATTGGTACTATATAAGTCTTCAAGGAAGACATATGTGGATGGCAGCATACCAACGTACTGAGCTAGGCTTTTAGCGGAAAGGTATCGTTATCAACATTGTGTTGATTACAACGAAATATTTTACATGTTGCCACATTAAATCCATTTGGATAATGCTTGCTGATGCTGCATGTTTCATTTATGAAATATGGCAGCTGAACCGAAAAATCGCTTTCCTGAAAAGGAAACCTTTTGAAGGATGTTTGCAACATCCTGGCGGTTTTGTCGTACCAAAACTAGCAAACAAGGTTTGCAGGTTATTCGATCAATAGAGGGATTAAAGTAAGCATTATGTTCTTGGAACTAACGTTTTGATGTAATCATAATGGTGTATGAATTAATTCAAAATGAAATGATTCTTGTGTATATAAGGAGGTTAGTGGGAGCGCACTGACAATGATGTCCTAATTAATGATGATATGTCATTTCTTGGAAATGATGTTCCTATATTACGATCGGTGAAAGCTTGGCTTTCATTAAAATTCTCCGTAGAATTCTTGGGAGTAACAACCTTTATTCTAGGAATAAAAATCTACTGAGTTAGATCTAGAGGTTATTGACACTCTGCGAGAACTCGTACATTGAAAAATGTACGAAACCTAGTGTCTCATATGCTTTGAGCATATGGATTCACAAACAGGTCAATCCAAGTGATAGTCACTGGATTGATATTAAGAACATCCGTTAGTATCTTAGAGAACTAAGTATGATGTCTTAATCTGTGGAGAAGGAGAACTTAAAGTGACTGGGATCACAGCGGCAAGTTTCCTAACCGATAAAAACGACTTTAAGTCGCTAAATGGTACTATACAGTTTGAATAACGGTACAGTAAGCTGGAAATCTTCCAAGCAAGATGTTGTTACCGAATAAACAACAAATGCAGGTTATTGCTGCTACTGAGGCAGCAATAGAAGCCATTTGGGTCGATAATAAATCTAATTAGATTAGATATAGTTCTGTTAGCAGCTGAGCTATGCGTCAGCACAAGCTAAAGAATTAATGGTCTCATCAACGATCCAGATATATACTTGACTATTCATCTGATTCGTTCGGATCATACATCCTGGCGATGTGATGATCGAATAAATTGCATCAGACGATAATCATACAAATCCGCTGACGAAAATATTTCCTCAGCAGTTTGAGCGAACCGTACATAGTTTGGGTGTAAGACACTCGAGTGACTGGTTATAGGCCAAGTGGGAGATTGTTGGACAGTTATGACCCATAGCGTCACTATTTGTACAGATCATGGTGTTGTTGTATAAATTAACTATGTGACAATGAGATTGCACTCTTATCATTTGTGATTAGATCACCTAGATGTATAAATGATAGGAGGTCCCTATGATTAGTTCCTGGATTGAGATTATATGAGACAGTATCAGTCCTCGAAGGATTAATCATTAAATATCCATAGTCGTAGTATTATCGAGATTGGACATCGATAATGCGGAATAGACTAGTATTATACTTGTGCGCGTTATGTGAGATCATAACGGCATAGTTCTCATGCAAGTGTGATAGAAGGTTGTGTTTTACCGATGGTACGGAAAACAGCTTCGCTCTGGATAGAACCCTCGGAATTCCATTGGTAGTATGACCATGTGTCTATGGAAGTCCGAAATCAGGGTAGGTGTATTTGGTCTTAACCTGAGACTTGCATCGCTAATACTTGCGACAATCGGTATGCTTTAGTTTTGGTCGTCCAGGGCTTTAACAGGTTCTGTGTACACCTCTGCTGGGTATATCGAGAATCGTAGTGTATTGGGTGTGATGTCAAGACGGAAGTATCACTCCAGTCATAGTGGAGATGATGTCACGTAGGATATGGTACTAGTGCTCTTAAGTACTGCAGTCATCGGGATATTATGACTAGGTCATGTATGTTCGATTATAGAGACTAGTTACCAGACATCCGACATGTGCTTCGTACGGGGCAGACACATTCCAGCCCCAGGCCTAGCACGTGACATTCGATACTGGATAGCAATATGCAATACTACGTATACTACGCCTGACATAGATTATATATTCCAGTAAGAATATTTCTGGAGAATTGGGTAGGCACGGTGCTTTGCTAGAAGCCAACCATGTCTTGTAAATCGGTAAGTACGTGGTACGAGGTACGCACGTATTCGGATAATCTGATGACCGTATTTACTGCCAACATATCCAGGGATCTCTTGGGTCGCTTCCCAAAGATTCACCGATGACAGTTGATTTAAATTAGAATTAATCTGGGATTAATTAAGAGAGAGAATTAATCTAGGAATAATTAAGATGGAGAAAATTAATCTAGGATTAATTGAAGTATTATTTAATCTGGGATTTAATGTGTTCGGAAGAGAGAGAATGCGATTAATTTGGAATTAATCGGTAAAATAAATTTAATAGTTAAATTTGATTTTTCTATTTAATTTATTCCTATAGGCTAAAATTAATATATCGGATATATTAATATGAATTGGATTTCATTACGAAATTAAAGTTGGACTTTAATGCGAATGAATGAATTAATTTAGAATTAATTCGTAGATGACGTTCGTAATATATTTGCGAAGTATCGTTATTTAATTAAATTAGATTTAATTATTTAGCGACGAAAGTTCGTTTAATCGGATTAAACGGAACCGCGCCACGGCAAATGTTCGTATAGACATTTTGAGTTTTGAATTCAAAATGGTGGGGCCCACTTCGCACATGTCACACATGTGAAGTGGTGGTTGGAAAGTGGTTGGCATTTATGCCAAAACCACTTGCTTTCCAACCACTTGGTTTAGGTGAAACCAAATTACCCCAACTACATGGTTTTGGGTCAAAGGGTAAAACCCTTTAACAAAATCAAAAAGCCTTCTCTCTCTCTTCACTCTACACACTTGTAACACATTTTGGAAAATGAAAACCCTAATACTCTCTACAATGGGCGTGTGCCTCTTCCTCCATTCTCTTTGATTTTGTTACAAAATCAACATAGCTATCACTTGGAGAAATCAACTAAGGTGATGGGGAAACTACTTCAAGAGTTGGAATCATCACTTAAAGCTTGGATCTTGGAGATCTCTTCTCAAAATTTTAAAGCTTAAATCCGTTCATTGTAAGTATATTCCGCAACTTATTTTGAATTTATGAACACTTTTTCTTGCTTATTAGATCCTTGGAATGTTCTAGGAACACTAACATTTCCTCCATCTGTGGAACTGCATCTTTTGGAGGTTCTGCAATTGTTGCATTCATTCCAATATCTTTGTTGATCTCAGTACCGCTTTTCAAAGTAATGACTTGACATTGCTCCTTCCCTCGTTTCCTTGGATTGGGTTTTGTGTTGCTGGGAAGATTACCTGGCGGTCTGTAACTCTGTGCATTGGCCAGTTGTCCAATTTGATTCTCCAGTGCTTTGATGGAAGTAGATTGGCTTTGAAATATAGCATCATATGCTACTTATTGCTTTTTGAACATCACTGCAATCCATTCTTTCATTTCTGGTTCTTTTTCAAACTCTTGGCTTTTGTTCTGTTGCTGGAATCCAGATGGTGGAAAATTCTTTTCCCCTGAATTGTTGCTCCATGAAAAATTGGGATGATTCCTCCACCCTGGGTTGTAGTGTTGGACAATTATGACACATAACATCACTATTTGTACAGATCATGGTGTTGTTGTACAAATTAACTATGTTACAAAGGAAATTGCCCTTTTATCATTTATAATTAGATTACCAAGATGTATAAATGATAGAAAGTCCATATGATTAGTTCCGGATTTAGATGATATGAGACAATATCAATCTATAAAGGTTTAATCATTAAATATCCCTAGTCAGAGTATTATCGAGATTGGACATCGATAATGCGGAAAAAACTAGTATTACACTTGTGCACGTTGTGGGAGCATAACGGCATAGTTCTCATATATTTGGGTATATGATACTCATGCAAGTGTAATAGTAGGTTGTGTTTACCGATGATACGAGAACAGCTTCGCTCTGGATAGACCCCTCAGAATTACATTGGTAGTATGACTATGTGTCTATGGAAGTCCGAATCAGGGTAGGTGTATTTGGTCTTAACCTGAGACTTGCACCGCTAATACTTGCGACAATCAATATACTTTGGTTTTGGTTGTCCAGGGCTTTAACAGGTTATGTGTATGCCTCTTCTGAGTATATTGAGAATCGTAGTGTATTGGGTGTGATGTCAAGACAAAAGTATCACTCCAGTCATAGTGGAGATGATGATCACGTAGGATACGGAACTGGTTCTCTTATATGCTACATCTATTAGGATATTATGACTAGGTCATGTTTATCCGATTATAGAGACTAGTTACCAGAGATCCGATATGTGCTTCGTACGGGGCATACACATTTCCAGCCTCAGGCCTTGGACGTGACATCCGATACTGGATCGAAATATGCAATACTACGTATACTACGCCTGATATAGATCACATATTCCAGTAAGAATATTTCTGGAGAATTGGGTAGGCATGGTGCTTTGCTAGAAGCCAACCATGTCTTGTAAATCGGTAAAAACGTAGTACTAAGTACGTACGTGTTTGGATAGTCCGACGACCGAATTTACTGTCAACATATCTGGGGATCTCATGGGTCGCTTCCCGAAGATTCACCGATGACGTATGACTCACACTTTATTAATCTGGGATTAATTATAAGATAGAGAAAATTATTCTGGGATTAATTACAGAGATATTTTATCTGGGATAAAATATTATTTAAAGAGAGAGAACAATTAATTTAGAATTAATCGATAAAATAATATATTCGATATATTATACGAAATTGGACTTCGACGCAGAATTAAAATTGGATTTTAATTCGGGCGAACGAGTTAATTTAGAATTAATTCGTCAGGATGTGAATAGTAATTTTGCTAGGCAAAATTATTTAATTGAATTTGATTTAATTACGTCGCAATGGAAAATTCGTTAATTCGGAATTAGCGAACCCGAGCCCGGGAGTGTTTGCGGGTGCACTCGCATTTCGAATTCAAGTGCGGCCCACAAGTCACATCAAGCGTCAAATCACTTGTCACTTTGAGTGATGTGACAACTTGTCACTTGTGATTGATGGTGGTAGTTGGATAGCTTTAATGCTTGTACCTTTTTGACATTTGGAAATTCAAAAAAATTGGTATATGTTTTAATTTATTTTGGAAATCAATTAAAAAACAACAACAACACATTCTCTCCTTCTCTCCTCTCTTCACTCTCTCGGCCAAGGGCCATCTTCTTCCTCAAAATTCTGCAAATGTCGAGACTTGAAGGAGAAGTTTAGGAAAGTTTGTGGCAAAATTTCCAAGGTGCTAGCACACTTATGAGTCATCCGAAGGTGATAGGGAAACCCACCCGTGGGCATGTAATCACACACAAAGCGTGGAGCTTGATGGATCACCATGGCCGAATTTTTGGAGCACAAAATGGATCAAATGTCGTGAGCCACCTTGGAGGAAAGCTTGAAGTTTTTGTTGTTCCTCGCATCGCCAAATCCTATCAATGTAAGTATGATTCCGCCATTCTTCATTGTTGTATTCGCACATATTTCTTGCTTGAAATCGATCCCGGGACTAACTAGAAACCCAACAATGGTATCTTGAGCCATTTTGAGAATGAAATTTGATTAGGGTAAAATTGGGCAAAATTGATTTGAGCATGTTTAAGTGAATTTTTTTTCCCAAGGGGTGTGGCTTGGTGGTGTAGGGTTCAGGATCTCACCTTGAGGTTCTGGGTTCGAATCCAGGGGGTGCACTTCTTGTAAGAGCCTGGGACAGCCGGTGGTTTTACCTGCGCCGCGGCCCAGAATGGGTGGTTTGGTGGCGGGGTTTCCATCGTTTCCAAAAAAAAAAAAAATAATAATGTTTGAGTGAAATTGATTGTTTGGATATGCTTAAATTATGATAACATAGTGTTATGCATTGTCAATTTGATGAAAATTGGATTGGATAAATTTTCCCCAATATGTTAGGCTTGGTCAAAACTATACTTGCCCTAAATGTCATGGTATTTTTTGATTTTGATCATTGGATGAGTTGAAATTATTTAGGTAATGTTGATTTTGGATTCAATTGGATTGAAAACAAAATCGAACAAAGAAAACCCTAAAATGCTGTGACATGTGAAGAATGAAAATGATTGATTTTTTGATTCCAATATGTTGGACATATGTTGATGTTAATGAGCATAATTAATTGAGTGAATTAGTATTTTGAAAATGTTAATTTGGTTAATTAATTATGGCATACACTTTGGTTAATTTAATTATGAAATTTGGAATTTTGAAATTACATTAATTGGGCCAAATTTGGAATTGTGCTTTTAAAGTTGTAATTGGGCTTAAATGGGCTTGGTTGGGCCAATTTTGGTTTAGGATAATTGGTTGGATCCAATTAGGCCCAAAACCATATCCATAAAGTCCAAATATGACTTAATGGACCTTTAACTTTAATTGGGCCTAATGGGCCTAAATTGGTTTCTTGGCAAATAAGGGTGATTCCTTAAATGGGCTTTGGTATTTTGGGTTTGACCCATATTGACCAAAAGTCCATGCCTTAAGAAATTAATTGAAAGTCCATTGGACTTTAATTAAATTGACATTGGATGTTAATTGGCCTTTGAGACCCGTAACGATTAGATTTAGAATCTAAGTCGTAAAGGCACATTAAAAAGTGTAATTATTTAATTTAGAATTAAATATAGAATTAGTATTAAATACAAATTAAATTGGATTTAATGTTGTAGTTTAATATAATTCGTGAATTCGTACTTTGAGTACTTATTCGCAAAATGAGTTGGACTCGCGCAAAATCAAATCGTTGTTTGAACATTGGATGGTAATTAATTTTCAGATTAATTAATTGGATTAGATTGATTGATAACATGTTTTGTGTGAATACATGGATGCGATGTATGAATAATGTATATCAGATGGATATTAGATGGGTGAGGGCAATTTTGGAAATTGTTGTAATAAATTTAGAATTTATTAAATTGGACCTGCGTGTCCAGCCTATTACCTCTTGACTCTTTGTATTTCTCTTCTCACCTATTCCCCTCAATGTAAATGAGGTTTCTTTAGAAGTGTCATGTAATCGGGTAGAAGTAATACTTGTGCTAGCGGGAGAGAGGAAATGGAGAGATTTTTTCTAGGAACAGTGTGTTTAAGTATCCATCTGTATCTCATTATTATTTTATTTACTTACGCACCTTATTATGTGTTTAGAATGCATGTTTAAGGGTTTATGATGATGAGACCTTAACAAAGATAATTAATTGGTTGCCAATTACGCGAAAAACCCTCACAACATATTAACCGATTTTTCCTTCCATTGAGTGATTCTTACTCAAGATCCAAGATTAGCACTGGTTTATTGGCCAAAGTTAAGACCTTTGTCCATCATAGATGTGTTTGAATCATGAAAGCTTTGTTCCATATTGGTGTCTTGTCCAAGTTGTGATTTGTTGGCCAAAGTCAAGATCACTTCTTGTCCATCGACATTGATTACGAATCTTTTCATGGTCAACGGGTTCCGCTTAACTGGGATCATTAAGTTTGTTGTGCTAAAGCCAAGGCTTAATTGATTCAGAGGAAAAAGGTTAGGCAATATATTGGATATATTGGCATATATAAGATATATGTTTTGGACTTGGACGTCCACCTACTGGATATAGGAATTGGATGGGATCCAATTGATCTTAGAGATCTACCTAGTTAATTATCATACAATTTGTTGGCCAAAGTCAAGATTGTGTGTTATTTAACGGGATCCTAGCCCACTAGGAAACAAGGTTTCCCGAGTACTCCACATAGGGTTAGAGGCTCGCCAAAAATTAGTGGGAGGCAAGTATTAAATTTGTAATATTCGTTTAGTTACTTGTCATACGCGCTCATTTCATTTTTGTCAAAATATTAATATATTAGTTGGACTAATATTTAATTTTGTTTTAAAATTAAACAGTTAGACTGTATTCAAACTATTTCAATTAATAGTTGATTTTATAATTTGATTATAGTAATCAATATAATTGAATTTAATCAATTAAATTATAGTTGATTATATAGTTAGACTATAGTAATCATTATAATAAATAGTACCTAAAATCGTTGATTAAATAGTTGGACTATTAGAATCAAGATAAATGAAAGATCGGTGTTTAAAACATAATCCTTTGTGAAAATGTATTTAAACGACTTTAATTTTCATATTGGGAATAAAATCTCAGGATAGTCCTGGGTAACCAAAAAGTTACTTTATTTGATATAGTAACGTCTCGAGCCTAAGCCCGGAGTTGAGCAAATAGTAGAACATGATATTTGGAATATTCATGTGATGATAACTTTAGTTCTTAATCCGTTATGCTTGTCGTAAAGACTCCTTAATTTCTTTGTCAGAACTAAGGATTAGATCCTTATAGTATGATAATGAAATTGAAGGATCTTCATAGATCTATCTTTAGATCTTAGAAGAACAAATTGCAATAGAAAAATCTTAGAGAGTTAATGGTTATACTCAATGAGATAAAGCCAGAGTTTGCAATAGGCAAGAAGCGCAAGACGCATCTTACTTCGACATTCCAGAAGGCCAAGGCTTGGACAAAGGCTTCAGAGGTGTAGAAAAAGGGCAAAGGAAAAATCATTATAATCTTCTGGGAAGACAAAGGATATATCCCAAGATGTATGCCTAAACTGTGGCAAACGGGGTCACTGGATGCGTGACTGTCGTATGGACAAGGCAGATATGAAGGAACTAAAGAGGGGCAAGGCTCCGACTTCAAATATGTTTGTCATAAACATGTTCGCTACTAGTATTAAAATTGGATTTTAGATACTGGATGTGATATATAAATATGCATTGATGTGCAGAATCTGCTGGTAAGCAGGAGACTGACTTCAGTTGAGATTAATTTGTGAGTTGGAAACGGGACGAAAGTCACTGTTTTAACCGTAGAAACCTAAGTTTAGGAACTACCCTTAGGGTGTGTACTTAAATTAGGAAACTTTTATAATGTAACTAGTTTGGCTAGAAATATTATCTCTATATCAGGGTTTAACCCGTTGCGGGTATACCTTTATATTCTAGAACACTAAAGTGTTTTATTTTATAAAGATGATATTGAGATAAACATATTAAATGTGAATAACAGTATTTATATTTTGAATATAAAAGAATCTCGAACATATGATATGACAAACAAATAGTTCAAACTGATTTAATCAGATGAGACTTATTTGTGGCATTATTGTCTGGGACACAATTAACAAGACGCGTATATCCACACTATTGAAGAGTGGATACTATGACGGATTTGATTCTATTCAAATGATGTCTACGAATCTAATTTATTAGGCAAAGTGCCTAAAACACCTTTTACTTGGTAAAAGTGTAACTGCCACCGATCTGTTAGCCCTTGTTCATAGTAACATTAGTGGGCCCATGTCTAGCTAGGCTAGAGGTGGATATGAATGTTTCGTGACCTTTACAGATGTGGCATCGCGTTATGGTTATATGTTTCTTTTGAAACACGAATCGGAAACTTTTAGAGTTTCGACACGAAATAGACAAACAGATCGGCTAAAGTATTAAACACCGTGATTGGACCATGATGAAAATACTTAAGCAATAAGTTTCTCAAATACTTGAAAGAGTATAGTATTCTTTCAATGAGGACTCCTTCCAGAACACATCAATTTGACGTTGTGTCCGAACAAAGAAACCGAATTTTATTGGACATGATAAGGTTAATCATGAGTCGCTCTGAGCTACCATTTCTTTCAAGGGATACGCATTAACAGTGCAAAACATATTTTGAATAAGGTTCCATAAAAATCTGTTAGACATATTTCATATTAGATATGAACAGGAAAGAAACCGGGTTTTCTCATTCCTGAAGATTTGGGTATGCTAGCCATATGTTTGGATGATACCAAACTAGAACCCAAATCGGATAAGTGCTTAATTGTGGGTTATCCTAAGGAAACCAAAGTATAGTACTTATACAACTCACAAGAGAACAATGTAATTGTTGCTCACCAAGCGGTTTTCTTAAGAGGAATACCTATATGCAGTGGTAAGTGGGAGGAAAGTAAAAGTCGATGAAAATCAGAGTAATACTGTTCCAAGCACCGATTCCTTAATGGAACACAAACAGTTCATCAAGGATGAAACTATACCAATAATCTTCGAATACACAAGAACCACGTAAGTCGGAGAGAGTCAGGAAACAACTTGGGAGGTATGGGTTTATTATCTCACCTCGTAAAGATGTCAATCTTATTGAGGAATACAAACTGACTACGTATGAGGAAGTGATACAAGGTATCAACTCCCAATTATGGCAAAGTGCCATGAAGTCCGAAATGGATTCCATGTATTCCAACCAAGTTTAGACATTGGTTGTTGTACCGGAAGGCATTGTGCCTATTGGTACTATATAAGTCTTCAAGGAAGACAAACATAGAAGGCAACATACCAACGTACTAAGCTAGGCTTATAGTGAAAAGGGATCGTTATCAACATTGTGTCGATTACGACGAAACCTTTTACCTGTTGCCATTGTTAAATCCATTTGGCTAATGCTTGCTGATGCTGCATGTTTCATTTATGAAATATGGCAGCTGAATGTCAAAATCGCTTTCCTTAAACGGAAACCTTTTGGAGGATGTTTATAACATCCTGACGGTTTTTTCGTACCAAAACAAGCAAACAAGGTTTGCAGGTTATTCGATCCATTTATGGATTGAAGCAAGCATTGCGTTCTTGGAATTATCGTTTTGATGTAATCATAATGGTATATGATTTAATTCAAAACGAAAATGATTCTTGTGTATATAAGGAGGTTAGTGAGAGCGTACTGACAGTGAATGTCAAAAGTAATGATGATATATCATTTCTTGGAAATGATTTTACCATAATACAGTCGGTGAAAGCTTGGCTTTCAAGAAAATTCTTCGTAGAATTCTTGGGAGAAACAACCTTTATTCTAGGAATAAAGATCTATTGGGATAGATTTAAAGTTGTTGATACTCTCCGAGAACTCGTACATTGAAATAAATGTACTCGACCTGGTGTCTCATATGCTTTGAGCATATGGAGTCACAATCGGGCCAATCCAAGTGATAGTCATTGGATTGATGTTAAGAACATCCTTTAGTATCTTAGATGAACTAAGGATGCTTTCTTATACTATGGAGAATGAGAACTTGAAGTGATTGGGATCACCTCTGCAAGTTTCCAAACCGACTATAAGTCGTAACAAAGGTACTATAAAGTTTGAATAACGGAACAGTGAGCTGGAAATCTTTCATGCAAGATACTGTTACCAAATAAACCACAAAAGTGGATTATTGCTGCAGCTGAGGCAGCAATGGAAGCCATTTGGATCTTAATAATCCTAATAAAATTAGGAGTAGTTCTGTTAGCAGCTGAGCTAGGCTACAACACAGGCTAAAGAATTAATGGTCTTATCAACGATCCCGATATATACTTTATATATTCATCTGATTCGTTCGGATCATACATCATGGCGATGTGATGATCGAATAAATCGCATCAGATGATAACACTGCAAATTCGCTGACGAAAGTTTTTTCTCAGCAGAAGTTTGAGCAAACCATACATAGTTCGGGTGTGGGACACTTGAGTGATTGGCCATAGGCCAAGTGGGAGATTGTTGGACAATTATTACCAATAGCATCACTATTTGTACAGATCATGGTGTTGTTGTACAAATTAACTATCTGACAAAGGAAATTGCCCTTTTATCATTTGTAATTAGATTACCAAGATGTATAAATGATAGAAGGTCCATATGATTAGTTCCGGATTGAGATGATATGAGACAGTATCAATCCATAAAGGTTTAATCATTAAATATCCCTAGTCAGAGTATTATCGAGATTGGACATCGATAATGCGTAAAAGACTAGTATTACACTTGTGCGTGTTTTGGGAGCATAACGGCATAGTTCTTATATATTTGGGTATAGGATACTCATGCAAGTGTAATAGGAGGTTGTGTTTACCGATGATACGGGAACAGCTTCGCTCTGGATAGACCCCTCGGAATTCCATTGGTAGTATGACTATGAGTCTATGGAAGTCCGTATCAGGGTAGGTGTATTTGGTCTTAACCTGAGACTTGCACCGCTAATACTTGCGACAATCAATATACTTTGGTTTTGGTCATCCAGGGCTTTAACAGGTTCTGTGTATGCCTCTTCTGGGTATATTGAGAATCGTAGTGTATTGGGTGTGATGTCAAGACAGAAGTATCACTTTAGTCATAGTGGAGAGGATGATCACGTAGGATACAGAACTGGTTCTCTTATATGCTGCAGCTATCGGGATATTATGACTAGGTCATGTTTATTCGATTATAAAGACTAGTTACCAGAGATCCGATATGTGCTTCGTACGGGGTAGACACATTTCCAGCCCCAGGCCTTGCACGTGACATCCGATACTGGATCAAAATACGCAATACTACGTATACTACGCCTGATATAGATCACATATTCCAATAAGAATATTTCTGGAGAATTGGGTAGGCACTGTTGGTTTCTAGGGTGGTCCCAAGATCTATATAAGCATAGAAATTCAATGAATATACAAAGAAGAGTGGCGGAAACACACTTACATTGATAGGCTTTGGATGTGATGATCAACAAAACTTTTCCCTCCTTGCTTCCAAGTTTCGGCCAAGGTTGCTTTTGTGATGAAAATGATCAAGCTCCAAGCTTCCAATGGATCCCAAGCTCTTAGTTTGGTTTCTCTATAACCTTGTATTGATTCCTTGTTTGTGCTAGCAAAAGATGAAAGAAAATCAAGCGTTCTTCCTCTTAGGAGAGTCACGGTTTTTTCTGGTTTGAGAGAGAGAGAGTTTGTTTTGTTTTTCAACTTGTTTTTCTAAAAAAACAATAATAGAAAAGCTATCCAAAAATTTGGTATTTGATTTCCAAAAGTCAACACCAATTTTTTGCTCCAAAATGGCATTAAATGCCTACACCAACCTCTATCATGAATAATGACTGCATGTCACTCACCAAAAAGGTGACTTAGACATCTATCACTAAAGTGAAAAGTGATGTAACTCGCGATGTGACTTGGGGCCGCACTTGATTCAAAATCAGAGTGGCATCGCAAACACATTTCGGGCTAGGTTTCGTTAATTCCGAATTAACGAGCTTTCTGTTGCGTCGTAATTAAATCAAATTTAATTAAATAATCATGCCTAGCAAAATTACTATTCACATCGCTTGCGAATTAATTCTAAATCAATTCGTTAGCCCGAATTAAAATCCAATTTTAATTCCGCGTTGAAATCCAATTTCGTATAATATATCAAATATATTATTTTATCGATTAATTCCAAATTAATCATTCTATCTCTTCAAATAGTACTTTATCCTAGACAAGTCTCTCCGCTATTAATCCCAGATTAATAAAGTTCGAATCATACGTCATCGGTGAATTTTCGGAAAGCGACCCAAGAGATCCCTGGATATGTTGGCAGTAAATCCGGTCGTCAGACTATCCGAACAAGTATGTACCTTGTACTACGTTCTTACTGATTTACGAGACAAGGTTGGCTTCTAGCAAAGCACCATGCCTACCCAATTCTCCAGAAATATCCTTAATGGATTATATGATCTATGTCAGGCGTCGTATACGTAGTATTGCGTATATCGTGATCCAGTATCTGATGTCACATGCAAGGCCTGGGGCTGGAATAGTGTCTGCCCCGTACGAAGCATATATCGGATCACTAGATTATCGGATAATCATGACCTAGTCATATTATCCCGACGGTTGCAACCTTTTAGAGAACCAGCTCTGTATCCCTGCGAGACCATCATCTCCATATGACTGAAGTGATACTTCCGTCTTGACATCACACCCAATACACTATGATTCTCAATAAACCCGGAAGAGTTGTACACAGAACCTGTTAAAGTCCTTGACGACCACAACCAAAGCTTATTGATTGTCGCAAGTACTAGCGATGCAAGTCTCAGGTTAAGACCAAATACACCTACCCTGATATGGACTCCCATAGACACATAGTCATACTACCAATGGGATTCTGTGGGGTCTATCCAGAGCAAAGCTATTTTCCGTACCATCGGTAAAACACAATATCCTACCACACTTGCATAAGTATCCAATACTTAAATATATGAGAACTATGATGTTACGCTTCCATAACACGCACAAGTGAGATACTAGTCTATTCCGCATTATCGATGTCCAGTCTCGATAATACTACGACTAGGGATATTTAATGATTAAACCGTCGGGGATTGATACTATCTCATATCATCTCAATCCGGAACTAATCATAAGGACTTTCATCATTCACACATTTAAGTAATCTAATTATGAAATGATAAAAGGCAATTTCCATTGCTACATAATTAATTTGTACAAAAACACAATGTCTTTTACAAATAGTGACGTTATAGGTCATAACTATCTAACAGGCACGGTGCTTTGCTAGAAGCCAACCATGTCTTGTAAATCGGTAAAAACGTAGTACTAGGTACGTACGTGTTTGGATAGTCCGACGACCGAATTTACTGCCAATATATACGGGGATCTCATGGGTCGCTTCCCGAAGATTCACCGATGACGTATGACTCGCACTTTATTAATCTGGGATTAATTATAAGAGAGAGAAAATTAATATGGGATTAATTACAGAGATATTTTATCTGGGATAAAATATTATTTAAAAAGAGAGAACGATTAATTTAGAATTAATCGATAAAATAATTTATTCGATATATTATACAAAATTGGATTTCGACGCGGAATTAAAATTAGATTTTAATTCGGGCGAATGAGTTAATTTAGAATTAATTCGTCAGCGACGTGAATAGTAATTTTACTAGGCAAAATTATTTAATTTAATTTGATTTAATTACGTCGCAACGAAAAATTCGTTAATTCAGAATTAGCGAACCCGAGCCCAGGAGTGTTTGCGGGCGCACTCGCATTTCGGATTCAAGTGCGGCCCACAAGTCACATCAAGCGTCAAATGACTTGTCACTTTCAGTGATTTGACAACTTGTCACTTGTGATTGATGGTGGTAGTTGGATAGCTTTAATGCCTGTACCTTTTTGACTTTTGGAAATTCAAAAAATTTGGTATATGTTTTAATTGATTTTGGAAATCAATTAAAAAACTACAACAACTCATTCTCTCATTCTCTCCTCTCTTCACTCTCTCGGCCAAGGGCCATATTCTTCCTCAAAATTCTGCAAATGCCGAGACTTGAAGGAGAAGCTTAGGAAATTTTATGGCAAAATTTCCAAGGTTAGCACACTTATGAGTCATCCAAAGGTGATAGGGAAACCCACCCGTGGGCATGGAATCACACAAAAAGCTTGGAGCTTGATGGATCACCATGGCCGAATTTTTGTAGCACAAAATGGAGCAAATGCCATGAGCCACCTTGGAGGAAAGCTTGAAGTTTTTGTTGTTCCTCGCATCGCCAAATCTGATCAATGTATGTATGATTCTGCCATTTTTCATTGTTGTATTCGCACATATTTCTTGCTTGAAATCGATCCCGGGACTAACTAGAAACCTAACATGTAGGTGTTTGAATATGGATTGTTCCCATATCTGTTGAAATTGTTGACAAAATTCACCGTCTCTTCAAGTTGGTTCGGCTATAGTGCTCCTCCATATGGTGAACTTGTGGATCCAGTGGTAAGAGTCTCCATGAATTTTCATATCTGATCCAGCTTGGCGTTGACTGCTGTATTGGCTCCACTTTCATAAATTCCTACAATTCTTTGGATCATGCTCCTTTCTGTTGGCCACAAGGAATTGTTGTTGGCCATTTCTTCGATTAGGTCCCAGGCTTGATCTTCTCCTTTTGCCATTAAAGCTCCTCCAGCAGCAGCATCGATTGTGGTTCTCATTATTCCAGAAAGTCCATTATAGAAGGTTTGTACTTGAAGCCATTTTGGAATCTCATGGTGAGGACATTTCTGGAGCAATTCTTTGTACCTTTCCCAAGCTTCGTAGAGAGTTTCTGAGTCTTGTTGTACAAAGGATGTGATGTCATTCCTCAGCTTTCCAGTTTTGGCTGGTGGAAAGTACTTTGCAAGAAATTTGGTGGCTAAAGTGTTCCAAGTTGTGATGGAATATGCTGGTAGTGAATGTAGCCAAGCTTTAGCTCTGTCCTTCAAGGAGTATGGAAAAACACGCAATCTCATTGCTTCTTCAGCTTCTCGGTTGTAATTGAAAGTACCGCAAACTTCCAGGAAGTTGCTGATGTGGGCATTAGGATCTTCTGTTGCATTCCCCCCAAACTGAACTGACTGCTAAATCATCTGAATGCATGTTTTGATGTCACCCACATTTGCTGGTAAGGGAGGAAGTACAATACATGAAAAGAGTCTGTCAACCACCGGAATGGTTCTGTCTCGAATGGGAATTGGTGGTGCAACCTCCAAAGGTTCAGATTCCATGTTGACTAAAGCTTCTTGGCCTTCTTGCATTTCCCTTCTCAATTGTTTGATGGTTCTTTCAATTTCCGGGTCAAGCGGTCGAAGTTCAAAGCTTCTGGTTCGTCTCATGAAGGATTTGAGAACCTAAAACACAATAAAACAAAAATAATAAGTAAAAAGAAAATTAGATATAAGTAAATGTATCTAACCTTAAAACTAATAGTGAAAGATAAATAAGTCACCAGCAACGGCGCCAAAAACTTGACTGGTGCTTACACACGCGTATAATGTAAGCGCACATATCGTTCAAGTAGTATAAAAAGTATCGATCCCACGAGGACTTAATACCTAAGCTATTAATTTTATGAGGTCAAATTATTACTAGTATCTAACAGGTCGATTGATTGATTTGAAATGGTGAAGATTTTAAATTTAAAAACTAGTAAATAAAATTACACGAATGTAGGTTTAAGAAAATTCAATATTAAAAACTATCTAGGGTTGTGAATCTTTCTAATATCTTTCAAAAGATGAAGTGGTTATTTCATGTTTGTGTAATAAATCGATTTACTAACCTGGAACACTAAATTATGCGAAAGCCTCTGTCGATGGTCAGACGCAAATACCTAGTTTAATCTAATTGAACCATATGTCTATGTCAACCAAATTATCCGGATTCATTAAGTTTAAGTTCCAATTATGGCTACCCCCGCCCGACAGGTATATTCTATCCTGTAAGGAAATCTATTAAATGGTTATCTATCCTTAAGGAAGATCGTGGGCTATTAAGTCTAAGGCTGAAACCTAAAATTCCTTTGTCAAGTTTATTTTAGATTTACCAGATCAATCTTATTTGTGGCCAATTAACAAGACGCATTAGGCTTATGACTTAATAAGTAAACCTTTAAATTACCCAAACTATAAATTAACCCCTTATAAACCGGTGATATTAGAAGTCATCACAGCCCCAGATAACTAATTTAGTTACAACACATAACTAGGGCTAGTAAGAACTTGAAAGTAAAAGACATAAAGTAAAAATGCTGAAAAGTAATTGCAGTAAAGTAAACGCTGAAAAATAAAATGCTAAGGTAAAAGTATCAACTTTTACTATTTACTATTTAGGTATTTCCCTTAATATAATACATTAACTTGTGATTATTTTACCAACCGTCCATATACGCTGTAACCTGATTAAGTCAAATTAAGTCCAACCAGCCATAAAGGCGGAACCAAAATAAACCTGCCATATAGGCGGTAAGAAAATTTAATTACCAACCAACCAATCTGGCGGTATCCTTGATTAGTCAGGTTTAAACCATATTAAAATGAATTACCAACCGACCAATATAGCAGTATCCTTATTAAGTCAATATTTTAAATAGTGAATATATTATATTTAAGGGAGATTAATCTAAATAGAAATAGTAAAAGAATTACCTTTCACCCTAGCAGGGGGAAGTTACCTCCTCATGGTTGAATTGTAAAACTGTAAAAGTTAAAAAGAAATAAATTACTATTACTATTACAAAAGTAAATTTCTATTACAGAACGTAATTAAAGTTAATTACAAAACTGAATCTTAAAGAAACTAAGAAAAGAACTCCATATTTACATCAGAGAATTTAGAGAGAATGGTACATCTGAAACTGAAACCTCGACCTCAATTTATAGGCGCAGATAGGGTCTGGGCGTCGCGATGCCAAAGGTTATAGTGTCGCGACACCGGTCTCTTTTGGTGTGGCATGCCGAGGGCTTGACACGTAGCGATTCTAGATAAGGAGATAAGGCGACATGTGGCAAGGCGGCTGAGAGCTCAATTATTATGCTAACGTGGCATGACCTGGCACTGATCGACACCTGGTGAAAGGGAGTGTCGACACCGTAGGATTGCGACACGTGGCACGTTGTGATAGGTTGATGATGACGTGGCGATGACGTGGCACTTTTACTCGGTCAACTGGTGAGGTGGATGATGACGTGGCGGTGATGTGGACTGACACGTGGTACACGTGGCAATGGCGATTTTCGGCACCGTAGGATGATGACACGTGGCATGACGCACATTAGCAAATCGACTATGCTGGTGACATGTGGCATGGCGCACGTTAGCAAAGTCAAACTTCTCAGATTTTGACTTGTGGACCCGGCGTACGTTAGCATGGACCCGGCGCACGTTAGGCGTCGCGATGCCAAAGGCTTGTACATCGCTAGGCAGCGAAATTACCAAAATGCCATTTTGTCTGTTTTTCACTGTTTTGGCCCCAAATAACCTCCAGAATGTCCTGAAACTTTATTTATCTAAAAAATAACATAAAACACATCAAAATATTCACAAAACTCAAGAAACTATATAAAATATTAGGTTAAATAAGTGGGAAACAGTGATACATTTACCACTCATAACTAGCCTTCATATTACCGCAACATAACCCCCCTCATCCACCACAAAACACCATCGAAAATAGCCCCTGAAAACTGCACAGCCATCACCAAAAATCACCACTGAAATAGCCCTTGAAACCATCGAAACTGCACCCCAGAAACTGCCTTAAATTACCGCAAAACACAGCCTAGAAACCGCTCCAAACCACCGTAAAAAACCACAGCCCCAACACGCCTAAACAACCACAAAATAGTAAGCCAAAATAGCCCTTATTACCCCAAACAATGACCAGAAAATACAGCAAACTTAGCAGCGAAATAGAGTAAAACAGCAGCCCAAAACAGCGAAACAGTAAAGAAAAATGTTGAACCAGTTAACCGGAGGAGTTGCGGAGCGTTAACCCTTCCGATGGTCGTGTAACGCACTTCCAAGAGACGACTTAAGAGGTTAGACCTAAGGGCACATTTTATTTATTCCTGCACTTTCTTTCTGTTAGTTATTATTATTTCTTCGCATGCATATTATAGTTTCATGTAAGTGGTGGCCATGGGATGAATGAAATATTTGTTATCTATTGCGGTATATCGGATGGAAACCCGGACGTAAATTCCATATCTGAATCCGAATGGACGGTAGTGCAGTCTGCACTCGGGATACAATTCCACGTACCGCTTGAGAGACGCACATATTTCGTGTCATCCGCTCTTATGTTTATTTTTTGTTTGTTAGAAATAATATGTTACTTTTATGCATGATTAGGTTGTTTAGTATGTTATTTTTTATGCATGATTAGTTGATTATTTCCAAGCATGATTTAGTTATTTCTTTCACATTAGGAACTTGATTATGTCTCTTCTACGTTTATGTTTAGATTATTATTTATTTACATTTCTATACTTAGCGATTTAAGGTATGTATGAGATTGTGTGATTGCCGTTATTCCGACTTACTTTTATGCATGCAAACATAGATATAGGTAGTATGCAAACTTAGTTGTAGGTTGTTGTTACGTAGACTCAGTTATATTATTACATAAATCTGTTCATTACAAGTGGCATATGTAAGAGAGCATTCTGAACCCAACGGTTTGAGGTCTTCCCATGCGAGGGGTGAGTGCGGCCTTAAATCATTTTCCCAGTTCACATTGGGTGCCGACTCCATGTTATTTCTCCGGTTTAGTTCCCCCGTGGGCTATTCTGTACTCCTGACTAGGCCACGAGCCTAGAACAGCGTCGTCAAGTTCTATCTCCTACAGTCTGGCGACTCCACTGGGGATATAGAGAATCGGCCCCGAAATAATGCCTTGTAATGTTTTTGATTTGTGTTTTAATTAACCGTGCCTACCATGGGTTGAAAGAGGTTTAATCAAAGGCACTATTAGAGCTAAGTAAAGGTTTGGTGTCTTCCTTCATTCACTACATTTCTATAAGGAAAAACTGTCAAGGCACCTAGATAATAATTTACTCGAAGCTTACTGTGATGGACTAATTTGGAGGACTTGTTGTTTATTCTTGTCACCAAGACGATAAGAGCCTAAGAGGCTTGGGTATTTAAGAGAGTTCGCTCCACCCTCCCTCTAGGGAATCTTTAATAGGAAATCAATTTGACAGTCAATCATGCACCATAACTCGTTGGCACGTACCTTAGCGTATAAAAAAGGTGCGCTCACTTGGTCGCTCGGACCCTTGAGTGGGGAGACCTAGTTTTGGGCAATCCTTCACCAGCGGGAGCCTTTGTCTATACCCCATAAACCCACATATGAACTGTAGTTGTAGGACCAATAGAAACTATTATGTTATGCTTGCGTTTATGACCATCGTCATTTGGATTCAGTTGGACTTTTTATCATGAGGTATGGGCTTGTTGGGCCATTTAAACTGGGACGATTCTGTGCTTTATGGCAATCGGGCCAAAAGCTTCTAAAATGCCGATGGGCCATTTTGCGTTTAGGCCCCCTATCATTTGAAGTTGTTTAGCCACATTATCGCAAAAGTGTAAACCTGTTGGGCCTTTTTCAACTGGGACAAGTTTGCAACTCGTAATAGTATGATTGAATGCTTTAAAATAATAATGGGCCGACTTATATATTCCATGCATTGCACGCATACATGCTAACATGCAGTTTTAAAAGACATCATAGATACCCGTTGAGTTAGGAAAGAGGGAAGACTCGTCAAAAGGCTGTTAGCGAACATGAGCGAATCAGTTAACGAGGGATCTCGTATGGATCAGCTGGATACTAGTCTCACTAAGGTTATCGAGCAGTTGCAAGCTTTGACAGCCACTATGGCTAATATGGTTGTGCCCCGTGCTGGGGGAGGCTCTGAGAATGTGAGGCGTGAGGACCTACAAACAGATTGAATAATGATATCCATGTCTTTGATGACAACATGGCTGAGTATGAAGCATACGCCTTTGAACTGACAGCATTGATAACTTTGAAGGCAAAGAACGTGGAAGTTTACGGAGACTCCATGTTGGTAGTCCATCAGATGGAATGAGAATGGGAATTAAAGGAAGAACGGTTGAAACCCTACTTATTCCACCTCAGGAATCTGGCACAAGCCCTCCCCGATTGTAAATTTCAGCACTTGCCGTGAGAAGAAAATCAAATGGCCGACGCGTTAGCTACACTAGCCGCAACTTGGTAAAATCCAGAGAAGTTGGTGATGAGACCTATGTTGTTGACAACGACAAGCAAATCGGTTTATGAGATAGAAATAATCTTGGAAGCAGAGGTCAACAATGGGAAACCTTGGTATTACGATATTCAGTGGTACTTAGAACACAGGGAATTCCCGGAAGAAGCGAGCAGAAAAGACCGGATAGCCGTCCAGAAGTTGGCTTCCCAATATATGAGTCTGAAGGGAGAACTATACAAAAGAAAAACGAATGGAATCCAGCTGAAATGTTTAAAAAGAGAAGAGGCTCAAAAGGTAATGGAAGAAGTACACGCCGGAATATGTGGACTGCACATGAATGGATTGAACTTGTCCCGCAAGATAGTCAGACAAGGTTTCTACTGGTCAACCATGGAAGCTGACTGCGCGAAGCTGGTAAAGTATTGTCACAATTGTCAAGCGCACGGTAACTTAAACCATTTTCCACACACAGAGTTGCATAGGGTGTTAGAGCCGTGGCCTTTCTCATCATGGGAATTGATATGATCGGAAAAATTTAACCGCACGCATCGAATGGACATCGTGTCATAGTAGTGGCAGAAGACTACTTCTCAAAATTGGTGGAAGCCGAGTCCTTCCGCAATGTTACAACAAAGCATATGGCTAAGTTCATAGCCCAAAACCTCATCTGTCGATACGAAATGTCGCATCACGTGGTCACGGACAACGGAGTCCAGTTTCAAGGGGAAATAAAGGCGATGCTATAGAAGTATAGGATAGGACATCACAAGTCATCACCGTACCAACCGCAAGCAAATGGGGTCGTCGAGGCAGCCAACAAGATGATAAAGAGGATGCTAGCCAAGATGACAGAAAACTATAGATATTGGGCTGACAAGCTGTCGTACACCCTGTGGGGATACAAAACTTCAATGAGAACAGCAACAGGAGCCACGCCTTACTCTTTGGTTTACGGAATGGAAGCAGTACTGCCATGGGAAGTTGAGATAAAGTCTATGTGGGTATTAACAGAAACAGAATTACCTGAACAGAAGTGGGCCACACAGAGATTTGAGCAGTTAGCACTGCTGGATTAGAAGAGAATGAAGTCTTTACAGCATATGCAGTTATACCAGAGGAGGTTGGCTCGAGCATTCAATAAGAAAGTGCGTCCTACTAAGATCAGAAAGGGTGAGTTGGTGCTTAAGCAATCGAAGCCGTCGACAACAGACCCGAGAGGAAAGTTCAGACCCAATTAGGAAGGATCCTACATAGTCCAGAAAGTAATGGGAAATGAGGTAGTGAGACTGTCAGATTTGGAAGGGAACGAGTTCACTGAGCCGGTCAACATGGATAGATTGAAGCAGTATTTTACCTGAGGAAGAAAAGATAGTATTTCCATTGGTAGTATGACTATGTGTCTATGGAAGTCCGAATCAGGGTAGGTGTATTTGGTCTTAACCTGAGACTTACACCGATAATACTTGCGACAATCAATGTACTTTGGTTTTGGTCGTCCAGGTCTTTAACAGGTTCTGTGTACGCCTCTTCCGGGTATATTGAGAATCGTAGTGTATTGGGTGTGATGTCAAGATGGAAGTATCACTCCAGTCATAGTGGAGATGATGATCATGTAGGATACGGAACTGGTTCTCTTATGTACTGCAGTCATCGGGATAATATGACTAGGTCATGATTATCCGATTATAGAGACTAGTTACCAGAGATCCGATATGTGCTTCGTACGGGGCAGACACAATTCCAGCCCCAGGCCTTGCACGTGACATCCGATACTGGATCGAAATACGCAATACTACGTATACTACGCCTGATAGAGATCACATATTCCTGTAAGGATATTTCTGGAGAATTGGGCAGGCATGGCGCTTTGCTAGAAGCCAACCTTGTCTTGTAAATCGGTAAAAACGTAGTACTAGGTATTTACGTGTTCGGATAGTCCGACGACCGTAGTTACTACCAATATATCCGGGGATCTCATGGGTCACTTCCCGAATATTCACCGATGACGTATGACTCGCACTTTATTAATATGGGATTAATTAATGAGAGAGAAAATTAATCTGGGATTAATTTTGGAAATATTTTGTCTAGGATAAAATATTATTAAAGAGAGAGAACGATTAATTTGGAATTAATCGATAAATTAATATATTCGATATATTAAACGAAATTAGATTTCGACGCGGAATTGAAATTAGATTTTAATTCGGGCGAACAAGTTAATTTAGAATTAATTCGTTAGCGACATGAATAGTAATTTTGCTAGGCAAAGTTATTTAATTAAATTAGATTTAATTTTGTCGCAACGGAAAATTCGTTAATTTGGAATTAGCGAACCCGAGCCCGGGAGTGGTTGCGGGCGTACTCTCATTTCGAATTCAAGTGCGGCCCACAAGTCACATCAAGCGTCAAATCAATAGTCACATCAAGCGTCAAATCAATTGTCACTTTGAGTGATGTGATGTCAAGTCACTTGTGATGTGAATAGTTGATGTGGGTTGTTGAATGCATTTAATGCATTTTTGCCTCCAAAAATTTGTTGACTTTTTTAAAGCCTTTTTATAATTTTTTGGTATATGTTATTATTGATTTTGGAAATCAAATTATAACCTAACACAACTCACTCCCTCCTCTCATCTCTCTCTCGCCCAAGGGGCAGTATTTTCTTCCTCCATTTTCTGCAAAAGCCAAGAATGGCAATGAGAAGTAAGGTGATTTTTGCGGCAAAAATTACCGAGTGCTAGCACACTTCCGGAGTCTTGCGAAGGTGATAAGGAACCGCACCCGTAAGCATGGAATCACAACACAAAGCTTGGAGCTTGATGGAGGTGATGATCGAATTCTTGGAGGACATAAACAGCAGCAATATCGTGAGCTTCAAATGGCTTAAAAAGTTTTGTTATCCCTCGCGTCGCAAAAGCCAATCGATGTAAGTATTCTGCAACTTCTTCGAGTATTCACATGTATGTTTCATTGCATAAAACGATCTCGGTTAGACCATAGAAACCCAACAATGGTATCAGAGCGAAGTTGAGCATGAAACTTGAACTTAGGGTTAAAATTGGGTAAATTGTATTTGAGCATGATTTGATAAAATTACTTGATTGAGTATGCTTAAATGATGTTTAATTGAAGTTTGATGAGATCAATTTCATGAAAATTTGATTGGATCAATTTTTCCCAATTTTTTAGGCTTGGCTGAGACTTATAGAACCCTAAAGGTCATGGTGATTTTTGATTTTAATCATTGGATGAGTTGGAATCATGTTGGGAATGTTGATTTAGGATTTAATTGGATTGAATTCAGAATCGATTTGAAAAACCCTAAATTACCGAGACTTTAAAGCATGAATTGGGTTTGATTTTTGATTAAAATGTGTTGGACATGTTTTGATGTTAATGAGCATAATTAATTAGGCTAATTGATGTTTTGGAAATGTTAATTTGGGTAATTAATTATGGAATACACTTTGGTTAATTAGATTATAAAATTTGGAATTTTGGTAATTTAATTAATTGGGCCTATTTTGGAAATTGGGCTTTAAAAGTTGTTATTGGGCTTAATAGGCTTGGTTGTACCAAGATGGGTTTAGGCTAAATTGGTTGGATCCAATTGGGCCCAAAACCATATCCATAAAGTCCAGTTATGACTAATGGACCTTAATATATTAATTGGGCCTAATGGGCCTAAATTGGTTTCTTAGCAAATAAGGGTGATTCCTTAATTGGGCTTTGGTATTTGGGTTTGACCCAATTGACCAAATGTCCATGCCTTATAAATCAATTAAAAGCCCATTGAACTTTAAATTAAATTAACATTGGATGTTAATCGGGCTTTGAGACCCGTAACGATTATATTTGGAATCTAAGTCGTAAAGGTTCGTTAATAAAGTGTAATATTTAATTTAGAATTAAATAGTGAATTAGTATTAAATACATATTAAATTGGATTTAATGTTGTAGTTGAATTTAATTCAAGAATTCGTACTTTGAGTACTTATTCGCAAAACGAGTTTGACTCGCACAAAATCAAATCGTTGTTTGAACATTGGTTGGTCATTAATATTCAGATTAATTAATTGGATTAGATTGATTGATAACATGCTTGTGTGAATACATGGTTGCGATGCATGAATAATGTATATCAGATGGATATTAGATGGGGTGGGGCAATTTTGGAAATTGTTGTAATAAATTTAGAATTTATTAATTGGACCTGCGTGTCCAGCCTATTACCTCTTTACTCTTTGTATTTCTCTTCTCACCTATTCCCTCAATGTATATGAGGTTTCTTTAGAAGAGTTATGTAATCGGGTAGAAGTAATACTTGTGCTAGCGTGAGAGAGGAAATGGAGAGATTTGTTCTAGGAACAATGTGTTAAGTATCCATCTGCATATCATTATTATTTATTTATATGCGCCTTATTATGTGTTTTGAATGCATGTTTAAGGGTGTATGATGATGAGACCTTAACAAAGATAATTAATTGGTTGCCAATTGCACGCGAAAAACCCTCAACATCATATTAAGCGTTTTTCCTTCCATTGAGTGATTCTTACTCAAGATCCAAGACTGGCATTGGTTTGTTGGCCAAAGTCAAGGCCTTTGTCCGTTGAGGATGTGTTTGAATCATGAAAGCTTTGTTCCATATTGGTGTCTTGTCCAAGTTGTGATTTGTTGGCCAAATTCAAGATCACTTCTTGTCCATCGACATTGATTACGAAGCTATCCAAGGTCAATGGGTTCCGCTTAACTGGGATCACTAAGTTTGTTGAGCCAAAGCCAAGGCTTAGTTGATTCATAGGAAAAAGATTAGGAAATATATTGGATATATTGGCATATATAAGATATATGTTTCGGACTTGGATGTCCACCTATTGGATCTAGGAATTGGATGAGATCCAATTGATCTTATAGATCTACCTAGTTAATTATCATACAATTTGTTGGCCAAAGTCAAGATTGTGTTTTATTTAACGGGATCCTAGCCCACTAGGAAACAAGGTTTCCCGAGTACTCAACAAAGCGTTAGAGGCTCGCCGAAAAATAGTGGAAGGCAAGTATTAAATTTGCAATATTCGTTTAGTTACTTGTCATACGCGCTCAATGCAAATATTTCGTCAATATAAATTAATTATTAGTTGGACTAATTGTTGTTTTAAAACAGTTGGACTGTATTCAAACAATTTCATTTATAGTTGATTATATAATTGGATTATAATAATCAATATATTTGAATTAACTAATTTCAATTAATAGTTGATTTTATAATTGGATTATAGTAATCAATATAATTGAATTTAATCAATTAAATTATAGTTGATTATATAGTTAGACTATAGTAATCATTATAATAAATAGTACCTAAAATCGTTGATTGAATAGTTGGACTATAGCAATCAAGATAAAATTGAAAGATTAGTGTTTAAAACATAATCCTGAGTGAAAATGTATTTAAACGACTTTAATTTTCAAATTGGGAATAAAATTTCAGGATAGTCCTGGAAACTAAGAAGTTACTTTATTTGATAAAATAACATATTAGGCCTAAGCCCGGAATTAAGAAAATAGTAGAGCGTGATATTTGGAATATTCAAGTGATGATAACTTTAGTGCTTAATATGTTATGCTTGCTAAATAGACTCCTTAATTTCTTAATCAGAACTAAGGATTAGATCCTTAAAGTATGATAATGAAATTGAAGGATCTTCATAGATCTATCCCTAGATCTTAGAAGTACTTAATTGCAATAGTAAACTCTTGGAGAGTTAATGGCTATTCTCAATGAGACAAAGCCAAAAGTTTGCAATAAGGCAAGAAGCGCAAGGCGTATCTTATTTCGACATTCCAGAAGGCCAAAGCTTGGCCAAAGGCTTCTGGGGTACCGAAAAGGGCAAAGGCAAAATCATTATAATCTTCTGGGAAGATAAAAGACATATCCCAAGATGTCTGCCTAAATTGTGGCAAACGGGGACACGGAAGCGTGACTGCCATATGGACAAGGCAGACATGAAGGAATTGAAGACGGTGTAAGACTCCGAATTCAAATATGTTTGTCATAAAATATGTTCACTACTAGTATTAAAATTGGATTTTAGATATTGGATGTGGTACATAAATATGTACTGGTGTGCAGAATCTACTGAAAAGCAGGATACTGACTTCAACTTAGATTTATCTACGAATCGGAAACGGGACGAGAGTCGTTGTTTTGACCGTATAGACCTAAGTTTAGGAACTACCCTTCGGGTGTGAACTTAAATTAGGAAACTGTTAAAACGTAACTAGTTTGACTAGATACATTATCTCTATATCAAGGTTTAATCCGTTGCAGATATACCTTTATATTCTAAAACACTAAAGTGTTTCATTTTATAAAGATGATATTGAGATAAACACATTAGATGTGAATAACTGAATTTATATTTTGAATATAAATAAATCTCAAACGTATAACATGACAAATAAATAGCTCAAACTGAATTAATCAGTTGAAACTTGTTAGTGGCATTGTTGTCTGGGACACAATTTAAACAAGACTCATATATCCACATTTTTTAAGAGTGGATACTAGGACGGATTTGATTCTATTCAAATGATGTCTACGAATCCAGTTTATTGAAGCAAACTTGACAAGTAAACAGAAATATCACAGAGAAAACAAAGGTTTAACGTGGTTCGGCGGGGAGTGACTCCAATCTACGTCCACGGGAACAAATAGGGGAATTTTTATTACGAGCTCGAGCCAAAATGATAATTCCAAGAAGCTAATGCTTGCTTCAATCCATCCATGGATCGAATAACTTACAAACCTTGTTTGCTCGTTTTGGTACGACAAAACCGTCAGGATGCTATAAACATCCTCCAAAAGGTTTTCGTTAAGGAAAGCAGTTGTGGCATTCAGCTGCTACATTTCATAAATGAAATATGCAGCATCAGCAAGCATTATCCAAATGGATTTTCCGTGGCAACAGGTAAAAGGTTTCGTCGTAATCGACAGAATGTTGATAACGATACCTTTCTGCTACAAGCCTAGCTTAGTACGTTGGTATGTTGCCTTCCATGTATGTCTTCCTTGAAGACTTAAGTAGTACCAATAGGCACAATGCCTTGCGGTACATCAACTAGTATCCAAACTTAGTTGGTATACATGGAATCCATTTCGGATTTTATGGCACTTTGCCATAATAGGGAGTCGATACCTTTTATCACTTCCTCATACGTAGTCAGTTCGTATTCCTCAATAAGATTGACATCTTTATGAGGTGAGATCAGAAACCCATACCCCAGGTTGTTTTCTGACTCTCTCCGACTTACGAGGTTCTTGTGTATTCGAAGATTATTGGTAAAGTTTCATCCTTGATGAACTATTTGTGTTCCATTAAGGAATTGGTGCCTGGAACAGTATTACTCCGATTTTCATCGAGTTTTACTTTCCTCCCACTTACCATTGTATATCGGTATTCCACTTAGGAAAACCGCATGACGAGAAACAATTACATTGTTCTCTAGTGAGATGTATAAGTACTATACTTTGGTTTTACTAGGATAACCAACAATTAGGCACTTATCCGATTTGGGTTTTAGTTTGGTACCATCCAAACATATGCCTAGCATACCCAAATCTTCAGGAAAGAGAAAACCCAGTTTCTTTCCTGTTCATATCTAATATGAAGTCTGTCAAACAAATTTTTATGGAACCTTATTCTAAATAAGTTTTGCACTACTTATGCGTATTCGTTGAAGGAAATGGTAGCTCAGAGCGACTCATGATTAACCTTTTCTTGTCCAACAAAATTCAGCTTCTCCGTTCGGACACACCGTCAATGTGACGTGTTCCGGGAGGAGTCCTCATTGAAAGAATATTATACTCTTTCATGTATTTAAGAAACTTATTGCTTAAGTATTTTCATCATGGTCTTACCGTGATGGTTTTACACTTTAGCCGATCTGTTTGTCTATTTCGTGTCGAAACTCTAAAAGTTTCCGATTTGTGTTTCAAAAGAAACACATGACCATAACGCGATGCCACATCCGTAAAGGTCACGAAACATTCATATCCACTTCTAGCCTAGCTAGATATGGGCTCACTTACGTCACTATGAACGAGGGCTAATAGATTGGTGGCACTTACACTTTTACCAAGTAAAAGGTGTATTAGGAACTATGCCATGATTCCTAACTAACCAAACAAATTCACTGCTTGGGGGAAGTTTATTCGAGAAATCGATTTCTAGAATCACCCCTAAAACGAAAAACAATCATCCACATAAATTATCAAGCATATAATGCAATGAGTTTGTCCAAGAATACTTGGTAACCATGAAGTGGCCGAAATTGAAGATATCATTATCATGGTTGAAAATCTGTAGCATCCAAATTTTCAACCAGCCCCTATTAACTTATAAAATAAGTTCCACTGTAGCAGATTGAACCTCAATAACATTCGCAAGTCCATAATAGCAACCATAAGAGAAAAAAAAAATTACTCAAGCCATGTGATCAGATGACAGTTACAAAGTAGGAGATTTAAACCATGTAATTACTTTTTAAAGCGTAGGCCCCACATGGAAGGCTTTAGCAGGGAAAGTGTTTGGGGCCATCCACGCAAAATTAAAATTAAATAATTAATTTTTAACGCGCGGTCTCCCTACTTATTATATTGTGTATGCAATGTAGGCGATCACAGCCTTAATTTAGGAATATTCCCTAAGACGTGTTGCTGGAATACATAATAAAAAATCCTTCTTGATAATGATTTTACAGGATTGAATGAAACTAATTGAATTCGAATTAATATTAATCATATTATTTTATTAAATTTAACAATTCAATTTAATCTATCATAATGAAATTGAATTAAAAGATAACGATGGTTAAATTCATTTAGTTGGATCAACTCAACTCGATTTATATATGAATTTCATCTGTTTTATCATAATATTTGAAATCGAACGATATCTATTTTATTAAAATTGATTCCTAATCTTTATCAATGACATAGTGTCATTTTTTTTAAGAAAAACATAAATTTATCATATCGTTTTCATGTTAAATTGATACTGCATTCACATCAATCACATAAGCAATAATATGAGAATAGAGTATAGAATATTATCCATAAGATTCTTATCACAATAACATCAATAGAAGCAAGAAGAGTGTACAAGGGGGTTTGTGTAGTATATTTTAATTTTATTAGAGAACATCACTACAAAAAAAAAAAAAAAAAAAAAAAAAAAAAAAAAAAAAAATTTGTATATATAGTCCTTATATACTTCTAGTTTAATAATCAATCTAACATTTATTTATATTACATGTTGCTAAAAGGCTATGGAGTTGTAACTTGTCACCTGTGAGAACCATGTTGTCAATTTTATCATAATTAGTCAAATTATATTGAAAAATTAAGAATGAATATTAGTACTTCGATAATGGAAATTGCATTGCGGAAAGGTAGCAATTAACTTGAAATTATACAATAAGAAGTAATCATATACAAAAATATGATTATTTTCTTAGTTTATAATTTAGTGGGGTTAAAATTAGTCGTTACACTCACCCGTTTGTCTATCGTGAATTAGCCGCTTCCATTACGGTCAATCTAATTTCATAACTTCTACACCTGTTCATTTGGGAGCATCCCCGGATAAGGAAAGAACATGGCGCGCCTAGCGTCTTTAGCCTTTATTAGGGCCGTTGCTGCTTAGTGAAGTACTAAAGCGAATCCGTTTTTCAATAGGATCCATTCGCGCGAACACTTTTACTGAGTAAACGAGAAAATAGTGTTTGAGCTTTTGGGCGGCCCAGATTAAGGGTAAATAAATATTAAAAAATATATTTCTTTTCATAATCCAACAGAGATTTGGTAAACAACACGTTCTTTTTCCCATCTTCGATGATTTCCTTCTTGACTGATTATAAATTTGAAAGAAAAAAGATTAACAATACGTGGGAACTGATCGTTTCTGGTTATGTCCGAAATCGTTACCTTAACTTCAAAGAGGGGTGCCGAAGGCACGACATACAAATGATTGAATCTTCCTCTCAATTTGGGCAAAAGATAAGACCATCACACCATGATGTCACTAGAGAACTTTGCCAATAATTCATGGGTATTAGGCAGATATAATAACCCCACAACTTGGAGTATCAACATCATTGACAATCTCTTGCACCAATTTATAATATTTTTTCTTCGTCATTAGCAAAACTTATTTATTAATATCTCATTTATTAATTAAAATATCAAGTGGTGGCATACTACACTTTTGCTAGTACAACCTTTGGGTATGCGATGGTGCATTAGCTATGTAACATAACACTTTGAAAAATTTACTTGAAAAAACTTATAAACAGTTCATTATAGATACTGTATAATTATTGCATCATAGCATATTCTATATGGATATTTATTTAAAATTAGTAGAAAAAAATCTATGCAATTTAAGTACCAATTAATTGGCGCTTAATCGCAAATCACTACGTGATTGATTTAATCAGATCGATTTTAACCGCTTAAAATCAACATCGATTTTTAAATTTTTTGACCATTAATCAGTCGATTTTCGATTTCCAATTCCCCAAAAATCACTCGATTTCAATTTTTAATCTATTTTTTTTTCAAGCTTTCATTATTTTTTTAGGATTTTGATTGATGATTTTGTGTGAAAAATAGAAGGAATTTGTTTGAAACAATTAGAAATAATGAGAATATTGTTGTAAATTAGATAGTCCCTTATACTTTATTTAATATTTTAGTTTGTCTCACGTTACTTAGGGATAATGATCTTAACCCAATCTTTCTCTATAAATAGAGGGCAAATCTTGTATAATAAAAATCATTATTTAGAATCAATAAGAAAAGCTTGCAGCTTTCCAATGTATATTTCTCTTCATTTATTTCTCTTTTATTTTACAACACATTATCAACACGATTTGCTATAATAAAAAATGAATCATCATATGCGAAGGCCTGAAGCCAATTCGCTATAATTAGAAGCCATGAATATGACTTATGATTTATATGCAGTTTCTGTTCATAATCAAAGCCAAAAGAAAAATCATTATGATTTATGATTGATATGAGGCTTGTGATTGTAATCAAATCGAATGACAAATCATGGTGGCTTATGATTTATATGCGATTTTTGATTTGCATGGGTAATTCTTATGTTGCCTGAATCCAAATTCTTATTATTTTTTTAATATTGTAAATTGAAGTTTTGCAGTATAATAAATCAGAACCTGAAGATCTGAATTTCAATATTAAAATTAGAATTCGTAGTTCTAATTCAGATGCTGAAGTTCTGAATCTCAATATTAAAATTAGAACCCGTAGTTCTAATTCAGAACCTAAAGTTCTGAATCTCAATATTAAAATTTGAACTCTTAGTTCTTATTCAGAACCTGAAGTTCTGAATCTCAATATTAGAATTCAGAACCTGAAGATCTGAATCTCATATTAAAATTTGAACACTTAGTTCTTATTCAGAACCTGAAGTTCTGAATCTCAATATTATAATTCAGAACCTGAAGTTCTGAATCTCAATATTAAAAAATAAAACTTGTAGTTCTAATTCAGAACCTGAAGTTTTGAATATCAATATGAAAATTAGATCCCGTAATTCTAATTCATAACCTGAAGTTCTGAATCTCAATAAATTTTGAACACTTAGTTCTAATTCAGAACCTGAAGTTCTAAATCTCAATATTAAAATTAGAACATGTAGTTCTAATTCAGAATCTGAAGTTCTGAATCTCGATATTAAAAAAATTAGAACCCGTATTTCTAATTCATTATATTATGTTTTATTTATTTTATTATTGTTTTTATGAATATGCTCTGTGGTTGCCATTAATTTGGATCCTCCCCATCAGAAAATAAAAACCGTATTTTTATTTTTGTTTTATAAATTTTTTTAGTTTCTTTCATATTTATGATTAAGTATAAGAGGTGAATTAGAACCCGTAGTTTTAAATAAATTAATTAAATATTAGATTAGAACCTGCAGTTCTAAATCTATAAAATAATTATAGAACCCAAAGTTCTATAATTACACTACAATTAAAGAACCTGAAGTTCTAACCTCAATTAGTTAGACTTTAGAATAAAACCTGCAGTTTTAAATTTACCATAGAACTTGAAGTTTTGAATTTATAATATCATATTTATGAACTTGAAGTTCTAAATATTAATATTATAAATCAGAATTAAAATTTTGAAATATAATTCCCTTTTAGGATCTGTTGTTCAAAATAATAATGTAAGATTAGAAATTGAAGTTCTAGGTCAGCGAATTATTTTTTTAAGAGAACCTGAAGTTCCAATACGTGTGTGTAATTTTTGGTTCATACATATTATGTGAATTTTTTTCTATTATATTTTTTTTCTATTATATCTTTATTCTTTTGAGTTATATTATATATATTATTATTATTATTGCTGCCAGAAGTTTGCAATAATAAAGAGCTAATCAGATCTGAAGTTCAAATTAGCTTTTAATATCAGAACTTGTATCTCTGAACTATAATTTTTAAATAAAACATGATGTTCTCATAGAACACAAAATTAGTTTCTTAATATTCATAATAGTGAATGTTAATTCCAACTACGTGTGTGTATATATATATATATATATATAATAGAGAAACTCCACTGTAGTAAACAAATAAGGCTTTGGTAAGTGAATCGTAACACACTTGTGAATATAATTTATAATTTTGTAATACTCTCTTTATATCCCTTTCTTTATGATAAAATGTTAGATCTTTCAAATATTTAGAAGATATTTAGTACTTTCAAATATCTTGAAGATATTACTTTGTCTGATACAAAAATACAATGATATGTACTTGATATACAAAAAATTTGTATCTTATTTGTAGATATCACTGATCAACTTTTATGAAGATTTTTAGAAATCATATAGAACCTGAAGTTCAAATATATCCGCTGAAATGATTATCATATCAAGACACAAGTAATTTACTATGGCAATTATAAATAAATTTGTTCAAATATATCCGCTGAAAATAGAAGGAATTTGTTTGAAACAATTAGAAATAATGAGAATATTGTTGTAATTAGATAGTCCCTTATACTTTATTTAATATTTTAGTTTGTCTCACGTTACTTAGGGATAATGATCTTAACCCAATCTTTCTCTATAAATAGAGGGCAAATCTTGTATACAAAAAATATTATTAGAATCAATAAGAAAAGCTTGCAGCTTTCCAATGTATATTTCTCTTCATTTATTTCTCTTTTATTTTACAACACATTATCAACACGATTTGCTATAATAAAAATGAATCATCATATGCGAAGGCCTGAAGCCAATTCGCTATAATTAGAAGCCATGAATATGACTTATGATTTATATGCAGTTTCTGTCCATAATCAAAGCCAAAAGAAAAATCATTATGATTTATGATTGATATGAGGCTTGTGATTGTAATCAAATCGAATGACAAATCATGGTGGCTTATGATTTATATGCGATTTTTGATTTGCATGGGTAATTCTTATGTTGCCTGAATCCAAATTCTTATTATTTTTTTAATATTGTAACTTGAAGTTTTGCAGTATAAATAAATCAGAACCTGAAGATCTGAATTTCAATATTAAAATTAGAATTCGTAGTTCTAATTCAGATGCTGAAGTTCTGAATCTCAATATTAAAATTAGAACCCGTAGTTCTAATTCAGAACCTAAAGTTCTGAATCTCAATATTAAAATTTGAACTCTTAGTTCTTATTCAGAACCTGAAGTTCTGAATCTCAATATTAGAATTCAGAACCTGAAGATCTGAATCTCAATATTAAAATTTGAACACTTAGTTCTTATTCAGAACCTGAAGTTCTGAATCTCAATATTATAATTCAGAACCTGAAGTTCTGAATCTCAATATTAAAAAATAGAACTTGTAGTTCTAATTCAGAACCTGAAGTTTTGAATATCAATATGAAAATTAGATCCCGTAATTCTAATTCATAACCTGAAGTTCTGAATCTCAATAATAAAATTTGAACACTTAGTTCTAATTCAGAACCTGAAGTTCTAAATCTCAATATTAAAATTAGAACCCATAGTTCTAATTCAGAATCTGAAGTTCTGAATCTCGATATTAAAAAAATTAGAACCCGTATTTCTAATTCATTATATTATGTTTATTTATTTTATTATTGTTTTTTTTATGAATATGCTCTGTGGTTGCCATTAATTTGGATCCTCCCCATCAGAAAATAAAAACCGTATTTTTATTTTTGTTTTATAAATTTTTTTAGTTTCTTTCATATTTATGATTAAGTATAGAGGGTGAATTAGAACCCGTAGTTTTAAATAAATTAATTAAATATTAGATTAGAACCTGCAGTTCTAAATCTATAAAATAATTATAGAACCCGAAGTTCTATAATTACACTACAATTAAAGAACCTGAAGTTCTAACCTCAATTAGTTAGACTTTAGAATAAAACCTGCAGTTTTAAATTTACCATAGAACTTGAAGTTTTGAATTTATAATATCATATTTATGAACTTGAAGTTCTAAATATTAATATTATAAATCAGAATTAAAATTTTGAAATATAATTCCCTTTTAGGATCTGATGTTCAAAATAATAATGTAAGATTAGAAATTGAAGTTCTAGGTCAGCGAATTATTTTTTTAAGAGAACCTGAAGTTCCAAATACATGTGTGTAATTTTTGGTTCATACATATTATGTGAATTTTTTTCTATTATATTTTTTTTCTATTATATCTTTATTCTTTTGAGTTATATTATATATATTATATTATTATTGCTGCCAGAAGTTTGCATAATAAAGAGCTAATCAGATCTGAAGTTCAAATTAGCTTTTAATATCAGAACTTGTATCTCTGAACTATAATTTTTAAATAAAACATGATGTTCTCATAGAACACGAAAATTAGTTTCTTAATATTCATAATAGTGAATGTTAATTCCAACTACGTGTGTGTATATATATATATATATATATATATATAATAGAGAAACTCCACTGTAGTAAACAAATAAGGCTTTGGTAAGTGAAATCGTAACACACTTGTGAATATAATTTATAATTTTGTAATACTCTCTTTATATCCCTTTCTTTATGATAAAATGTTAGATCTTTCAAATATTTAGAAGATATTTAGTACTTTCAAATATCTTGAAGATATTACTTTGTCTGATACAAAAATACAATGATATGTACTTGATATACAAAAAATTTGTATCTTATTTGTAGATATCACTGATCAACTTTTATGAAGATTTTTAGAAATCATATAGAACCTGAAGTTCAAATATATCCGCTGAAATGATTATCATATCAAGACACAAGTAAATATTTACTATTGGCAATTATAAATAAATTAGAACCTGAAGTTCTTAGTTGTAACTCTTAAATCCAAAATTTCTACATCTATCATTTTCATATTTGAACCTGAAGTTCGGAAAATTAATCATATAAAGTAGAACTGGAAGTTCTACCATAATTTTTAAATCTAAACCTGAAGTTTAGAGTTATGAATTCTAAAAGAGAATTCAAAATTTTAGGAAACAAAATAAAATTTGAAATTATAAGTTACAACTTTTAACATTTAGAACCTAAAATTCTAAAGCTTAGAGTATCATATAAATGAACCTGAAGTTCTATACATGAATTTGGAATTTTTGTTCTAGATGTCTTATTATACTATTTTATTTCATGGGGTATAGATATTGAAATGTGAATTCAAGCCATGCGCTTGGAAAGTACCATTAAGGAAAATAAATATCATTGAAAGATGAATATTTTCCTCTATCATATTTTTACAAGAAAGCTTGAAGCTCTGACTACGATAAAAGACATAGATGGTCTATTGTTATTGAGTGTAACTCAACTTTATCTAACATAACCTTACAGCTGAAATTGTGAGTTGAATTTTCTTTTGGAAATAAGATATTTATCATTCCCTGAAGTGAATATAAAATATATCATAATTGATATGTAAATGTAAAAGAATGACATGATTAATGTCCTGACAATAGTCATGAATCCCATAATGATAAAGTGATAAAAATGGATATAACCAGCAGATAAGAAATATTAGAGTAGCTAAAGATCTAGCAGATCTTATTCACCTTGATGTGTCGAATCTCTTTGAAATTAAAGAGAGAAAATTAGATGTCTATTATTACTTTATATTGTGTACTTTGTTTATATTTTACTTCTAAATATTAATATTTCTTGTAGTAAAATTATATACCTTATATGGTCCTGCTGACCTAATTGAAGGCCCTGATAAAATGCCATAATCTTGTTAGTAATTGGAACTTCTAACAGATTATCTCTTACATATTGTCATTTAAATGAGATCATTTTCCTCTTCTTAAAAGAAAGGAAGCTTCCTGAAGTAAGCCAATAATTTCTTAGAATTAGTTTACTATATCTCATTTAGATTCTCGCACTACGAATGATAGTTCATTTGTAGCAAATTATAAATCAATTACGTGATGTATTTATACATACATCAAAAGTAACCAAGTCACATATACTAGTTGTTACTACAATAACCCGGGTGATTGTTCTTGTTGAACAATCTAGTGTAAAAGTAGCTAATGAATCATATATTGCACGTTAGAAATGTGGTAGAACACTTGGTTCTAAAGATACTATTCCCCGAAAGAGGAAAATGAAAGATCCGGATCCAATTAAAAATAATGCTCGAGCAGTAATTATACCCACATATTTGAATCACTAGTTCCAGAAGAACTGATAGTCATTGAAGAGACACTAGCCCTTGAAGAGGCTCAATGTAACAACCGAAAATCCCGACTACTGTTATATTGTGATACGAGTATTATACAATATAAATTATGTTTGAACACATATATATTCATTGAATGACTTTGGGGATAATTGGTGGATTCCCTGAAATTCCGATACAAAACTCTATTATATTCTACTCCGACAGCCATAGTATTTGGGCTATAACTTTCTCATAAGTACTTCGATTTTTATGAATTCTATATCTCCATAAAGTTGAGATCGAGACCTAAAACTTCCATGTTGAATATTTTTCCAAATTCAGACCAGCAATAGGTAAAAAATGCAAGTCAAAAATTCTGATGAATAGTAATTTCGGACTCAACTAGAAGAATCTCAAAATTTCTCCACATTTCCATATTTTTCCCCATTATTCCAAATATCAAATAACCCTTACTATATAAAGAGAAAACTATTACCATTTCATAAAATTTGGAAAATGAGAGAACAAAAAGAGTAAAGAAGAAACGTGAGAAAGAAGAAGAGAAGAAGAAGAATGGAAGAAAATAGAAGAAGAAGAAGAAGAAGAAGAAGAAGAAGAAGAAGAAGAAGAGAAAGAAAAGAGAGAAAAAGAGAGAGGACGAAGCAAGGAAGAACATTGTCAACCATGGAAGACTTGGAAGATGGACAAAAATCAAGCAAAGTAAGGTAAGAGATTGTGACCTAAATCTTGGATTTTGAATTTAGATAGTATGAATGATATGATGATGATAATAACATGTTTGGGATTGCATTTGATGAGAAAATAGGCATGGAAGTTGATTATGTTATGAGTAGTCCCAACTTTTGAAAACCCTAAGTGTTGAGCTAAGTAGGGATTATGAGATTAAAAGATTAAATTTGGAATATGAAGTGTGCATATTGATGTCGGGTTTCTACTATAGTCCCAAGATCATTCAAGCAATGAAAACATGTGAATACAATAAAGAAGTATGGTGGAATCATACTTACATTGATCGGATTTTGATGCGACGAACACAAAACTTTTTCCTCCTCTATGGAAGCTCTCGGCTATGGCTCCCTTTTTGTGCTCTCCAAGTTTCGGTCAAGCTCCAAGCTTGGGTGTGGATTCCATGCCAATGGGTGGGTTTCCCTATCACCTTTGGATGACTCTTTATGTGCTAGCATTGGAAAGATTTGCCACAAATCTTCCTAATTTCTTCTTATTGTTCTCGGCAAAGAGAAGTAATTTGAGAGAAAATTGGCCCTTGGCCATTAGTGAGAGGGAGAGAATAGAAGAGTTGGTTAATTTGATTTCTAAAAACAATTAAAATGATATATCAAAATTTGAATAATCAAATCCAAAAAGGTATATGGCATTTATGCCTTCCAACTGTGGGAAACGACTTTCCTTAGCGAGGCGGAAGTTGCTTGTGGTGGCACTGGGTCCGGTATGGATCTTCAAAATTTTCATTGCCTTATCCCTTTGTTGTAGTAGCCAAGATCAATCATTTGGTGACTAACACTTGGATCAACCACTCAATCTTCCGAACTATGACTCGAAACCAACAAACCGAAGTGTGGGCTTCACTCACAATGATCAACCTCTAAACTTTTTAGAGAAGTTGATAATATCACAAACTCTTTTGGCTTTAGAAAGATAAGATGAAGAAGATCAAGTATCTTGTTCACTTTTGTTTTTCTTTCTAATCTCAACTATTGAGAAATAAGATTTTTCTCTCTACCTTACTCACAACTTTTGTGAATGTTTTTAGCTCTCTCTTGAAATTATTTTTCAAAATGATAAGTATGATTTTCACTTGAATTCACCCAACCTTTGAGTGGGAATGGTAGAGAATATAAACTAAAGCAATTCCATCAACATCCATTCAATCTTATCAATTGTAAATGGCCAACACACTTGAGTGGAGTGTCAACCAAATCCATTAGATAATGGAACAAGTTAGGTAATTATCTCAAAACTAATTAACAAAAACTTGGTGGATGATTTGGCAAACCATTAAGGCTTGTCTTGATAATGCATTTACCATTATCAAATAATGATGTCATAATTATCTCATAATTATGCATTATCAATGATGATGTAATAATTATCTCATAATTATTAATGATGTAATAATTATCATATAATTATTATTTGATTATCTCATAATCAAAATTATTAGAAAATATAATATTAAACTTAATTTAATATTATTTTCATTTGTGACAAAAATATTATTAATCATATTAATAATATTTAAATATAATGTGAGCATATTATTAGACAATCTAACTATATTAGGTTTGCTACAGTTAATCGAGCTAGCACGGGGACCAAATGGACCTACGGTTCCGAGCTCCAATAATTCTGAAATATTAATTAAACTCTTTAATTAAATATTACGAATTATTAACTCTGCGTTATTCCACTAAAAACTCGAAGTTGAACTCCCGTTACCGTAGATGGAAATTTAAGCCAACAACTTTGGTGTCCATCGATATAGTCACTACATATGGATATAGCCCTTCACGAATATCTCATAAATAGAGCCGGGTCATAAGTCCGTTAAAACCCCTCTAAATATTTTGTCTCTTAAGCACCATTGATTCTATAATGAACAATTAATTCATAACAATTATGAATGTAAAATACTTTCTATTCGTAATAGAAAGTTGAGCGCTCAAATTATTCAAGTCCCGAATCAACTCTTAAAAAAAAATATTCATCTGCTTCTCGTAAGAAGGAGTGAATTTCATATCTATGTAAAACGTTCTCAGCTACACACCAAAACATATCCCAAAAATACGTAGTTATTGGCCGGGAATGCAACACCAACCTCACCATAGTAAATCAAAGGACATGGCCTGTCATGCAGGAGTTCGTAGTACACTCAGGATTAAGATTGAATCCATATATGACCATCTATTAGATAAAATGAATTTCTTTGGTTAACGAATATTAAAAGAAATTCGTATTTATCTGAGTCCAGTCCTATATGATCTTATCATACAAGGTGCCTCCATACCCATGTCATTACATGAACGATCCCAGATCGAAGTCGTCATACAAGTATAGAATGGACCGCAACTATAGATAAACCACAAACAAAGTACCCTCTTTGTTTGCTCTCTATGGACTATTTAGATTACTATCTTTAGACTTAAATCCTCATGTGCATCAAACATACACTAAGTCTAAAGGTACAAGAGTAATCAAGGTAAAAAAGACAATTGCACAATATGCGATATAAATCAAACAACTTTGATAAAATGAATAATACATTTATTATTATTACAAAAATCAATTCCATTTACAATACATGAAGCTCTAGGACATAAATCCCAACATTCTCCCACTTGGACTAGAGCAAAATGAGACATGTCATGTAATCCTAAACCATTTAGGTGACCTTCAAATACTTTAGTCGATAAGGTCTTTGTAATCGGATCAGCCAGGTTATCTGCGGATGCAATCTGCGTGACAACGACATCTCCTCTCTGCACTATCTCTTTGATGAGGTGATATTTCCTCTCAATATGCTTACCTCTCTTGTGGCTTCTTGGTTCTTTGGAGTTCGCCACTACGCCACTATTATCGCAATAAAGTGTGAGTGGTTTATCCATATCTGGAACAACTTCCAGATCTGCCAAGAACTTACGGAGCCAGACTGCTTCCTTAGCTGCTACACAAGCTGCTACATATTCAGCCTCCATGGTGGAGTCAGCAATACAAGATTGCTTAATGCTCCTCCATACTATAGCCCCACCACCTAGAGTGAACACTGTTCCAGATGTTGATTTCCTAGAATCGACATCCGTCTGAAAATCAGAGTCAGTATATCCTCTCAGAATCATATCCTGACTTGTATATACTAGCATATAATTTCTCGTTCTCTGAAGATACTTGAGAATATGTTTCACCGCTACCCAATGATCTAATCCTGGGTTGGATTGAAACCTACTGACTACTCCCACTGCAAAACAGATGTCCGGTCTCGTGCATAACATAGCATACATAAGACTTCCAACTGCTAAAGCATATGATATATGTCTCATCTCCTCAATTCCTTGAGGTGTCTTAGGAGACTATTCCTTAGAAAAATAAATCTCATGCCTGAAAGGTAAATTACCTTTCTTGGAATTTTGCATACCAAATCGCACAAGAATCTTGTCGATATAGGTTGATTGAGACATTGCTAACAGTACATAACTTGCCTCTCCCAAATCTTTCATTTGGAATTGGTTAGCTAGCCGGATTTTCACGTTTGATAATATCTTTACATCATTCCCAATGAGTAAAATATCATCAACGTATAACACAAGGAAAACCACTTTCCCATCAATGATGCGCTTGTAAACACAAGGCTCATCAATGTTCTGCTCAAAGTTATAAGACTTGATCATAGTATCAAACCTTATGGTCCAAGATCTAGATGCTTGCTTAAGTCCATAAATGGACATTTGCCTTGCAAACTTTTTGCTCTTGACCTTGGGTAATGAACTCTTCTGGTTGTACAATATAGATACTCTCATCAAGATTACCATTCAAGACTGCAGTCTTGACATCCATTTGCCAAATCTCATAGTCATAATATGCGGCAATGGAAAGAAGAATCCTGATGGATTTAAGCATGGCTATTGGCGAGAAAGTTTCTTCATAGTCAACTCCCTCTTTTTGGGTATAACCCTTTGCCACTAGCCTAGCCTTGAAAGTCTGTACTTTCCCATCTGTTCCTTTTTTTCTCTTGTAGATCCACTTGCAACCTATGGGTTTTACTCCATTAGGTTGGTCTACAAGTTCCCAGACTGAGTTAGAGTACATGGACTCCATCTCAAGGTTCATGGCTTTGAGCCATTCTTCTTTATCAGTATCATTTATTGCACTACGATAGGTCAATGGATCATCTATACCATCACAAGATGCAACAACTTGCACCTCATAATTTCCTAGATAGTGTTTAGGTTGTCTTACAACCCTCCCACTACGTCTAGGTGGTATGGTATCCTGATAACTTGCATCTGACTTTCAGATGTAGAAGGTGTTATGTCTTTGTCAACATTTGACAATGGTGTACTGGTCGTACCAGCAAGTAACTCCTCAAGTAACACTTTACTTCGAGGTTTGAACTCTCTCATATAGTCCTCCTCAAGAAATGTAGCATTTGTTGACACAAATACTTTATTATCTTCTGGACTATAAAAGAATCCACCCCTAGTTTCATTTGGATAGCCTACAAATAGGCACACCTGTGAACGTGGTTCCAACTTAGTAGTCTTGTTCTTTAGCACATGTGCTGGACACCCCCATATGCGGAAATATCGCAAACTAGCTTTACGACCATTCCACAACTCTATGGGAGTCTTAGAAACAGACTTAGAAGGAACTACATTCAGGATATACATTGCAGTTTGCAATGCATACCCCCAGAATGAACTAGGTAGAGTGCTATAACTAAACATTGATCTTATCATGTCTAGTAGGGTTCGATTTCTCATTTCTGCAACACCATTTTGTTGTGGTGTTCCAGGTGCTGTGAGCTGTTAAATAATTCCATGCTCAACTAAGAATTCCTCAAAATCTCTATCAAGGTATTCTCCTCCACGATCTGATCGTAGAATTATGATGTTTTTACCTAATTGGTTCTCAACCTCAGCACGATACTCTTTGAACTTTTCAAATGTATCTGACTTGTGCTGCATTAGGTAAACGTACCCATATCTGGAATAATCGTCAATGAAAGTGACGAAGTATCAAAACCTCCTCGGGCTTTTACATTCATTGGTCCGCAAACATCTGAATGTATTAGCTCAAGAGTTTATTTGGCTCTTATCATTTTTCCAGTAAAAGGTCTCTTGGCCATTTTGCCTTCTAAACGGGATTCACAAACAGGTAAAGTACCAAGTTTTAACTGATTTAAAACTCCGTTCTTAATTAGTTTATCTATCCGGTCAAGGTTAATGTGACCAAGTCTAAGGTGCCATAAAAAGGTATAATCATGAGAAATCTTTTTCCGTTTAGTTTTAGATCTTTCAATCTTAAACATTTCTGTATTAAGCAGTGATTCATGAATTAACAGCCTTAATACATATAGATTATTTTTAGAGTTTCCTGTGCATATACTTAATCCATTTCTATTAATAATAACTGAATTATTATTAAACGAACAGAAAAACCATGTTCCATAAGTTTTGTTACAGAAATCAAATTCCTGTGCGAAACTAGGATATATAGCACACCATTCAAACATAAATAACTTTATTAAAATTCAAATTTGAAACTCCCACTACTGCTCTTGCTGAAATAGCATCCCCTGTCCCAACTCTCATGGTAAAGCTACCTTCAGTAAGGTCCCTCCATGAGTCAAGTAGCTGCAAAGAACAACAAACATGGTTAGTGGCACTAGAATCAACAATCCATATCGATTTATCATCCTCCACCAAAAAAGACTCAATGACAAGTAAATCATATCTACCTGTATTCTTCTTCTCTTTAAGCTCTGCAAGGTATTTAGGAAAATTCCTTTTCCAATGCCTTTGTTGTTCACAATGGAAACATTTTCCTTTGGCATTGGTTCCTTTGGAGCTTTTGTTGTTCTTCTTTTTCATTGGTTTTGCCTTTGCCTTCCAATTACCTTTCTTTTTTTTCTTTGCAGATTTAGAAGATTCTGTAACATTTGCCTCGACATTGGGCCTACGAGGACCGTTCATAACAGACTCGTAACTGGTGAGCTCATTTAGCAGTTCAGTCAACGTAACAGTCAATTTGTTCATAGAACAATTGCTTTTAAACTGTAAGAAACACTTCGGAAGGGTTTCCATGATCATTGTCACCTGGCTTTGCACATTGATACGTGCACCATGGGTTTCAGCCATATTAAGATGAGCCATCATCCTTAACACATGGTCTCGGAATGATGTGTCTTCCTTCATTCTAGCGGTCAATACAGAGGCAATTGCCTCATGTTGTTGCCGGTCTGAAGGTTGCCCAAACATGTTCTGTAATGACTGCATAATCATTGATGCTGTCGCCATAGGCTCATGCTGTGCAGCAAGAACCTCAGACATGGATGCTATCAAATAGCTATGGCTTTCTCATCAGCTTTAATCCAATTATTATAGGCATTACGTGCAGCTCTGCCAGCATTAGGTGCTGGCTCAGGAGGACATTCCTCCATTAGGACAAATTTAAGGTCTTCACAGACCAAGATAGCATTCATGTCACTTTTCCATTTAACATAATTATCCCGTTAATTTTTCTTGTTGTTTGATAATGAAGATTATTGCAGATGCCATGGCTGAAAAATTAATAAACGCGCATTCAATATTCATTCGTCGCATATTAAAATTGTCAAACATTTAGGCATAAAATTAAACATGATGCATGATCAATGTATAATGAATTAGAAACCTAAAAGAATTACTATGCCACGATTATCTATCATCCCACAAATAAGTGCCGCCGTAGGGTAGGTCAAGTATTCGTATGATAGATTGAGACATTCTCAATTGATTAATATATCTGAAATAACTCTTATTCCTATATTAATCAACTACCGTTATTTTGATCAAGGAAGCTTTGATTAACAACTTAATCCATTCCTTTGTGAGTGTGACCCATTATTTCGGAACCCTTGGACTTAACTAGTGAAGTGCCGCCGTAGGGTAGGTCAAATCACCAAAACATCTAGAGTCCCTATCCTTTCGGAATCCAAACCTGATATTGACCCCAAAGGACACCACCCGTAGGGGGACGAAAGCAAAGCCGTCTCGAGGCGCCTATTGAATCTCACGTTTCTGGATTACAATGGAGATCGCGGGATATATTGTGGTATATCCCTCTCCCACTCACTTTTTAGAAGTGTAAGGTTTCTATCTCACTAGTTTCTAATGTATTAAAAATATGCTCGTCTAAAACATATCTTTATTAATACTAGTGTATAATTAGTGATCTAACCAATTTTAACACTTAAAATTTTATTCACTAATACTATTAGTCTCTACTAACATTAACTTAATTAAACTAATTTAATCAAGTTTGCTTAAATGATCTAATTATTTTTAACAATTAAAATATTAGTTCACTTATAGGTCTTAAAATTTTAGAATTCAACTAATGGACTATATGTCATTAAACCATTTAATAGATAAAAGTACGTTATTTACTCCAAAGGTACGTGGAATTGTATCCCGAGTGCAAACCAATTACCGTCCATTCGGAAGCGGCTATGGAATTTATATCCGGGTTTCCATCCGATATACCAAGGAAAATAATGTACTCATAATGTCCATTTGTTCTTAAAACTGAAATTCCTAATTTTTAAACTTTAAAACCAATTAATCTTATTAATTCGTTACATGCATCTTATTTTCTAATTTAACTTTTAAATTTACATAAAATCATATTTTATAACTTGAATATCATGCATCTACATGTTATGGCATGTGAAAATGTAAGAGTAGGCACCCTCGGCTATATGACATGTTAATAAACAATTTAAAACATATATATGCCCAGGTCTGGGCTGAAAACGTTCGTGTAGCGTTCTCTGGGAGTTCGAATGTTTTCCAGGCAGTAGCAAAATGTTTGAGTTGCGTTTGACTGGCGTTCGAACGCTATCGGTCTGGTGTCAAAACACTAGAACTTCATTTACTCCGTTCGGGAGCGTCCGGAGTCCGTTTCGGTCCCCGTTTTTTTTACGGGCTCGTAACAGAATGTAGTTTCACATATATACATAAAATGCGTTAACCGGGCTCTTTTTGTTTTAAAAAAAATACTAATCTAATTAGTACAATAAATCCAAGGCATCCCTTGGTCTTCAAATCTTGCTCCATGGTATGTTGTTGAGTTCTTTTCGGAATAGGTTCGTAATGAGTCCTTCGTGACATCGGCTCCTCCAAGTTACAAATTGGGTTACAAAATGGACTTATTACAAAGTAAATGAACTTACAACACTTGAAAGAATATGACCTTATGGTCTTACATTCCCAAAACTAAAAATAAGAGCCGGAAATAATTAACGATCAACGCAATACATTCATCTCATGAATCAAAAATAAACATTCATCACATGAACATTCAAACCATTCATCTCATGAATCTAATTGTGCCTACTCATCATAACATATTCTAATAATCTATATCTCATATAAATTATTAAAACTGAAACTTAAAAGAGAAGGGTTAAGAAAACTTTTCAACCTTAAGCTCTTGATGCCAATTGTAGGAAACGACTTTCCTTAGCGCGACAGAAGTTGCTTGTGGTGGCACCGGGTCCGGTATGGATCTTCAAAATTTTCTTTGCCTTCTCATTTTGTTGTAGTAGCCAAGATCAATCTTTTGGTTTCCAACACTTGGATCAACCACTCGATCTTCCGAACTATGACTCGAAACCAACAAACCGAAGTGTGGGCTTCACTCACAATGATCAACCTCCAGACTTTTTAGAGAAGTTGATAATGTCACAAACTCTTTTGGCTTTAGAAAGATAAGATGAAGAAGATCAAGTATCCTGTTTACTTTTGTTTTTCTTTCTAATCTCAACTATTGAGAAATAAGATTTTTCTCTCTACCTTACTCACAACTTTTGTGAATGTTTCTAGCTCTCTCTTTAAATTCTTTTTCAAAAAGATAAGTATGATTTTCACTTGAATTCACCCAACCTTTGAGTGGGAATGGTAGAGAATATAAACTAAAGCAATTCCATCAACATCCACTCAATCTTATCAATTGTAAATGGCCAACACACTTGAGTGGAGTGTCAACCAAATCCATTAGATAATGGAATAAGTTAGGTAATTATCTCAAAACTAATTAACAAAAACTTGGTGGATGATTTGGCAAACCATTAAGGCTTGTCTTGATAATGCATTTACCATTATCAAATAATGATGTCATAATTATCTCATAATTATGCATTATCAATGATGATGTAATAATTATCTCATAATTATTAATGATGTAATAATTATCATATAATTATTATTTGATTATCTCATAATCAAAATTATTAGAAAATATAATATTAAACTTAATTTAATATTATTTTCATTTGTGACAAAAATATTATTAATCATATTAATAATATTTAAATATAATTTGAGCATATTATTAGACAATCTAACTATATTAGGTTTGCTACAGTTAATCGAGCTAGCACGGGGACCAAATGGACCTACGGTTCCGAGCTCCAATAATTCTGAAATATTAATTAAACTCTTTAATTAAATATTACGAATTATTAACTCTGCGTTATTCCACTAAAAACTCGAAGTTGAACTCCCGTTACCGTAGATGGAAATTTAAGCCAAACAACTTTGGTGTCCATCGATATAGTCACTACATATGGATATAGCCCTTCACGAATATCTCATAAATAGAGCCGGGTCATAAGTCCGTTAAAACCCCTCTAAATATTTTGTCTCTTAAGCACCATTGATTCTATAATGAACAATTAATTCATAACAATTATGAATGTAAAATACTTTCTATTCGTAATAGAAAAGTTGAGCGCTCAAATTGTTCAAGTCCCGAATCAACTCTTAAAAAAAATATTCATCTGTTTTTCGTAAGAATGAGTGAATTCCATATCTATGTAAAACGTTTTCAGCTACACACCAAAACATATCCCCAAAATACGTAGTTATTGGCCGGGAATGCAACACCGACCTCACCATAGTAAATCAAAGGACATGGCCTGTCATGCAGGAGTTCGTAGTACACTCAGGATTAAGATTGAATCCATATATGACCATCTATTAGATAAAATAAATTTCTTTGGTTAACAGATATTAAAAGAAATTCGTATTTATCTGAGTCCAGTCCTATATGATCTTATCATACAAGGTGCCTCCATACCTATGTCACTACATGAACGATCCCAGATCAAGGTCGTCATACAAGTATAGAATGGACCGCAGCTATAGATAAACCACAAACAAAGTACCCTCTTTGTTTACTTTCTATGGACTATTTAGATTACTAACTTTATACTTAAATCCTCATGTACATCAAACATACACTAAGTCTAAAGGTACAAGAGTAATCAAGGTAAACAAGACAATTGCACAATATTCGATATAAATCAAACAACTTTGATAAAATGAATATTGCATTTATTATTATCAAAATAATCAATTCCATTTACAATACATGAAGTTCTTGGACATAAATCCCAACACCAACCACCCCCATCAACTATTCACATCAATCAATGATGACAAGCATCACTTCACTCAAAGTGATGTGACTTCCATCACTTGATTGACTAGTGATTTGACGCTTGATGTGACTTGTGGGCCGCACTTGAATTCTAAATGTGAGTGGGCCCGTAAAAACTCCCGGGCTAGGGTTCGCTAATTTCGAATTAACAAATTTTCCGTTGCGACGTAATTAAATCAAATTTAATTAAATAATTATGTCTAGCAAAATTACTATTCACATCACTAGTGAATTAATTCTAAATTAACTCATTCGCCCGAATTAAAATCTAATTTTAATTCTGCGTCGAAATCCAATTTCATATAATATATCGAATATATTATTTTATCGATTAATTCCAAATTAATCGTTCTCTCTCTTTAAATAATATTTTATCCCGGATAAAATATCTCTGTAATTAATCCCAGATTAATTTTCTTTCTCTTATAATTAATCCCAGATTAATAATGTGCGAGTCATACATCATCGGTGAATCTTCGGGAAGCGACCCATGAGATCCCCGGATATGTTGGCAGTAAATCCGGTCGTCGGACTATTCGAACACGCACGTACCTAGTATAACGTTTTTACCGACTTACAAGACATGGTTGGCTTCTAGCAAAGCACCGTACCTACCTAATTCTCCGGAAATATTCTTAAATGAATATCTAATCTTTATCAGGCGTAGTATACGTAGTATTGCGTATTGCGATCCAACATCGAATGTCACGTGCTAGGCCTGTGGCTGGAATTGTGTCTGCCCCGTACGAAGCACATATCGGATCTCTGGTAACTAGTCTCTATAATCGGATAATCATGACCTAGTCATATTATCGCGATGACTGCAGTACATAAGAGCACCAGTTCCGTATCCTACGTGATCATCATCTCCACTATGACTGGAGTGATGCTTCCGTCTTGACATAACACTCAATACACCACGATTCTCAATATACCAAGAAGAGGCATACACAGAACCTGTTAAAGCCCTGGACGACCAAAACCAAAGTATATTGATTGTCGCAAGTATTAGCGGTGCAAGTCTCAGGTTAAGACCAAATACACCTACCCTGATTCGGACTTCCATAGACACATAGTCATACTACCAATGGAATTCCGAGGGGTCTATCCAGAGCGAAGCTGTTTCCGTACCATCGGTAAACACAACCTCCTATTACACTTGCATGAGTATCCAATACCCAAAAATATGAGAACTATGTCGTTATGCTCCCATAACGCGCACAAGTGTAATACTAGTCTATTCCGCATTATCGATGTCCAATCTCGATAATACTACGACTAGGGATAGTTAATGATTAAATCTTCGTGGATTGATATTGTCTCATATTATCTCAATCTGAAACTAATCATAAGTGTTGGAGTTTTTATAGGTCCCAAGATCAAAACTCAAGCATGATACACAAGTGAATACAACGACGGAAGTGCGGAATACTCACATCGAGCGGTTGAGCGATGATTTGGGCAACAAAAATCCGAATTCTGCTCACTTTGTCAAGGCAGTGGGCTGCTGTGAATAGTGAATTTCGTCCATTGTCTTCATGATTTGAAGCTCCAAGCTTCATCGTTTGAATCCCGGCTCATGGGTAAGCTTTCTATCACCTTCGCATTGATCCCAGAGTGTGCTAGCACTCTTGTTTTGCCACAAAACACACTTCGAACGGGGCAGACACTTATCCAGCCCCAGCCCTAGCACGTGACTATCCGATACTGGGCCGATATACACAATACTTGGTATACTACGCTTGATACAGATCTTAATATTCTTAGATGGATATGTCCGGAGAATTGGGTAGACTTGGTGCTTTGCTAGAAGCCACCTTGTCTTGTAAATCGGTCCAGTATCGGATAGTCACGTGCTAGGGCTGGGGCTGGATAAGTGTCTGCCCCGTCCGAAGCACATGTCGGATGTCTGGTAACATAGTCTCTATAATCGGATATTCATGACCTGGTCACAATATCCCAATTGGTTGCGCAACACTCAAGAGCACTAGTACCGTATCCTGCATGACATCATCTCCACTATGACTGAAGTGATACTTCCGTCTTGACATCACACCCAATACACTACGACTCTCTGATAAACCCAGAAGTGTTGTACGCAGAACCGGTTAAAGCCTTGTACCACCAAGACCAAAGTCTATCGATTATCGTAAGTATTAGCGATGTAAGTCTCAGGTTAAGACTATACACACCTACCTTGATTTCGGCCTCCCATAGACACATAGTCATAATACCAATGGGATTCCGAGGGGTCTATCCAGAGCGAAGCTGTTTCCCGTACCATCGGTGAAACACAACCTCCTATCGCACTTGCATAAGTATCCAATACTTAAATATATGAGAACTATGCCGTTGTGCCCTCACAACGCGCACAAGTGCAATACTAGCCTATTCCGCATTATCGATGTCCTGTCTCGATAATACTCCGGCTAGGGATATTTAATGATTAATCCTTCGTGGACTGATATTGTCTCATATCATTCTCCGTCCAGGAACAAATCATAGGGACCTTTATTTTTATACATCTAAGGTGATCTAATCACAAATGATAAGAGTGCAATCTCCTTTGTCACATAGTTATTTGTACAACAACACCGTGATCTGTACAAATAGTGACGCTATGGGTCATATTATCCAACAATCTCCCACTTGGCACATAGCCAGTCACTCGAGTGTCTAACACCCGAACTATGTACGGTTCGCTCAAATTGCTGAGAAAATATTTTCGTCAGTGGATTTGCATGATTATCGTCTGACGCGATTTATACGATCACTACATCGCCACGATGTATGATCCGAACGAATCAGATGAATATAGAAGTATATATCTGGATCGTCGATGAGACCTTTAATTCCTTAGCCTGTGTTGACGCCTAGCTCAGCTGCTAAAAGAACTATATCTAATCTAATTAGATTTATTATCGATCCAAATGGCTTCTATTGCTGCCTCAGCTGCAGCAATAATCCGCATTTGTTGTTTATTCGGCAACAGTATCTTGCTTGGAAGATTTCCAGCTCACTGTACCGTTATACTATTGTATAGTACCTTTGTTACGACTTACAGTCGTTATCAGGGAAGCCCAGCTTCCACCGATTATTTTATGGGAATATCATTTCCAAGAAATGACATATTATCATTATCTTACAGGACATTCATGTCAGTGCACTCCCACTAACCCTTTTATATACACAAGAATCATTTTGTTTTGAATTAAATCATACTCCTTTATGATTACATCAAAACGATAATTCCAAGAATCTATGCTTGCTTCAATCCAAACATGGATCGAATAACCTGCAAACCTTGTTTGCTTGTTATGGTACGACAAAACCGACAGGATGTTGTAAGAATCCTCCAAAAGGTTTCCTTTTCAGGAAAGCGATTTTCCGTAAAGCTGTCATATTTCATAAATGAAACACGCAGCTTTAGCAAGCATTATCCAAATGGATTTACAATGGCAACAAGTAAAAGGTTTCGTCGGAATCAATACAATGTTGATAACTCTACCTTTTCTTTACAAGCCTAGCTTAGTACGTTGGTACGTTGCCATCCATGTATGTCTTCTTTGAAGACTTATACAGTACCAATATGCACAATGCCTTGTGGTACATCAACTAGTATCTAAACTTGTTGATATACATGGAATCCATTTTGAACTCATGACACTTTGTCATAATAGGGAGTCGATACCTTGTATCACTTCCTCATACGTAGTCAGTTGGTATACCTTAAAAGATTAACATCTTTATGAGGTGAGATCAGAAACCCATACCCTAGGTTGTTTTCTGACTCTCTCCGATCTACGCGGTTCTTGTGTATTCGAAGATTAATGGTATAAATTCATCATTGATGAACTATATGTGTTCCATTAAGGATTTCGTGCCTCGAACAGTATTACTCCAATTTCATCGAGTATCACCACCTCCCTCCCACTGACCACTGCATATTGGTATTCCTCTTAGGAAAACCGCATGGTGAGCAACAATCATATTGTTCTCATGTGAGATTTATAAGTACTATACTTATGGTTTCCTTTAGGATAACCAATTTGGCACTTATCCAATTTAGGTTTTAGTTTGGTATTATCCAAACATATGCCTAGCATCCCAAACGGTCAGGAATGAGAAACCCGGTTTCTTTCCTGTTCATATCTAATATGATATTTGTCAAACAAATTATTAATAGAACTTTATTCTAAATAAGTTATTGCACTGTTAAAACTTATCCATTGAAGGAAATGGTAGCTCAGAGCGACTCATGATTAGCCTTATCATGTCTAACATGATTCGGTTAATCCGTTCGGACACACCGTCACTTTGACGTGTTCCGGGAGGAGTCCTCATTTGAAAGAATACTATACTCTTTCAAGTATATAAGAAACTTATTGCTTAAGTATTTTCCATTACGGTCTTACCGTGGCGGCATAATACTATAGCCGATCTGTTTATCTACTTCGTGTCGAAACTATAAAAGTTTCTGATCTGTGTTCTTCAAAAGAAACACATAACCATAACGTGATGCCACATCCGTTAAGGTCACGAAACATTCATGTTCACATCTAGCCTAGCTATATATGGGCCCACTAACTTCACCATGAATAAGGCTAACAGATCGGTGGCACTTTCACTATTACCAAGTAAATAGTGTTTTAGGTACTTTACCTAATAAACTAGATTGGTAGACTTTATTTGAATAGTCAAATCAGTCCTAGTAGCCACTCTTCAAAAGTGTGGATATACGAGTCTTGTTTAATTGTGTCCCAGACAACAATGCCACAAATAAGTCTCTACTTGATCAAATCAATTTGAGCTATTTATTTGTCATTTTATATGTTTTGAGATTTTAATTATATTCAAAATATAAATTCTGTATTCACATCTAATGTGTTTATCTCAGTATCATCTTTAATATAATGAAACACTTAGTGTTCTAGAATATAAAGATTTATCCAGAATGGGTTAAACACTGATATAGAGATAATGTCTCTAGTCAACTAGTTACATTATAACAGTTCCTAATTTAAGTACACACCCAAAAGAGTTCCTAAACTTAGGTATCTACGGTCGAAACACAGCGACTTTCGTCCCGTTTCCGATTCGCAGAGCAATCTCAGCTTGAAGTCAGTATCCTGCTCAAAGCAGATTCTGAACATCAATACATATATTTTATGTACCACACTAAGTATTTAAAATCTAATTTCAATACTAGTTGTGAACATAATTTTGACAAACATTTTTAAAAGTCAGAGCCTTGCCCTTTCTTTAATTCATTCGTGTCTGCCATATCCAAATGGTAGTCACTTTGGTATATGTCAATTATCCTTTTCAATATTTTAGGAACCTTAGGCCAAGCCTTGGGTTTTTAGAATATCGAACGATGTGCAACCTCGTGCTACATGCCCAATTGCAAACTTTGACTTTATCTCCTCTAGAATAGTCAATTAATTCTCCAAGAATTATAAATTGCAATTTTAATACTTCTTAAATCTAAAATTAGATTTATGACAAGTATATTAAATTAAGCATTAAAGTCATCATCACATAAATCTTCCAAAGATTTTATGCTCTACTTATTTTGCTTAATATTTGGGCGTAAGGTATAATAAGTTATTTTATCAAATAAAGTAACCTATATTTATTTATTCCCAATTTGAAATTAAATCATTTAAAAATTTTTAATCCCAGATTATATTTTAAATATCCAACTTTTCAATTTTATCTTGATTACAATAGTCCAACTATTTAATCAACGATTAGTGGTACTATATATATTATAATGATTATAATAGTCCAACTATATAATCAAATATAATCCAAATTAATTAACCTCAATTACATTGATTACTATAATCCAATTATAAAATCAACTGTAAACTGAAATTAATTAATTCAAATATATTGATTAATATAATCCAATTATATATAATCAAGTATAATACAGTCCAAATGTTTATCAAAACAACAATTTAAATATTAGTCCAACTAACATTAATCTAATGACGAAATAATTTAAATGAGCGCGTATGGCGAGTAATTGAACGAGTATTGCAAATTCAATTCTTGCCTCCCACTATTTTTCGTCGAGCCTCTAACCCTCTGTCGAGTACTCGGGAAACCATGTTTCCTAGTAGGCTAGGATCCCGTTAAATATCACACAATCTTGATTTTGGCCAACAAATTGTATGATAATTACTAGTAGATCTCTAAGATCAATTGGATCCAATCCAATTCCTAGATCCAGTAGGTGGACATCCAAGTCCTAAACATATATCATATATATGCCTATATATCCAATATATACCCTAACCTATTTCCTCTGAATCAACTAGGCCTTGGCTTTGGCACAACAAACCTAGTGATCCCAGTCAAGCGTGGACCCATTGACCATGGAAGCTTCTTCGTAATCATGTCGTTGGACAAGAAATGGTCTTGACATTGGCCAACAAACCCACACTTGGACAAGACACCAATATGGAACAAAGCCTCGTGATTCAAACACATCTACGACGACGACAAGGGCTTGACTTTGGCCAACAACCCAATGCCGTCTCGGATCTTGAGTGAGAATCACTCAATGGAAGGAAAAGACGCATGATATTTGATGAGGGTTTTTCGTGTGCAAATTGGCAACCAATTTATTATCTTTGTTAAGGTCTCATCATCATACACCCTTAAACATGCATTCTAAACACATAATAAAGCGCATATGATAAAATAATAATAATATGCGGATGGATATTTTACACATTGATCCTAGATCAAATCTCTCACTTTCTCTCTCCCGCTAGCACAATTTTCTTCTACTACCCGTTACACTACACTTCTAAAGAAACCTCATTTACATTGAGGGGAATAGGTGAGAAGAGAATACAAAGAATAAGAGGTGATAAGGCTGGACACGCAGGTCCAATTAATAAAACGAATTTATTACAACAATTTCTAAAATTGCCTCACCCATCTAATATCCATCCTATACATTATTCATGCATCACAACCATGTATTCACTCAAGCATGTTATCAATCAATCTAATCCAATTAATTAATCTTGATAATTAGTGATCATCCAATGTTCAAACAACGATTTGATTTTGTTCGAGTCAAACTCATTTTTGCGAATAAGTACTTAAAGTACGAATTCCCGAAATAAATTAAACTACACAATTAAATCCAATTCAATTTGTATTTAATTCTAATTCACTATTTAATTCCAAATTAAATAACACACTTTAATAATAAACCCTTTTCGACTTAAATTCCAATTTAATCGCTACGGGTCTCAAAGCCCGATTAATATCCAATATTAATTTAATTAAAATCTAATGGGCTTTTAATTAATTTCTTAAGGCGTGGTCTTTTGGTCAACTCGGGTCAAACCCGCAACCAAAGTCCAATCCGGGAGTTACCCCATAAGCCTATAAATTAATTTTGGCCCATAGGCCCAATTAAATTACAAAGGTCCATTATGTCGCATTTGGGCTTTATGGAGTGGTTTTGGGCCCAATTGGATCCAACCAATTTTGCCTAAAACAACTTTGTACAACAAGCCCAATAAGCCCAATGACAACAATTCAGCTCAATTTCCAAATTAGCCCAATTAATTAAATTACACAAATCCAATTTCGTAATTTAATTACCAAAGTGTATATCATGATTAATCACCCAAATTAACATTTCTAAAAATCAATTCATACAATTAATCATGCTCATTATCATCATCATATGTCCAACATATTTTGATTAAAATCAAACCCATTCATGCTCACTTTGTTCTCTCGGCAATGGGGTTAATTTCATGTTCGATTTGTTTCAATCCAATTAAACCCAATTCGACATTAAATCAATATACCCTAATGATTTTCAACACATCCAATGTTTCAAAAAATCAAAATTCACCAAGAACACAAAGGGGCATAACTCTCGCCAAGATAATTTTGGGCAAATTTGTTCCAAACCAAATTGATCAAATTGATCCAACCAATCATCAATTAAAATACATTCAAGCATACTTAATCATCCAATTCATAATTACACATGCTTAAATTCATTTTACCCAATTTCAAGCTTTATTACATATTGGCAATTTGGGATTTTTTCGTCCGATTCGAATTCAATCCAATTAATTCCGCATCGACATAAAATCATCATCCCAAATGATTTCCAACACATCCAATTGTCAAAAATAAAAAATCCCAAGACATTAAAATCATGTATCAAATTCGGCCAAGGTAAAATTTGGGGAAAAATGATCCAATCACATTTTCTTGAAATTGACCCAATCAATCTTCAATTCAAACACAATTAAGCATACAAATCCATCCAATTTAATTTATCATGCTCAAAATCAAGTTTGCCCAAATTTTAGCCCTAACTTTTTCATGCTTTTAACCTAAGCTCTTGATGCTATTGTTGGAGTTTTTATAGGTCCCAAGATCAAAACTCAAGCATGATACACAAGTGAATACAATGACGGAAGTGCGGAATACTTACATCGAGCGGTTGAGCGACGATTTGGGGCAACAAAAATTCGAATTCTGCTCACTTTGTCAAGGCGTGGGCTGCTGTGAATAGTGAATTTCGTCCCTTGTCTTCATGATTTGAAGCTCCAAGCTTCATCGTTTGAATCCCGGCTCATGGGTAAGCTTTCCTATCACCTTCCATTCATCCCGGAGTGTGCTAGCACTCTTGTTTTACCACAAAACCACCTTGCTTCCCTTCCATTTTGCTTCTTAAAACCGGCAGTTCACTGCCTCTTTAGAAAACAGAAATGGCGTGAGTGAGGGAGAGGAAGAAGAGGAGAGAGGAGGGAGAGTGGAGTGAATGTGGTTATACGGTTTTGTGTTTATTTTATGCATCAAATGCACTTGAATTTCATTTGAAATTCATTTCAAACCATTTGGGTTTAATTCCCAACCACACACATCACCTTTATTACATCAAGTCACTCACTTTCACATTATCAATCCAATCAATTGTCAATCAATCACATCAATCATCAATCCAATCAATTGTCACATCACTCAAAGTGACATGATTTGATGCTTGATGTGACGCTAGATGCGACTAGCGACTTGACGCTTGATTTGACGTGCCGCACTCGAATTCCAAATGCGAATGCGCTCGCAAATAATCTCGGGCTCGGATTCGCTAATTCCAAATTAACGAATTTTCCGTTGCGTCGTAATTAAATGATTACGCCAAGCAAAATCACTATTTACGTCGCTAACGATTAATTCTAATTAATTCGCTCGCCCGAATTAAAATCTAATTTTAATTCCACGTCGAAATCCAATTCGTTTAATATATCAAATATATTAATTAATCGATTAATTCCAAATTAATTATTCTCTCTCTCTTTAATGATATTTATCCTAGATAAATATCTCCGTAATTATCCCAGATCAATTTTCTCTCTCATCTTATTAACCCAGATTATATAAGTGCGAGTCATACGTCATCGGTGAATCTTTGGGAAGTGACCCATGAGATCCCCGGATATGTTGGCAGTCAAATCGGTCATCGGACTATCCGAACACGTGAGTACCAAGTACTACGTTTTACCAATTTACAAGACAAGGTTGGCTTCTAGCAAAGCACCAAGTCTGCCCAATTCTCCGGACATATCCATCTAAGAATATTTAAGATCTGTATCAAGCGTAGTATACCAAGTATTGTGTATATCGGCCTCGTATCGGATAGTCACGTGCTTGGGCTGGGACTGGATAAGTGTCTGCCCCGTCCGAAGCACATGTCAGATGTCTGGTAACATAGTCTCTATAATCGGATATTCATGACCTGCTCACAATATCCCGATTGGTTGCGCAACACTCAAGAGCACTAGTACCGTATCCTGCGTGACATCATCTCCACTATGACTGAAGTGATACTTCCGTCTTGACATCACACCCAATACACTATGACTCTCTGATAAACCCAGAAGTGGTGTACGCAGAACCGGTTAAAGCCCTGTACCACCAAGACCAAAGTCTATCGATTATCGTAAGTATTAGCGATGTAAGTCTCAGGTTAAGACTATACACACCTACCTTGATTTCGGCCTCCCATAGACACATAGTCATAATACCAATGGGATTCCGAGGGGTCTATCCAGAGCGAAGCTGTTTCCCGTACCATCGGTGAAACACACCTCCTATCGCACTTGCATAAGTATCCAATACTTAAATATATGAGAACTATGCCGTTGTGCCCTCACAACGCGCACAAGTGCAATACTAGCCTATTCCGCATTATCGATGTCCTGTCTCGAAAATACTCCGGCTAGGGATATTTAATGATTAATCCTTCGTGGACTGATACTGTCTCATATCATTCTCCGTCCAGGAACAAATCATAGGGACCTTTAATCATTTATACATCTAAGGTGATCTAATCACAAATGATAAGAGTGCAATCTCCTTTGTCACATAGTTAATTTGTACAACAACACCGTGATCTGTACAAATAGTGACGCTATGGGTCATATTATCCAACAATAAGGACCTTTTATCATTTATATATCTTGGTAATCTAATTACAAATGATAAAAGAGCGATTTCCTTTGTCACATAGTTAATTTGTACAAGAACACCATGATTTGTACAAATAGTGATGCTCTGGGTCATAATTGTCCAACAATCTCTAATTGGCCTATAGCCAATCACTCAAGTGTCCTACACCCGAACTATGTACTGTTCGCTCAAACTTTTGCTGAGAAAATGCTTTCATCAGCGGATCTACAGTGTTATCATCAGATGCGATTTATTCGATCATCACATCGCCACAATGTATGATCCGAACGAATCAGATGAATATTTGAAGTATATATCTTGATCGTTGATGAGACCTTTAATTCTTTAGCTGGTGCTGTAGCCTAGCTCAGCTGCTAACAGAACTACTCTTAATCTGATTAGGATTTTTATCAATCCAAAAGGCTTCTATTGCTGCCTCAGCAGCAGCAATATTCCTCTTTTGTTGTTTATTCGGTAACAGTATCTTGCTTTGAAGATTTCCAGCTCGCTGTTCCGTTATTCAAACTTTATAGTACCTTTATTACGACTTATAGTCGTTTTTATCTGTTAGGAAACTTGTAGCAGTGAACCCAGTCACTTCAAGTTCTCATTCTCCATAGTATAAGAAAGCATCCTTAGTTCATCTAAGATACTAAATGATGTTCTTAACTTCAATCCAGTGAACATCACATGGATTGGCCTGATTGTGACTCCATATGCTCAAAGCATATGAGACACCAGGTCGCGTACATTTATTTTAATGTACGAGTTCTCGGAGAGTGCCAAAAACTTTTAGATCTATCCCAGTAGATCCTTATTCCTAGAATAAAGGTTGTTCCTCTCAAGAATTCTAAGGAGAATTTTCATGAAAGCCAAGCTTTCACCGATTTTATTATGGGAATATCATTTCCAATAAATGGTATATCATCATTATTAGAGACAATCATCGTCAGTGCGCTCCCACTAACCTCCTTATATACACAAGAATCATTTTCGTTTTGAATTAAATCATATACCATTATATGTTGGATTTCTAGGTTAATCCCAAGATCATTTAAGCATAGAAATATAATGAATACGCAAAGAAGAGTGGCGGAAACACACTTACATTGAATGGATTTAGATTTGATGAAAAACAAAATGAACACCAAGATCTCTTTGCAATATTCGGCCAAGGTGGTCCTCCAAGCTCCAAGCTTTGTCTTGTGATTCCAAGATCTTTGAATAGGTTTCCCTATCACCTTGTATGATTCTATGATGGTGCTAGCCTTTAGAAATTTTGCAACAAAATTTCTCTTCTTCCTCCTTCAACTTTCGGTCAAGAGAGAAAAGAAATGGGAGAGTATAATTTTCTTTGCAATTTGCGTGAATGAGAGAGTGAGATGGAGTGTGTTGACTTGATTTCTTTTATTTATTTGATTTCAAAAATCAAATTAAAGGTTTACCAAAATTTTGGTAATAAGTCAATCATATCACTTGAACTTGGAGTGTAAAACAAGTTAAAATCATTCTCACCAAAACCCATCACTCAAAGTGACAAGTGTTGTGACTAATGATGTGACATGTGGGCCCCACTTGATTCGAAATCTGAGTGGGCCCGCAAACACTCCCAGACTCGGGTTCGCTAATTCCGAATTAACGAATTTTCCATTGCGACGTAATTAAATCAAATTTAGTAAAACAATTATGCCAAGCAAAATTACTATTCACATCGCTAGCAAATTAATTCTAAATTTATCTCTTTGCCCGAATTAAAATCTAATTTTAATTCCGCGTCAAAATCTAATTTCGCTTAATATATCGAATATATTATTTTATCGATTAATTCCAAATTAATCGTTATCTTTCTTCAAATAGTATTTTATCCCAGATAAAATCTCTCTGTAATTAATCCCAGATTAATTATGATCGAATCTTACGTCATCGGTGAATCTTCGGGAAACGACCCAAGAGATCCCCGGATATGTTGGCAGTAAATTCGGTCGTCGGACTATCCGAACACGTACGTATCTCGTACTACATTCTTACCGATTTACGAGACAAAGTTGGCTTCTAGCAAAGCGCCATGCCTACCCAATTCTCCAGAAATATTCTTAATGGAATATATAATCTATGTCAGGCATAGTATACGTAGTATTGCGTATCTCGATCCAGTAACGGATGTCACATGCAAGGCCTGAGGCTGGAATAGTGTCTGCCTCGTACGAAGCATATATCGGATCACAAGCAACTAGTCTCTTTATTATCGGATAATCATGACCTAGTCATATTATCCCGATGGTTGCAACCTTTTAGAGAACCAGTTCTGTATCCCTGCGTGACCATCATCTCCATATGACTGAAGTGATACTTCCATCTTGACATCACATCCAATACACTACGATTCTCAATAGACCCAGAAGAGGCGTACACAGAACATGTTAAAGTCCTGGACGACCAAAACCAAAGCGTATTGATTGTCGCAAGTACTAGCGATGCAAGTCTCAGGTTAAGACCAAATACACCTACCCTGATGCGGACTCCCATAGCACATAGTCATTCTACCAATGGAATTCTGAGGGGTCTATCCAAAGCGAAGCTGTTTTACGTACCATCGGTAAAACACAACCTCCTACCACACTTACATAAGTATCCAATACTTAAATATATGAGAACTATGCTGTTACGCTTCCATAACACGTATAAGTGTGATACTAGTCTATTCCGTATTATTGATGTCCAGTCTCGATAATACTACGACTAGGGATATTTAATGATTAAACCGTCGTGGATTGATACTATCTCATATCATCTCAATCCGGAACTAATCATAAGGACTTTCATCATTCACACATTTAAGTAATCTAATTAAGAAATGATAAAAGGAAATTTCCTTTGCTACATAATTAATTTGTACAAAAACACAATGTCTTTTACAAATAGTGACGCTATGTGTCATAATTGTCCAACATTATGATTACATCAAAATGATAATTCCAAGAACGCAATGCTTGCTTCAATCCATAAATGGATCGATTAACTTGCAAACCTTGTTTGCTCATTTTGGTACGACAAAATCGTCAGGATGTTATAAACATCCTCCAAAAGGTTTCCGTTTAAGGAAACCTTTTTGACGTTCCAGCTGCCATATTTCATAAATGAAATATGCAACTTCAGCAAGTATTATCCAAATGGATTTAACAATGGCAACTGTTAAAAGGTTTCGAAGTAATCGACATAATGTTGATAACGATACCTTTTCGCTACAAGGCCAGCTTTGTACGTTAGTATGTTACCTTCCATGTATGTTTTCCTTGAAGACTTATATAGTACCAATAGGCACAATGCCTTCCGGTATATCAACTAGTATCTAATCTTAGTTGGTATACATGGAATCCATTTCGGATAATATGGCACTTTACTATAATAGGGAGTCGATACCTTGTATCACTTCCTCATACGTAGTGAGTTGGGTTTCTCAATAAGATTGACATCATTATGAGGTGAGATCAGAAACCCATACCCCAGGTTGTTTTCTGACTCTCTCCGACTTACGCGGTTCTTATGTATTAGAAGATTATTGGTATAGTTTCATCCATGATGAACTATTTATGTTCCATTAAGGAATCAGTGCCTGGAATAGTATTACTCCGATTTTCATCGAGTTTTACTTTCCTCCCACTTACCATTGTATATAGGTATTCCTTTTCGGAAAACTGCATGGCGAGCAACAATTACATTGTTCTCTAGTGAGTTGTATAAGTACTATACTTTGGTTTCCCTAGGATAACCTATAATTAAGCACTTATCCGATTTGGGTTCTAGTTTGGTATCATCCAAACATATGCCCAGCATTCCCAAATCTTCAGGAATGAGAAAACCCGGTTTCTTTCCTGTTCATATCTAATATGAAATCTGTCTAACTGATTTTTATGGAACCTTATTCAAAATAAGTATTGCACTGTTTAATGCGTATCCCTTGAAGGAAATAGTAGCTCATAGCGACTTATGATTAACCTTACTATGTCCAACAAGGTTTGGTTTCTCCGTTCGGACACACCGTTAAATTGAGGTGTTCCGTGAAGAGTCCATTATGAAAGAATACTATACTCTTTCAAGTAATTAAGAAACTTATTGCTTAAGTATTTTCCACTACGGTCTAACCGTGACGGTATTATACTTTAGCCGATCTGTCTGTCTACTTCGTGTCGAAACTCTTTGAATTTATCAAAAGTTTCCGATTTATGTTTCACAAGAAACACATAACCATAACGCGATGCCACATCCATAAAGGTTATGAAGTGTTCATATCCACCTCTAGCCTAGCTAGATATGGGCCCACTAACGTCACTATAAATGAGGGCTAACAGATCGGTGGCACTTGTACTTTTACCAAGTAAAAGGTGTTTTAAGCACTTTGCCTAATAAACTAGATTCGAAGACATCATTTGAATAAAATCAAATCCGTCCTCGTATCCACTCATCAAAAGTGTGGACATACGAATCTTGTTTAATTGTGTCCCAGACAACAATGCCACAAATAAGTCTCATCTAATTAAATCAGTTTGAGCTATTTGTTTGTCCTGTTATACGTTTGAGATTTATTTATATTCAAAATATAAATACTGTTATTCACATCTAATGTATGTATCTCAATATCATCTTTATAAAATAAAACACTTTAGTGTTCTAGAATATAAAGGTATACCCATAACGGGTTAAACCCTGATATAGAGATAATGTTTCTAGTCAAACTAGTTACATTGTAACAGTTTCCTAATTTAAATACACACCCGAAGGGTAGTTCATAAACTTAGGTTTCTACGGTTAAAACAGCGACTGTCGTCCCATTTCCGACTCGCAGATAAATCTCAACTGAAGTCAGTATCCTACTTATCAGCAGATTCTGCACACCAGTACGTATATATATGTACCACATCCAGTATCTAAAATCTAATTTTAATACTAGTAGTGAACATGTTGATGACAAACATATTTGAAGTCGGAGCCTTGCCCGTCTTCAATTCCTTCATGCCTGCCTTGTCCATATGGCAGTCAAGCTTCCAGTGACCCCGTTTGCCACAGTTCAGGCAGACATTTTGGGATATGTCCTATGTCTTCCCAGAAGATTATAATGATTTTGCCTTTGCCCCTTTTCACACCCCGGAAGCCTTTGGCCAAGCCTTGGCCTTCTGGGATGTCGAAGTAAGATGCGCATTGTGCTTCTTGCCCTATTGCAATTTGTACTTCTAAGATCTAAGGATAGATCTATGAAGATCCTTCAATTTCAATATCATACTATAAGGATCTAATCCTTAGTTCTGACTAAGAAATTAAGGAGTCTTTGCGGCAAGCATACCATATTAAGCACTAAAATTATCATCACATGAATATTCCAAATATCATGTTCTACTATTTGCTCAACTTCGGGCTTAGGCTCGAGACGTCACTCTATCAAATAAAGTAACTTCTCGGTCCCCAGGACTATCTTGAGATTTTATTCCCAATCTGAAAATTAAAGCCGTTTAAAAAACATTTTCTCCCAGGATTATGTTTTAAATGCTAATCTTTCTAATATCTTTGATTGCTATAGTCCAACTATTTAATCAATGATTTCAGGTACAATTAAATATAATGATTACTATAGTATAACTATATAATCAACTATAATTTAATTGGTTAAATTCAAATATATTGATTACTATAATTCAATTATATAATCAACTATATTCGAAGTAGTTTGAATACAGTCAAACTGTTTTATTAAAACAACGATTAAATATTAGTCCAACTAATATATTAATTTATATTGTCGAAAAATTTGAAATGAGCGCATATTGGCAAGTAACTAAACGAATATTGCAAATTTAATACTTGCCTCCCACTATTTTTCGGCGAGCCTCTAACCATCTGTGGAGTACTCGGGAAACCTTGTTTCCTAGTTGGCTAGGATCCCGTTATATAACACACAATCTTGACTTTGGCCAACAAATTATATGATAATTAACTAGGTAGATCTCTAAGATCAATTGGATCCCATCCAATTCCTAGATCCAGTAGGTGGACATCCAAGTCCGAAACATATATCTTATATATGCCAATATATCCAATATATTCCCTAACCTTTTTCCTCTGAATCAATTAAGCCTTGGCTTTGGCACAACAAACTTAATGATCCCAGTTAAGCGGAACCTATTGACCATGGAAAGCTTCGTAATCGATGTCGATGAACAAGAAGTGATCTTGACTTTGGCCAAAAAATCACAACTTGGACAAGACATGCGATATGGAACGAAGCCTTCATGATTCAAACACATCTGCGATGGACAAAGGTCTTGACTTTGGCCAACAAACTAGTGCCAATCTTGGATCTTGAGTAAGAATCACTCAATGGAAGGAAAAATGCTTAATATATTTTGAAGGTTTTTCACGTAATTGGCAACCAATTAATTATCTTTATTAGGTCTCATCATCATACACCCTTAAACATGCATTCTAAAAACATAATAAGGCGCGTATAAATAAAATAATAATGATATGCGAATGGATACTTAACACATTTTGTTCCTAGAACAAATCTCTCACTTTCCTCTCTCCCGCTAGCACAAATATTACTTCTACCCAATTACATAACATTTCTAAAAAAACCTCATTTACATTGAGGGGAATAGGTGAGAAGAGAAATACAAAGAGTCAAGAGGTAATAGGCTGGACACGCAAGTCCAATTTAATAAATTCTAAATTTATTACAATAATTTCCAAAATTGCCCTCACCCATCTAATATCCATCCGATATGCATTATTCATACATCACATCCATGTATTCACACAAAACATGTTATCAATCAATCTAATCCAATTAATTAATATGAAATTAATGACCATCCAATGTTCAAACAACGATTTGATTTTGCGCGAGTCCGACTCGTTTTAAGAATAAGTACTCAAAGTACGAATTCTTGAATTATATTAAACTACAATATTAAATCCAATTTAATTTGTATTTAATACTACTTCTTTATTTAATTCGAAATTAAATAATTACACTTTTTTTAATGAGCGTTTACGACTTAGATTCTAAATCTAATCGTTACGGGTCTCAAAGCCTAATTAACATCCAATGTCAATTTAATTAAAGTCCAATGGGCTTTCAATTAATTTCTTAAGGCATGGACTTCTGGTCAATATGGGTCAAACCCAAATACCAAAGCCCATTTAAGGAATCACCCTTATTTGCCAAGAAACCAATTTAGGCCCATTAGGCCCAATTGGATCCAACCAATTAGCCTAAACCAAACTTGGCCCAACCAAGCCCATTAAGCCCAAATACAACTTTACAAGCCAAATTTCTAAATTAAGCCCAATTAATTAAATCACAAAATTCCAAATTTCACAATTAAATTAATCTAAGTGTATAGCCATAATTAATTACTCAAATTAATATTTCTAAAACACCAATTTACACAATTAATTATGCTTATTATCATCAATACATGTCCAACACAATTGAATCAAAAAATCAATCATTTTCCATGCTAATTACTCACGGCAATTTGGGATTTAATGTCTGATTCCGAATTCAATCCAATTAAATCCTAAATCAACATTTCCCAAGTCTTTCAAACTCATCCAATGATTCAAAAAACAAAATCACCATGACATTAGGGTAAGCATACCATTCGGCCAAGCCAAGCATTTTAGGGAAAAATTCATCCAATTCAATTTTCATCAAATTGATCATGCATAACACTATGTTATCATCATTCAAGCATATTCAAACAATCAATTTCATCCAAACATGCTTAAATCAATTTTACCCAATTTTACCCTAATTCCAATTTCATGCTTAAACAAGGCTCTGATACCATTGTCAGGTTTCTACTATAGTCCCAAGATCATTCAAGCAATGAAAACATGTGAATACAATAAAGAAGTATGGCAGAATCATACTTACATTGATCGGATTTTGATGCGACGAACATAAAACTTTTTCCTCCTCTATGGAAGCTCTCGGCTATGGCTCCCTTTTTGTGCTCTCCAAGTTTCGGTCAAGCTCCATGGGTGGGTTTCCCTATCACCTTTGGATGACTCTTTATGTGCTAGCATTGGAAAGATTTGCCACAAATCTTCCTAATTTCTTCTTATTGTTCTCGGCAAAGAGAAGTAATTTGAGAGAAAATTGGCCATTGGCCGTGATTGAGAGGGAGAGAAGAGAAGAGTTGGTTAATTTGATTTCTAAAAATAATTAAAATGATATATCAAAATTTGAATAATCAAATCCAAAAAGGTATATGGCATTTATGCCTTCCAACCACCCCATCAACTATTCACATCAATCAATGATGACAAGCATCACTTCACTCAAAGTGATGTGACTTCCATCACTTGATTGACCAGTGATTTGACGCTTCATGTGACTTGTGGGCCGCACTTTAATTCTAAATTTGAGTGGGCCCGCAAACACTCCCGAGCTCGGGTTCGCTAATTCCGAATTAACGAATTTTCCGTTGCAACGTAATTAAATAAAATTTAATTAAATAAATTAACTCATTCGCCCGAATTAAAATCTAATTTTAATTCTGCGTCGAAATCCAATTTCGTATAATATATAGAATATATTATTTTATCGATTAATTCCAAATTAATCGTTCTCTCTCTTTAAATAATAATTTATCCCAGATAAAATATCTCCGTAATTAATCCCAGATTAATTTTCTCTCTCTTATAATTAATCACAGATTAATAATGTGCTAGTCATACATCATCGGTGAATCTTTGGGAAGCAACCCATGAGATCCGCGGATATGTTGGCAGTAAATCCGGTCGTCGGACTATCCGAACACGTACGTACCTAGTACTACGTTTTTACCGATTTACAAGACATGGTTGGCTTATAGCAAAGCACCGTTCCTACCCAATTCTCCAGAAATATTCTTAAAGGAATATATAATCTTTATCAGGCGTAGTATACGTAGTATTTCGTATTGCGATCCAGCATCGGATGTCAGGTGCTAGGCCTGGGGCTGGAATTGTGTCTTCTCCGTACGAAGCATATACCGGATCTCTGGTAACTAGTCTCTATAATCGGATAATCCTGACCTAGTCATATTATCCCGATGACTGCAGTACATAAGAGCACCAGTTTCGTATCCTACGTGATCATCATCTCCATTATGACTGGAGTGATACTTCTGTCTTGACATCATAAGAGGCGTACACAGAACCTGTTAAAGCCCTGGACGACCAAAACCAAAGTATATTGATTGTCGCAAGTATTAGCGGTGCAAGTCTCAGGTTAAGACCAAATACACCTACCCTGATTCGGACTTCCATAGACACATAGTCATACTACCAATGGAATTCCGAGGGGTCTATCCAGAGCGAAGCTGTTTTCCGTACCATCGGTAAACACAACCTCCTATTACACTTGCATGAGTATCCAATACCCAAATATATGAGAACTATGCCGTTATGCTCCCATAACGCACACAAGTGTAATACTAGTTTATTCCGCATTATCGATGTCCAATCTCGATAATACTACGACTAGGGATATTTAATGATTAAACCTTCGTGGATTGATACTGTCTCATATCATCTCAATCCGATACTAATCATAAGGACCTTTTATCATTTATATATCTTGGTAATCTAATTACAAATGATAAAAGAGCAATTTCATTTGTCACATAGTTAATTTGTACAACAACTCCATGATCTGTACAAATAGTGATGCTATGGGTCATAATTGTCCAACAATTGAAGTTTAAGAAGTTGTGTGAATAGTGGTGGTGATGTGTGAAGTGGTTAAAACAAGTTGAACATGGAAGAGTTAGTTTTAGGCCCTGAAACTGACCTTGTGTCGCGACGCCATGCGCTTTGCTTCGTGACGTGTTCTAGAAAACAAGCCCTAATTCGGTTCTATCTTGTGCGCATCACGATAGAGCGTGGATTTACGTCACGACGAGAACCAAAACCCAACTTTCTATTTTGGTCTTCTTCAGGCCGCGTCGCGACGAGCGTTTCCTGGCGTCGCGACGCATGGCCATTTTCTAGGACATATTTTTTTGTACCAGTTCATTTTTGACTAGGGATTTTAGAGGCCACCCAAAAGACTTCTTATCATCATTTTTATACGCGTAAATTACCATGAACTAGTTGAAAAACCCTTGTAGCGATAATAGTTTCGAAATGAATTCTACGATATGTTTTCTAACTAAGTTACCTATTAAAAGTTATCACAGAAATCACAAATCCTTTCATGCTTTTCTCTTCCTTATTTTCGTCTTTCATAAACCCTAAAATATCAATGAGTGAATTTTAGCTTTAATAAAATTGTTAGCAAGCATTTTGGAGGATATCATGATGGTATTAGCAGGGATTGAAGCCTTTATGTGTAAATACCCAATTTTCCTCAAATAATAGGGGCTGGCCGAAATTTATATTACGCAGTAAGGTCTAATTTTCTTTATTCTTGATGATAATGTTGTTGGGGTTTTATTAGGAATTACAGGGTTAGCGCAACGGAACGCGGAAAAACGATTTCTCCGATTTCAAATTTTTTTTTATTGGAACGATTAAATAAACTTATTTATTTAATTAACCAATACTTAAATTATGAAATTATAACCCAAGAAATCATATTCCTTTAATTACAAAATTACCCCAAAGTTTTGCAAATTAATTATTTTAGTTTTAAATATGTCAATTACATATTTAATTAAATCGAAATTAATCTCAAAATAATTTTTACAAGTTTACTACAAAACCAGAAAACGTTTTCAGATTTGCACCAACAGTCCAGATTTTTCTGTAATTTCTGAAACTGCCCAAAACTTTAGTTAATTACAATTTGGCCCAATTTGTTCAAAACACATCAAGATCAAATCCAATTAATCCCAAATTTTACATGCATCAAATATACATCAAATTAAAGCATATATATGAAAAGCCCCAAAATTTGAGTGGGTTAAGAACCCTAATTTCATAAATCACTCAAATTAGGTAATTTACACTAAATTAATGAAATTCAACACTTTAATCTTCAAATTACCACACCAAGTAATTCTCACCATCATGAAATTAATCAAGAACAATAATAGGCTAATTATGAATGGCTAATTAACTCTAGAATGGCAACTATAATTTTCTAATTAATTTATTAAGTTTGATTACATTAATAAGCTAATAAATTAATTCTACATGCATAAACACATCCAAAAACCATCCAACAAATTTAATTACAAACTAAAAGAGTAGAGGCATGATCTTAACAAAAAAATTGAAGCTAAGAATTAGGAAACAATTTTTCATGAAGAAGAAGAAAGAAAATAACTTACAAAAATCAATTTTTCTTTGATTTTTCCTTTTCCTTTTGATCAAAATAACTCACTTTTGTTATTTTTGTTGATGTTGTCTAAGTGTAAAAAAATTAATCAAAAAAATTTTGATATATCAATTACAACATTGCCGAAAATTTCAAACAAAAAAAAAATCTAATACTTAAAATTTGTTTGATTTTAATTGGTCCACATTTAGCTAAATTAAAATAATATTTTAACTTTAATAAAGTTATCAAAGAAGTGTTCCAATTATAACATGCCATTTCCAACTTAATCATTATATAAAGATATTTGTTTTATTAATTAATTTAATTATTTAACAATTAAATAATTAATTAATAAATATAAATATCTTAAATATATGTATTATATTTACATTAAATATCTCAAATACATATAACAATGATATATGTTAAATATCACAAATTGATATTTAATTAATGTGTATTTAATATTATCAAATATTAAATACAAATACACATTAATTCAGAAATGTCCGTTAGGTCCCGATCGCATGTATTTTCCATTTAACCATTAAACAAGTTATAAATAATCAGTATTATTCATAACAGTTTCCCTAGTGCTCTACGAGTAAATTTCATTAGTGAGACTCTCTAGATTCAGGCATATCTGTCACGAAATCAAATTTCGTGTCCATAATTCACCTACCCGTAAATTATGACGAACGCGGATAAACTCACTGAATCATACAGGTCGAGGTCACTGTATACGTATATGTAGGTTATTAACTAGGTCCCAAGATCAAACAAGACATGAAAACATTGTGTGAACACACCAACGGAGATAGGGAATACTCACATCGATCGGTTGAGTCGATTTGAAGACGAACAAAGCCACAAAACTCACTGCCAAGGACGCCCAAATGATGCAGTCCACTGCCTTCAAAAACAGAAAATTGAGCTGCGAAACGGAGCTCCAAGCCTCGTCCGATGGATCCCGGCTCATGGGCGAACCTCCCTACCACCTTCGCAAGACTCGTAAGTGTGCTAGCACTTGATTTCTCACCATGAAAAACCACTCTTTGCTTCCCATTATTCACGCCATTGTTGGCTTCAAAACCAGTCCACATTTTCTGTTTTGGGCGTGAGGAGAAGAGAGAAAAAGAGAGAGAAGAAAGTTGTGTAATATGTTAATGAAAAGCTTTTCCAAAAAGCTTTATATATTTTCCAAGAAAAAATAATAAAACCAATTACTTAATTAATTTAAATAAAACCAACAGTAAATGATTTTCCCTCCAAACACTATTACACCAACTTACATCAACTATTCACATGTCACTTTAATAAAGTGATGTGATGCAAGTCAATCCATCAATCCATCAATCAATCAATCAATCAATCACTCAAAGTGACTTTTGATTTGACGCTTGATGTGACGATTGATTTGACGCTTGATGCGACTTGCGATGCCGCACTTGAATTCGAAATACGAATGCGCTCGCAATCACACTCGGGCTCGGGTTCGCTAATTCCAAATTAACGATTTTTCCGTCGCGTCGTAATTAAATGATTACGCCTAGCGAATTCACTATTCACGTCGCTAACGAATTAATTCTAAATTAATTCGTTCGCCCGAATTAAAATCTAATTTTAATTCCGCGTCGAAATCTAATTTTATTTAATATATCAAATATATTAATTTACCGATTAATTCCAAATTAATCGTTATCTCTCTCTAGACGATATTTTATCCTAGATAAAATATCTCCGTAATTAATCCTAGATTAATTTTCTCTCTCTTCTATTATAATCCCAGATTATTCAAGAGTGCGAGTTGTGCATCATCGGTGGATTATCGGGAAGCGACCCATGAGATCCCCAGATAAGTTGGTAGTAAATACGGTCGTCGGAGTATCCGAATCACGTATGTACCAAGTACTACGTTTTACCGATTTACGAGACAAGGTCGACTCCTAGCAAAGCACCAAGTCTTCCCAATTCTCCGGACATATCCATTTAAGAATATTAAGATCTGTTATCAAGCGTAGTATACGATTGTATTGTGTGTATCGGCCCAGTATCGGATAGTCACGTGCTAGGGCTGGGGCTGGATATGTGTCTACCCCGTCCGAAGCACATATCGGATGTCTGGTAACATAGTCTCTATAATCGGATATTCATGACCTGGTCATAATATCTCGATTGGTTGCGCAACACTCAAGAGCACTAGTACCGTATCCTGCGTGACATCATCCCCACTATGACTGAAGTGATACTTCCGTCTTGACATCACACCCAATACACTACGACTCTCTGATAAACCCAGAAGTGGTGTACGCAGAACCGGTTAAAGCCCTGTACCACCAAGACCAAAGTCTACCGATTATCGCAAGTATTAGCGATGCAAGTCTCAGGTTAAGACTATACACACCTACCTTAATTTCGGCCTCCCATAGACACATAGTCATAATACCAATGGGATTCCGAAGGGTCTATCCAGAGCGAAGCTGTTTCCCGTACCATCGGTGAAACACGACCTCCTATCGCACTTGCATAAGTATCCAATACTTATATATATGAGAACTATGGCGTTGTGCCCTCACAACGCACACAAGTGCAATACTAGCCTATTCCGCATTATCGATGTCCAGTCTCGATAATACTCCGGCTAGGGATATTTAATGATTAATCATTCGGGGACTGATACTGTCTCATATCATTCTCAGTCCAGGAACTAATCATAAGGACCTCTCTTCATTTATATATCTATGGTGATCTAATCACAAATGATGAGAGTGTAATTTCCTTGTCACATAGTTAATTTGCTACAACAACACAATGATCTATGCAAATAGTGACGCTATGGGTCATTTTGTCCAACAATCTCCCACTTGGCACATAGTCAGTCACTCAAGTGTCCCACACCCGAACTATGTACGGTTCGCTCAAATTGCTGAGGAAAGATTTTCGTTAGTGGATTTGCTTGATTATCGTCTGACGCGATTTACACGATCATCACATCGCCACGATGTATGATCCGAACGAATCAGATGATATAGAAGTATATATCTGGATCGTCGATGAGACCTTTAATTCCTTAGCCTGTCATGACGCCTAGCTCAGCTGCTAACAGAACTATATCTAATCTAATTAGATTTATTTTCGATCCAAATGGCTTCTATTGCTGCCTCAGCTGCAGCAATAATCCGCATTTGTTGTTTATTCGGCAACAGTTATCTTGCTCGGAATATTTCCAGCTCACTGTCCCAGTGTTCAAACTTTTATAGTACCGTAGTATTTAATTGTTTGGAAACTTGCAGCAGTGATCTCAGTCACTTCAAGTTCTCCTTCTCCATAGTTTAAGATAACATCTTTAGTTCTCTGAGATACTAACAGATGTTCTTAACTTCAATCCAGTGACTATCACTTGGATTGACCTGATCGTGACTCCATATGCTCGAAGCGTATGAGACACCCTATCAAGTACATTTTAAATGTACAATTTCCCAGAGAGTGTTAACAACTCCAAATCTATCCCAGTAGATCTTTTTTCCTTGAATAAAGGTTGTTACTCCCCAGAATTCTACGGAGAATTTCTATGAAAGCCAAGTTTTCAACAATTGCTTTATGGGAATTTCATTGTCAGTGCCCTCTCACTAACCTCCTTATATACACAAGAATTATTTCATTTTGAGTCAAATCATAAACCATTATGATTATTTCAAAACGTCAGTTCCAAGAACCTTATGCTTGCTTCAATCCAAACATGGATCGAATAACCCGCAAACCTTGTTTGTCGGTTATACAAAATCGTCAGAATGTTATAAACATTCTCCAAAAGGTTTCCTTTTCAGGAAAGCGATTTTGATCTGTAACTGACACATTTCATAAATGAAATATACAGTTATCTACAAGCATCTTCAAAATGGATTTACCATGGCAACAGGTAAAAGGTTGAACCGTTATTAACACAATGTTGATAACGATACCTTTCCTTCAAAAGCCCAGCTTTGTACGTTGGTATGTTGCCTTCCATGTATGTCTTCCTTGAAGACGTTTAATGTACCAATAGGCACAATGCCTTGTGGTACAACAACTAGTATCCAAAATAGTTGTTATACATGGAATCCATTCCGGACTCATGGCACTTTGCCATAATAGGGAGTCGATACCTCGTATCACTTCCTCAAAACGTAGTCGGTTGGTATACCTTCATAAGATTGACATCTTTATGAGGTTAGATCAGAAACCCATACCCTAGGTCGTTTTCTGACTCTATCCGATCTACGAAGTTCTTGTGTATTTGAAGATTAATGGTACAGATTCATCATAGATGAACTATTTGTGTTCCATTAAGGACTTCGTGCCTTGAACAGTATTACTCCGATATTCATCAAGTATCACTATCCTCCCACTGACCACTGCATATCGGTATTCCTCTCAGGAAAAACCGCATGGTGAGCAACAATCACATTGTTCTCATGTGAGATTTACAAGTACTATACTTAAGGTTTCCTTGAGGATAACCTATATTGGCACTTATCCAATTTGGGTCCTTAGTTTGGTATCATCCAAACGTTATGCCTGGCATACCCAAATTATCAGGAATGAGAAACCCTGTTTCTTTCCTATTCATATCCTATATGATATCTATCAAACAGATTTATATGGAACCTTATTCTAAATAAGCTTTGCACTGTTAATACATATCCTATAGAAGGAAACAGTAGCTCAGAGCGACTCGTGATAAACCTTATCATGTCCAACAAAATTCGGTTTTAGTTCGGACACACCGTCTAACTGACGTGTCTCCCGAGGAGTCCTCATCTGAAAGAATACCATACTCTTTCATGTACGTATGAAACTTACTGCTTAAGTATTTTTCCATTACGGTCTTACCGTGGCGGATATGATACTATAGCCGATCTGTTTAATTTACTTCGTGTCGAAACTTCAAAAGTTTACGATCTGTGTTCTTCAAAAGAAACACATAACCACAACGTGATGCTACATCCGTCAAGGTCACGAAATATTCATGTTCACATCTAGCCTAGCTAGATATGGGCCCACTAACTTCACCATGAATAGGGCTAACAGATCGGTGGCCCTTTTACTATTACTAAGTAAATAGTATTTTAGGTACTTTACCTAATAAACTAGATTCGCAGACCTTATTTGAATAGTCAAATCAGTCCTAGTACCCACTCTTCAAAAGTGTGGATATACGAGTCTCGTTTAATTGTGTCCTAGATAACAATGCCACAAATAAGTCTCTATTGATCAAATCAATTTGAACTATTTATTTGTCATTTTTATATGTTTGAGATTTTATTATATTCAAAATATAAATTCTGTTATTTACATCTAATGTATTTATCTCACTATCATCTTTATATAATAAAACACTTAGTGTTCTATAATATAAAGGTTTTATCCGTAACGGATTAAAACACTGATATAGAGATAATGTCTCTAGTCAAACTAGTTACATTATAACAGTTCCTAATTTAAGTACATACCCGAAGGGTAGTTCCTAAACTTAGGTATCTACGGTCGAAACAGCGACTTTCGTCCCGTTTCCGATTGGCAGAGAAATCTCGGCTTGAAGTCAGTATCCAGCTCATAGCAGATTCTGAACATCAATACATATATTTTATGTACCATACTAAGTATTTAAAATCCAATTTCAATACTAGTAGTGAACATAACTTTGACAAATATTTTAAAGTCAGAGCCTCGCCTTTTCTTTAATTCCTTCGTGTCTTCCATATCCAAATGGTAGTCACTTTGGGATATGTCAATTATCTTTTCAATATTTCACAAACCTTTGGCCATGCCTTGGGTTTCGGAATATCGAAATGATGTGCACCTTGTGCGACATGCCCAATTGCAAACTTTGACTTTTCACCTCTAGAATAGTCAAATCAATTCTCTAAGAATTATTAATTGCAATTTAATACTTTTAAATCTAAAGATAGATTTATGATAAGTATATTAATTAAGCATTAAAGTCATCATCACATAAATCTTCCAAAGATTTTATGCTCTACTTATTTGCTTAATTAAGGCCTAGATATAACAAGTTATTTTATCCAATAAAGTAACCTATTATAAATTCCCAATAAAATTAAATCATTTAAAACATTTAATCCAAGGATTATATATTTTAAATATTCAACTTTTCAATTCTTTCTTGATTTCAATAGTCCAACTATTTAATCAATTTTAATAAGGTACTATTTATTATAATGATTACAATAATCCAATTATTTAATCAACTATAATTTTAATATTGATTACTATAATCTAATTATAAAATCAACTATCATTTTAATTCAATTATATTGATTACTATAATCCAATTATAAAATCAACTATCTATTGAATGAGTTTGTATATAGTCCAACTATATATATTTTTAAAACAACATAAAAATTAGTCCAACTAATACTTTTGATTAATATGACGAGTAAAATAGATGAGCGCGTTTAGCGAGTATTCGAACGAATATTGCAAATTCAATACTTGCCTCCCACTATTTTTCATCGAGCCTCTAACCCTCTGTCGAGTACTCGGGAAAACGTGTTTCCTAGTGGGCTAGGATCCCGTTAAATATCACACAATCTTGACTTTGGCCAACAAATTGTATGATAATTAACTAGGTAGATCTCGAAGATCAATTGGATCTCATCCAACTCCTAGATCCAGTAGGTGGACATCCAAGTCCCAAACATATATCTTATATATGCCTATACATCGAATGTATACCCTAATCTTTTTCCTCTGAATCAACTAGGCCTTGGCTTTGGCACAACAAACCTAGTGATCCCAGTCAAGCGCGGACCCATTGACATGGAAGCTTCGTAATCAATGTCAATGGACAAGAAGTGGTCTTGACTTTGGCCAACAAACCACAACTTGGACACGACACCGATATGGAACAAAGCCTCATGATTAAAATACATCTTCGACGGACAAGGGCTTGACTTTGGCCAACAACCCCTGCCAATCTCGGATCTTGAGCAAGAATCACTCAATGGAAGGAAAATAAACACTTGATATTTAACGAGGGTTTTTCGCGTGCAAATTGGCTACCAATTTAATTATCTTTGTTAAGGTCTCATCATCATACACCCTTAAACATGCATTCTAAATACATAATAAAGCGAGTATGAAAATAAATAATAATGATATGCTGATGGATACTTTACATTGATCCTAGATCAAATCTCTCACTGTCTCACTCAAGCTAGCACTTGTATTACTTCTACCCGTTACACTACGCTTCTAAAGAAACCTCATTTACATGGAGGGGAATAGGTGAGAAGAGAATACAAAGAGAATGAAGGTGATAAGGCTGGACACGCAGGTCCAATTTAATAAATCGAATTTATTACAATAATTTCTAAAATTGCCCCACCCATCTAATATCCATCCGATATACATTATTCATTCAACACAACCACGTATTCACACACATAAGCATGCTATCAATCAATCTAATCAAATTAATTAATCTGATAATTAAGTGATCATCCAATGTTCAAACAACGATTTGATTTTGTTCGAGTCAAACTCGTTTTTGCAAATAAGTTTTCAAAGTACGAATTCTTGAATTAAATTAAACTACAACATTAAATCAAATTTAATATGCATTTAATACTAATTCACAATTCAATTCCAAATTAAATATACACTTTTATTTAATAAATCTTTTACGATTTAAATTCCAAATTTAATCGTAACGCGTCTCAAAGACCGATTAACGTCCAACGTCAATTCAATTAAAGTCCAATGGGCTTTTAATTGATTTCTTAAGGCGTGGAATTTTGGTCGACTCGGGTCAAACCGATAACCAAAGTCCAATCCGGGATTTACCCCATAAGCCCATAAATCAATCTTGGCCAATTAGGCCCAATTAAACTTTAAAGGTTCATTAAGTCGCATTTGGGCTTTATGGTTAAGGTTTTGGGCCCAATTGGATCCAATCCACTTGGCCTAAACCAAACTTGATAAATCAAGCCCAATAGGACCAAATACAACATTAGAAGACCAAATCCAATTTAAGCCTAAATAATTAAATTTCATGAATCCAATTCCGCAATTTAATTACCTAAAGTGCATTACATGATTAATCAACTAAATCAACATTTCCAAAACACTAAATTAGTCCAATTAATCATACTCAATTCATTATCATATGTCCAACACACAAATTGAAAAATCAAACCCATTACATGCTTTTAATGCTCTCGGCCAAAGGAGGGATTTTTATCCGATTCGAATTCAATCCAATTAATTTCACAATCGATATTAAATCCTTATCCCGAATGATTTCCAATACATCCAATGTTCAAAAATCAAAAGATACCAAGACATTATGGCATAATTCCATTCGGCCAAGGTGATCAATTGGGGATTTTATGTTCAATTCAAAATCCAATCCAATTAGTTTCAAATTAACTTTATCCTAAATGATTCCAACTCATCAAATGAATCAAAAACAAAAATTCCAAGAATTCCAAAATGATCATCATATTCGGCCAACATGATATTTTTGGGGAAAATTATTCCAAATCAATTTTCAACAAATTGGTCCAACCAAAATGAATTAAACATGTTATAAGCATACTTAAACAATAATTTATTCAAATCATGCTCAACAAACATTTACCCAAATTTTAAGCCCTACATTTTTCATGCTTGAACCTAGGCTCTTGATGCCATTGTAGGTCATTATCTAGGTCCCAAGTTCAAACAAGACATGAAAACATTGTGTGAACACACCAACGGAGATAGCGGAATACTCACATCGATCGGTTGAGTCGATTTGAAGACGAAAAAAGCCACAAAACTCACTGCCAAGGACGCCCAAATGATGCAGTCCACTGCCTTCAAAAACAGAAAATTGAGCTGCGAAACGGAGCTCCAAGCCTCGTCCGACGGATCCCGGCTCATGGGCGAACCTCCCTACCACCTTCGCAAGACTCGTAAGTGTGCTAGCACTTGATTTCTCACCATGAAAAACCACTCTTTGCTTCCCATTATTCACGCCATTGTTGGCTTCAAAACCAGTCCACATTTTCTGTTTTGGGCGTGAGGAGAAGAGAGAAAAAGAGAGAGAAGAAAGTTGTGTAATATGTTAATGAAAAGCTTTTCCAAAAAGCTTTATATATTTTCCAAGAAAAAATAATAAAACCAATTACTTAATTGATTTAATTAAAACCAAAAGTAAATGATTTTCCCTCCAAACACTATTACACCAACTTACATCAACTATTCACATGTCACTTTAATAAAGTGATGTGATGCAAGTCAATCCATCAATCAATCAATCAATCAATCAATCAATCACTCAAAGTGACTTTTGATTTGACGCTTGATGTGACGATTGATTTGACGCTTGATGCGACTTGTGATGCCGCACTTGAATTCGAAATACGAATGCGCTCGCAATCACACTCGGGCTCGGGTTCGCTAATTCCAAATTAACCATTTTTCCATCGCGTCGTAATTAAATGATTACGCCTAGCGAATTCACTATTCACGTCGCTAACGAATTAATTCTAAATTAATTCGTTCGCCCGAATTAAAATCTAATTTTAATTCCGCGTCGAAATCTAATTTTATTTAATATATCGAATATATTAATTTACCGATTAATTCCAAATTAATTGTTATCTCTCTCTAGATGATATTTTATCCTAGATAAAATATCTCCGTAATTAATCCTAGATTAATTTTCTCTCTCTTCTATTATAATCCCAGATTATTCAAGAGTGCGAGTTGTGCGTCATCGGAGGATTATCGGGAAGCGACCCATGAGATCCCCGGATAAGTTGGCAGTAAATACGGTCGTCGGAGTATCCGAATCACGTACGTACCAAGTACTACGTTTTACCGATTTACGAGACAAGGTCGACTCCTAGCAAAGCACCAAGTCTTCCCAATTCTCCGGACATATTAATTTAAGAATATTAAGATCTGTTATCAAGCGTAGTATACGATTGTATTGAGTGTATCGGCCCAGTATCGGATAGTCACGTGCTAGGGCTGGGGCTAGATAAGTGTCTACCCCGTCCGAAGCACATATCGGATGTGTGGTAACATAGTCTCTATAATCGGATATTCATGACCTGGTCACAATATCTCGATTGGTTGCGCAACACTCAAGAGCACTAGTACCGTATCCTGCGTGACATCATCTCCACTATGACTGAAGTGATACTTCCGTCTTGACATCACACCCAATACACTACGACTCTCTGATAAATCCAGAAGTGGTGTACGCAGAACCGGTTAAAGCCCTGTACCACCAAGACCAAAGTCAACCGATTATCGCAAGTATTAGCGATGCAAGTCTCAGGTTAAGACTATACGCACCTACCTTGATTTCGGCCTCCCATAGACACATAGTCATAATACCAATGGGATTCCGAAGGGTCTATCCAGAGCGAAGCTGTTTCCCGTACCATCGGTGAAACACGACCTCCTATCGCACTTGCATAAGTATCCAATACTTATATATATGAGAACTATGCCGTTGTGCCCTCACAACGCACACAAGTGCAATACTAGCCTATTCCACATTATCGATGTCCAGTCTCGATAATACTCCAGCTAGGGATATTTAATGATTAATCCTTCGGGGACTGATACTGTCTCATATCATTCTCAGTCCAGGAACTAATCATAGGGACCTCTCTTCATTTATATATCTATGGTGATCTAATCACAAATGATGAGAGTGCAATTTCCTTGTCACATAGTTAATTTGCTACAACAACACAATGATCTGTGCAAATAGTGACGCTATGGGTCATTTTGTCCAACAGTATAATCCCTCCGTCATATGTATCCGGATTAATCCAGAGATATAGATACAAACGTCAAATCTCTATAGATATAATCACGTCAACATTTCTATTAGCAATCCCTCAAATAATACTTAGAACTAATTTCTACAGTGTACCACGGGCCCATGGATTTAACAGATTGCTAATTCCATATTGAATACCTATGCTCTGTACACAGAGCTGACGAATCCTATCTTGATACACACAGGATATCCTGAGCATCAGTCCACACCCAACGAACAGGTGGAGGTCTGATCTAAATAGATCGGTGACGTGACTGCCATTTAAGTGTGGAGGATAACTCAGATATCCACAGTGGTATCTCAAGTCAAAGAATCACTATGCTCACTCAACCCGAGAAGATTCTTATTTACGTTGGTGTACCATCCATTAAGAATCTTCGGTGAGTCGTTCAATGTTTATCCGCTATAAACACCTATACGTCTATATGAGTCTCCAAGACTCATGGTTCACTGAGAAACCATCGGAATCCACGATTCCAATATACGACATGTACCAGTCTCTACGGGTTTATTTTACTGACCAAGTAGTGTAAACCTTGACCGGGAACTGTCTAAGAATGAAAACGTCATGATACAACTCAATGTCAGTTGCGACGCTCTTGCAACAGTATCATAACTAATCATTCTACGGTCGGTTACGTCTTTACCATATTAAAGAAGAATTTATATAAAAGAAACTGTTCATTTTATTCATAATAAAACGTTACATTAGTATTTACATGGAAATACATAATAAAATTGGCGATAAGAGCACCAACCCTAACAAAATATCCCACTTGCTCTAGTGCCAATATCCATTGTATCTAATACACATCGACTCCACATGTTTATCAAATAAATTCGGAAGTATGGCCTTTGTAATCGGGTCTGCTACATTATCTTCACTCGGTACCTTGCACACGAAAATGTCCCCTCATGACACAATCTCTCGAATGATATGGTACTTTCATTCCACATGCTTCGACTTCTGATGCGCCCTTGGTTCTTTTGCTTGCGCAATGGCTCCAATATTATCACAGTATAACAGAATCAAATTCTCAATACTTGGGACTACTCCAAATTATGTGATAAAGTTCCTAACCCATACAGCTTCCTTTGTAGCTTCAGAAGCTGCAATATATTCCGCCTATGTGGTGGAATCAGCTGTCAACCCCTATTTGGAACTCTTCCAACAAACTGCACCACCGTTAAGGGTAAACACGAATCCTGATGTAGACTTTCTATCATTAGGTTCCGATTGGAAATCAGAATCCGTATACCCATTAACTTACAGTTCGTTTCCTCCATAAATTATAAATTTATCTTTAGTACCTTTAAGATACTTGAGGATATGTTTAATGGCCATCCAATGGTCATTTCTTGGATTGGACTGATATCTGCTCGTCACACTAATTGCAAAGCTGATATCAGGCCTAGTACATAACATGGCATACATGATGATGCCCAAACACGAAGCATAAGGTTGATTAGACATTCTAATCTTCTCATCTTCTGTTTGCGGACACATCTTCTTCGAAAGATGTAAGCCATGTCTGAACGGTATGTTTGTTGTCTTACAGTTTACAAAATTATACCGTTCTAAGATCTTATCTATGTACGTTGATTGGGATAACCCAATAAGCTTCATTTCTCTATCTTTATAGAGTTTTATGCCCAAGACATAAGAAGCTTCACCCAGGTACTTCATGGAGAAATTCTTACAGAGGTATGCTTTGACGCCTTGCATCATCCCGATATCATTCCCAATGATAAGGATGTCGTCAACATAGAGAATTAAAAATACCACCATACTCACACCGGCCTTCTGATACACACAAGATTATTCTGAATTCTTGAGAAAACCAGATAATTTGAGTATCTCGTCGAATCGAAGATTCCAACTTCGTGAAGCCTGTTTAAGTCCATAAATGGACTTCTTCAGCTTGCATACCATACCCGAGTTCTCGTTGGATGCCAAACCTTCCGGTTTTTCATATAGATTTCTTCATCAAGAAATCCATTTAGAAAAACCGTTTAGACATCCATTTGCCAAATCTCGTAATCATGATATGTGGAAATTGACAACAAAATCTTGATGGACTTTAGCATGGCAACTGGAGAAAAAGTTTCATCGTAGTCAACAGCAGGTCGCTGCGAGTAACCTTTAGCCACCAGTCGGGCCTTAAAGGTTTCAACCTTTCCATCGGGCCCTCGTTTCCTCTTGTAAATCCACTTACAAGCGATTGGAACAATTCCTTCGGGAAGCGGAACCAAGTTCCAAACTTGATTCTCATGCGTAGAGTCCATCTCGAATTTCATGGCGTCTTGCTACTTCACGGAGTCGATGTCCAACATCAATTCTCTATAGGTAAAAGGGTCAGTCTCTTCTACTAAGAGAACATCGAGACTCTTTTCTTGTATCAAATACAAGCGCTCAGGAGGTCTAGATACCCTTTGTGACCTAGGGAGTGTGTGTGTTGAAGGTTCTCCATCTTCTTCAACTACAGGTTCCTCCATTAGTTCGTTGGTTCCAGGTTGTACTTCATCAAGTTCAACCTGTCTATGATCACCACATTCAGCCAAAATTCTATTTCTAGAAATTTTACGAAGCGAGCTACGAACACATTTTGATGCTCTGTATCATAGAATAAATATCCCTTCGTATTTGAAGGATATCCAACAAACCTAAACTTCTGTCTTCGAGGCAAAAGCTTATCTTGCTGAGCCATCCTAACATAAGCAAGACACCCCCAAATCATAATATAACTAAGATTTGGTTTCCTACCGGTCCATATCTCATACGGAGTTATAGGAACAGCCTTGGAAGGAATCTTGTTCAAAAGATGTGCGGCAGTTAAAAGAGCATAACCCCATAAGTAATAGTGTAAATCTGTATAACTCAACATCGATCAGACCATATCTAATAAAGTCCGATTTCTCCTCTCCGACACCCCATTATGTTGCGGAGTACCGGGAGGAGTATATTGAGTGAAAATCTCATTCTCCTTTAAATAATCAGTGAACTCTCCATTCATATATTCACCGCATCAATCAGATCGAAGGCATTTAATATATTGACTAGTTTGTTTCTCAACTTCATTTCAGAATTCTTTCAACTTTTCAAAGGTCTCCGATTTATGTATCATCAAATAGACATAACCGTACCGTGACAGATCATCGGTAAAGGTGAGGAAGTAAGAAAAGCCACTGTGAGCAGTTTGACTTAAGGGACCACATACATCAGAATGTACGAGTTCCAACAAGTCAGAGGCTCGGTGTCCAACACCTGAAAATAGGGCTTTGGTCATTTTACCCCGAATACAAGATTCGCAAGTTGGATAAGGTTCAATGGTGAGATCATGAATCAAACCATTCTTAACCAATTGGGTTAAGCGTTTAACGCCTATATGACCTAACCTCATGTGCCAGAGTTCAGTATTATTTATGTCAGATTGTTTACGTTTATTTATTCTAGTATTAAAGATATCTTGTGAGGTGCGCAATATGTAATGACCATTCTCGTTTAGACAACAAAGGATCTGAATATTACTACTATCATATAAATACAAAGAACGATTCTTAATATTTACATTATAACCTTCAATATCTAATACAAAAAGAGACATAATATTCGCCACACATCATGGCACAAAATAGCAGTCATGTAACAAAAGTCTCCCATTGGGTAAGGGAATCTCACATATGCCCACTGCAACTGCATCCAGAGAGTCGCCACTCCCGAATCGCAACTGCATCTCCCCAAATTTCAGTCATCTACTTCCCGCCAGCACCTGTAACGTATTGCAAATGTGAATATGACAAACAAAATCCAAAATCCAATCAGATGTCATAGCTTCACAAGCCAAAGAGATATCAATAATAGGAAAAATAAAAGTACCTGATGTCGATGCTCTTTCCTTCATGATTTGCAAGATAGTCCGGGCAGTTACTTTTCCAGTGCCCGACTTTTTGGCAGTGGTGGCACTTGTCTTCAGAAGCTCTATTGGGCTTCGCCGTCTTACCATGCGGTGGAATATTGAAACCCTTCTTCTTCTTTCCTTTAGACTTCTTCCCCTTCGACTTGGATTGGGAAGAAGTAGAAAGTGAAGTGGGTTTATGAAGGTGAATCGGAACTCCATTCCTTAAATCTTCCTCTGCTGTGAGAAGCATCCTATGCAACTCACGGTAAGAACATTAAATCTCATTCATGTTGAAGTATATGACGAACTGGCGATATGAAGTCGGGAGTGAACCGAGAATGACACTACGACCAAGAGTCTCATTGAGAGGGAAATCATGTCGCCTCAACTGTTCAATCAAATCGATCAAGTGAAGCACATACGGGCTCACAACTGCCCCTCATCAAGTTTAGAATAGAACAATTCCATCGAAACTTTATGAACAATGACCTGTTCTTGGTTCATGAACGATTCACGAAGTTGTGTCATCATGTTATAATCGTGAATCTCCCAATAAGTCTTCTTAAGCTCAGAAGAAAGAGAACTCAAGATGAATGATTTAACCCTTAAATCATCATCCTTCCATCTCTGGAAAGTCTCACGATCTTCAGGTAATGCATCAGGTGATATAACAAGCGGTAATGGACCTTCCAAAATATACCCCAATTTCTCGGAACTGAGGATAATCCTCAAGTCCATATCCCAATCCGCAAAGTTTTCTGTGCCTTTCAGTTTGTTCGTATCAAGCATACGTGCAAAGGATTGGGTGGAGGTGCCGCCATCACAAATCTATCAAATAGACAACGAATCAACAGTAAGCATATAAGCAGATAAAAAATTATAACAGTTTCATAATATATCATAAAACATTAACTAGATCATGGATTTTTAATCTAAATATGCCCCTCTCACTATTTCATACAATACTATAATCCCCAAACAGAATACAAAACATGCGATAATAAAATCATAACATAATAGTGAAAGGTGGACCCTATGAATATATTTCAGCTCACAGCTTTGGCATGTTCTCGCCTATGTATATTCATTTAGGTAGACAACACATTGTCGATCACTCAATAGTGACTCCTAGGTTTTCGGACCTGGTCGTTTCTCATTCAGCTTTGGCACGTTCACAAGGAGGCGTACCAAGGTCAAACTTGTCAATGATGAATTCAAGATACTTACGTAACCCTGACAGCTTTGGCACGTTCAGGATTGCGCTTTCGCTTGAATTTACCTAATATCAAATATATCTGATACAGATAAAGTTCTACCGGCCATATCCTTATAGTTTTGGCACGTTCTCGAATATAGTCGTAGAAAATTTACCGATAAGTGGTATTGACAAGACGGACCGATTAATATGCATCAAATACATATTAAATTATAAACCTTATTTTAAATAGGGATTTTCCGCTAAAGATGTTTTAATTTATTTAATCAAATACAAGCATGCATTAAAGTCAAGATTAAAGTCAATATTGAATTTTCAAGGCATAATCATATATCGGGGTTCCAGAATCAGACTCGCTCTGATACCATTTTGTTGGGGTTTTATTAGGAATTACAGGGTTAGCGCAACGGAACGCGGAAAAATGATTTCTCCGATTTCAAAAATTTTTTCTTGGAACGATTAAATAAACTTATTTATTTAATTAACCAATACTTAAATTATGAAATTATAACCCAAGAAATCATATTTCTTTTAATTACAAAATTACCCCAAACTTTTTCAAATTAATTATTTTAGTTTTAAATATGTCAATTACATATTTAATTAATTCCAAATTAGTCCCAAAATAATTTTTACAAGTTTGCTACAAAACCAAAAAACTTTTTCAGATTTGCTACAGCAGCCCAGATTTTTATGTAATTTCCGAAACTGCCCAAAACTTTAGTTAATTGCAATTTGGCCCAATTTGTTCAAAACACATCAAGATCAAATCCAATTAATCCCAAATTTTACATGCATCAAATATACATCAAATAAAAGAATATATATGAAAATCCCCAAAATTTGAGTGAATTAAGAACCCTAATTTCATAAATTACTCAAATTAGGCAATTTACACTAAATTAATGAAATTCAACACTTTAATCTTCAAATTACCACACCAATTAATTCTCCCCATCATGAAATTAATCAAGAACAATTCTAGGCTAATTATGAATGGCTAATTAACTCTAGAGTGGCAACTATAATTTTCTAATTAATTTATTAAGCTTGATTACATTAATAAGCTAATAAATTAATTCTACATGCATAAACACATCCAAAAACCATCCAACAAATTTAATTACAAACTAAAAGAGTAGAGGCATGATCTTAACAACACAATTGAAGATAAGAATTATGAAACAATTTTTCATGAAGAAGAAGAAAGAAAATAACTTACAAAAACCAATTTTTACTTTGATTTTTCCTTTTCCTTTTGATCAAATGCTCTCAACTCACTTTTGTTATTTTTGTTGATGTTGTCTAAGTGTAAAAAAAATTAATCAAAATAATTTTGATATATCAATTGCAACATCGCCGAAAATTTCAAAAAAAAAAAATCTAATACTTAAAATTTATTTGATTTTAATTGGTCCACATTTAGCTAAATTAAAATAATATTTTAACTTTAATAAAGTTATCAAAGATGTGTTCCAATTGTAACATGCCATTTCCAACTTAATCATTATATAAAGATATTTGTTTATTAATTAATTTAATTATTTAACAATTAAATAATTATTTAATAAATATAAATATCTTAAATATATGTATTATATTTACATTAAATATCTCAAATACATATAACAATGATATATGTTAAATATCACAAATTGATATTTAATTAATGTGTATTTAATAATATCAAATATTAAATATAAATACACATTAATTCGGAAATGTCCGTTAGGTTCCGATTGCATGTATTTTCCATTTAACTATTAAATGAGTTATAAATAATCAGTATTATTCATAACAGTTGCCCTAGTGCTCTACGAGTAAATTTCATTGGTAAGACTCTCTAGATTCAGGCATATGCGTCATAGAATCAAATTTTGTGTCTATAATTCACCTACCCGTAAATTATGACGAACACGGATAAACTCGATGAATCATACATGTCGAGGTCACTGCATACGTATAATCCCTCCATCACAGTTATCCGGATTAATCCAGAGATACAGATACAAACGTCAAATCTCTATAGATATAATCACGTCGACGTTTCTATTAGCAATCCCTCAAATAACACTTAGAACTAATTTCTACAGTGTACCACGGGCCCATGGATTTAACAGATTGCTAATTCCATATTGAATACCTATGCTATGCACAGAATTCCATAATGAATCCTATCTTGATACACATAGGATATCCTGAGTATCAGTCCACAACCAATGAACATGCAAAGGTCTGATCTAAATAGATCGGTGACGTGACTGCCATCAAAGTGTGGAGGATAACTCAGATATCCACAGTGGTATCTCAAGTCAAAGAATCACTATGCTCACTCAACCCGAGAATATTCTTATTTACGTTCCATTAAGAATCTTCGGTGAGTCGTTCAGTGTTTATCCGCTATAAACACCTACACGTCTATACGAGTCTCCAATACTTATGGTTCACTGAGAAACCATCAGAATCCAAGATTCTAATATACGATATGTACCAGTCTCTACGGGTTTACTTTACTGACCAAGTAGTGTAAAACTTTACCGGGAACTGTCTAAGAACGACAACATCATGATAAAACTCAATGTCAGTTGCGACGCTTTTACAACAGTATCATAACTAATCATTCTAAGGTCGGTTACATCTTTACCATATTAAAGAAGAAGTTATAAAAAAGAAACAGTTCATTTTATTCATAATAAAATGTTACATTAGTATTTACATGGAAATACATAATAAAATTGGCGCTCAGAGCACCAACCCTAACAAATGTGTTATAATTTATCCTTAGAATGAAGCCTTAATATAAGTTGTGTATTTGGTGTTGAAAATGATTTAAGTTGCATCTCTCTCTTGTGTTAGCCAAATCTTTCAGGCATGTGTTAAGAAGTAGTTTTATTATAATGATAAGATATGATGGTTGGTCATGTGTTTGGAGATGTGGTAGCTTGGGTTATTTTTAATAATGATGAAACCTTCAAACCTACCTTCTTGGTTTATATGGCCAAATTTACACATGTATGGAGAGATTATATTTTGTTTGTTTTGATGATAAGTTGAGCTTTAAATAATGCTTTAATATGAGTAAAGTTGTAAGAACTTTACCTCGGCTGAATTTGATTTAGTGTTGGGGTTGTTGTTTTTGTTATGTTATGATGAAATTGATGATGAATTAAGTTTAAAATGATATCTTGACTAGTATAGTTTGTTCTGGTTAAAAGAAACTTTTGATTGTAAAATTAAGGTTATTGCCAAATATAGAGCTCACTTAGGAAAGTGATATGTGTTGGAAAATTATGACCCATAGCGTCACTATTTGTACAGATCATGGTGTTGTTGTACAAATTAACTATGTGACAAAGGAGATTGCACTCTTATCATTTGTGATTAGATCACCTAGATGTATAAATTATAGGAGGTTCTTATGATTTGTTCCTGGATTGAGAATGATATGAGACAGTATCAATCCACGAAGGATAAATCATTTAACATCCATAGTCAGAGAATTATCGAGATTGGACATAGATGAATGCATAAAAGACTAGCATTACACTTGTGCGCGTTGTGAGGGCACAACGACATAGTTCTCATATATTTGGGTATAGGATACTCATACAAATGTAATAGGAGGTTGTGTTTTACCGATTGTATGGGAAACAGCTTCGCTTTGGATAGACCCTATCGGAATTCCATTTGTAGTATGACTATGTATCTATGGAAGTCCGAAATCAGGGTATGTGTATTTAGTCTTAACCTGAGACTTGCACCGCTAATACTTACGATAATCAATATACTTTGGTTGCGGTCGTCCATGGCTTTAACAGGTTCTGTGTACGCCTATGCTGGGTATATTGAGAATCGTAGTGTGTTGGGTGTGATGTCAAGATGGAAGTGTCACTCCAGTCATATGGAGTTGATGATCGCGTAGGGATACAGAATTGGTTCTCTAAAAAGGTTGCAACCGTCGGGATAATATGACTTGGTCATGATTATCCGATATTAAAGAGACTAGTTGCTCGTCATCCGATATATGCTTCGTACGGGGCAGACATTGTACCAGTCCCAGGCCTTGCATGTGATCATCCGATACTGGATCGAAATACGCAATACTACGTATACTATGCCTGATATAGATCCTTTATTTTTGTAAGGATATTTCTGGAGAATTGGGTAGGCATGGCGCTTTGCTATAAGCTAACCTTGTCTTGTAAATCGGTATAAACGTAGTACGAGGTACTTACGTGTTCGGATAGTCCGACGACCCGATTTACTGCAAACATATCCGGGGATCTCATGGGTCGCTTCCCAAATATTCACCAATGACGTATGACTCGCACTTTTAATTCGGGCGAACGAGTTAATTTAGAATTAATTCGTTAGCGACATGAATAGTGATTTCACTAGGCGTAATCATTTAATTGCGTCGCAACGGAAAATTCGTTAATTTGGAATTAGCGAACCCGAGCCCGAGATTGTTTGCGAGCGCATTCTCATTTCGAATTCGAGTGCGGCACGCAAGTCAAATCAAACATCAAATCACTAGTCGCATCAAGCGTCAAATCACTTGTCACTTTGAGTGATGTGACTTGACAACTTGAATGATGTGAATAGTGATGGATTGGTTGTTGACATTAATGTTTGAATTTTTGAAAGCAAATAAATTGCTAAATTTATTTGGAAATTATATAAGGGTATTAGATACACTTTTTCCAAATCCATCACCACTCTCTTCTCTCTTTTCTTCTCTCATTTTTTGCCAAAGGGCTGTTGCATTTTATTTCTTCTGGTTCTGTCACTACCGAGAGACAAAGATGAAAATGGGAAGCATAGGTAGTGATTTTGTGGCAAAATCGGGAGTGCTAGCACACTACGGAGTCATGCGAAGGTGATTGGGAAGTCCACCCATGAGCCGGGAATCATTTGACGAAGCTTGGAGCTTGGATTCTTGAGCAACAATGGCCGAAAATGAGGAGCAAACAGCAGCCCACTGCCGAGCAAAACAGTGAGCAGAAAAGAAAGTTTTGTTGCCTCGCGCGTCACTCAACCGATCTATGTGAGTATTCCGCAACTCCCTCGTTGTATTCGCACTTGATTCATGCTTGTTTATTGATCCTTGGGACCTTAGCAAACTCCAACAATGGTATCAGAGCAAGGCAAAACATGAAAAAGTTTAGGGCTTAAAATTTGGGTAAACTTGATTTTGAGCATGTATAATGAAATTGGATGAATTAGTATGCTTAAATGTGTTTTAATTGATGATTGATTTGATCAATTTGATTAAAAATTGTTTGGAACAAATTTGCCCAAAATTTTGGTGTTGGCCAAATGTAATGCCCTATTTTGTCTTGGTGATTTTTTGAATTTTGATTTATTGGATGAGTTGGAAATCATTCGGGATGTTGATTTAATGTCGATTGTGAAATTAATTGGATTGAATTCGAATCGGACATAAAATCCCCAATATTGCCGAGACATAAAGAAGCATGAATGGGTTTGATTTTTTGATAAAATGTGTTGGACATGTTTTGTTGTAATTGAGAATGATTAATTCTATAAATTAATTTTTTGGAAATATTGATTTGGGTGATTAATTGTGTTATAAACTTTAGTGTAATTAAATTGGGAAAATTGGATTTTTGGAATTTAATTATTTGGGCCTTAAATTGGATTTGGGCTTGTTGTGTTGTAATTGGGCTTATTGGGCTTGGTTGTACTAAGTTGGGTTTAGGCCAAATGGATTGGATCCAATTGGGCCCAAAACTGCTTCCATAAAGCCCAAATGCGACTAATGGACCTTTAAAGTTTAATTGGGCCTAATGGGCCAAAATTGATTTCTAGGCTTATGGGGTAACTCCCGGATTGGATTTTGGTTATTCGGTTTGACCCGAGTTGACCAAAAGTCCACGCCTTAAAAAATTAATTAAAAGCCCATTGGACTTTAATTAAATTAACGTTGGACGTTAATCGGGCTTTGAGACCCGTAACGATTAAATTTGGAATTTGAGTCGTAAAATGTTTATTAATAAACTGTAGTATTTAATTTGGAATTAAATAGCGAATTAGAATTAAATACAAATTGAATTGGATTTAATTATGTAGTTTAATTTAATTCGAGAATTCGTACTTTAAGTACTTATTCGCAAAACGAGTTTGACTCGAGCAAAATCAAATTGTTCTTTGAACATTGGATGATCACTAATTATCAGATTAATTAATTGAATTAGATTGATTGATAACATGCTTGTGTGAATACATGCTTGCGATGCATGAATAATGTATATCGGATGGATATTAGATGGGTGGGGCAATTTTAGAAATTGTTTTAATAAATTTAGAATTTATTAATTGGACCTGCGTGTCCAGCCTTATTACCTCCTTATTCTTTGTATTGTCTTCTCACCTATTCCCCTCAATGTAAATGAGGTTTCTTTAGAAGTGTAGTGTAACGGGTAGAAGTAAATACTTGTGCTAGCGGGAGAGAGAAATGGAGAGATTTGATCTAGGATCAATGTGTAAAGTATCCATCCGCATATCACTATTATTTTATCATATGCGCTTTATTATGTGTTTAGAATGCATGTTTAAGGGTGTATGATGATGAGACCTTAACAAAGATAATAAATTGGTTTCCAATTTGCACTCGAAAACCTTCACATCATATTAAGCGTCTTTCCTTCCATTGAGTGATTCTCACTCAAGATCCAAGACTGGCATTGGCTTGTTGGCCAAAGTCAATGCCTTTGTCCGTCGAGGATGTGTTTGAATCACGAGAGCTTTGTTCCATATTAGTGTCTTGTCCAAGTTGTGGTTTGTTGGCCAAAGTCAAGACCACTTATTGTCCATCGACATTGATTACGAAGCTTTCCATGGTCAATGGGTCGCGCTTAACTGGGATCACTAAGTTTGTTGTGCCAAAGCCAAAGCTTAGTTGATTCAGAGGAAAAAGGTTAGGTAATACATTGGATGTATTGGCAAAAATAAGATATATGTTTCGGACTTGGATGTCCCCCTACTGGATCTAGGAATTGTTAGAGTTTCTATAGGTCCCAAGATCAAAACTCAAGCATGATACACAAGTGAATACAACAACGGAAGTTGCGGATACTTACATCGATCGGTTGAGCGACGAAGGAGGCAACAAAAAAACGAAATTCTGCTCACTGCCCACTGCTCATGTGCGCCCACTGCAGCAGTTTGGTGGTCTGTTTGCGCCATTTTCAACAAGAATTTGAAGCTCCAAGCTTCATCATTTGAATCCCGGCTCATGGGTGGACTTCCCTATCACCTTCGCATTGATCTCGGAGTGTGCTAGCACTCTTGTTTTTGCATCAAAAACGCACTTGGCTTCCCTCCATTTTCGGTCACTGCCCAGCAAAACCAGAAATGGCGTGAAGAGAGGAAGAAGAAGAAGAAGAGAGAGAGGAGGGAAAATGTGTTCTGCGTTTTTGTGTGTGTGTTGTGTATCTAATACACATGAAATTCGAATTTACATTTCATTTCACACACATTTGGCTTTAATTGCCAACCACACACATCACTCATCACATCAAGTCAACTCAATCAAGTTGTCAAGTCACATCACTCAAAGTGACAAGTGATTTGAAGCTTGATGCGACTAATGATTTGACGCTTGATTTGACTTGCGTGCCGCACTCGAATTCGAAATGCGAATGCGCTCGCAAATAATCTCGGGCTCGGATTCGCTAATTCTAAATTAACGAATTTTCCGTCGCGTCGTAATTAAATGATTACGCCTAGCGAAATCACTATTCACGTCGCTAACGAATTAATTCTAAATTAATTCGCTCGCCCGAATTAAAATCTAATTTTAATTCGGCGTCGAAATCCAATTTCGTTTAATATATCAAATATATTAATTAATCGATTAATTCCAAATTAATCATTCTCTCTCTTTAAATTGATATTTTATCCTAGATAAAATATCTTTGTAATTAATCAAAGATTAATTTTCTCTCTCATCATATTAATCCCAGATTAATAAAAGTGCGAGTCATACGTCATCGGTGAATCTTTGGGAAGCGACCCATGAGATCCTCGGATATGTTGGCAGTCAAATCGGTCATCGGACTATCCGAACACGTAAGTACCAAGTACTACGTTTTACCGATTTACTAGACAAGGTTGGCTTCTAGCAAAGCACCAAGTCTACCCAATTCTCCGGACATATTTTATAAGAATATTTAAGATCTGTATCAAGCGTAGTATACCAATGTATTGTGTATATCAGCCCAATATCGGATAGTCACGTGCTAGGGCTGGGGCTGGATAAGTGTCTGCCCCGTCCGAAGCATATGTCGAATGTCTGGTAACATAGTCTCTATAATCGGATATTCATGACCTGGTCACAATATCCCGATTGGTTGCGCAACACTCAAGAGCACTAGTACCGTATCCTGCGTGACATCATCTCCACTATGACTGAAGTGATACTTCCGTCTTGACATCACACCCAATACACTACGACTCTCTGATAAACCCAGAAGTGGTTGTACGCAGAACCGGTTAAAGCCCTGTACCACCAAGACCAAAGTCTATCGATTATCGTAAGTATTAGCGATATAACTCTCAGGTTAAGACTACACAACCTACCTTGATTTCGGCCTCCCATAGACACATAGTCATAATACCAATGGGTTTCCGAGGGGTCTATCCAGAGCGAAGCTGTTTCCCGTACCATCGGTGAAAAACACGACCTCCTATCGCACTTGCATAAGTATCTGATACTTATATATATGAGAACTATGCCGTTGTGCCCTCACAACGCACACAAGTGTAATACTAGCCTATTCCGCATTATCGATGTCCAGTCTCGATAATACTCCGGCTAGGGATATTTAATGATTAATCCTTCGGGGACTGATACTGTCTCATATCATTCTCAGTCCAGGAACTAATCACAGGGACCTCTCTTCATTTATATATCTATGGTGATCTAATCACAAATGATGAGAGTGCAATTTCCTTGTCACATAGTTATTTGTACAACAACACCATGATCTGTACAAATAGTGACGCTATGGGTCATATTATCCAATAGGAATTGGATTGGATCCAATTGATCTTAGAGATCTACCTAGTTAATTATCATACAATTTGTTGGCCAAAGTCAAGATTGTGTGATATTTAACGGGATCCTAGCCCACTAGGAAACACGGTTTCCCGAGTACTCGACAGAGGGTTAGAGACTCGCCGAAAAATAGTGGGAGGCAAGAATTGAATTTGCAATATTTGTTTAATTACTTGCCATACGCGCTCAAAACAAATATCATTCGTCAAATAAATTAAATGTTAGTTGGACTAATATTTAAATGTTGTTTTAATAAATAGTTGGACTATATTCAAACTATTCATTTATAGTTGATTTTATAATTGGATTATAGTAATCAATATAATTGATTTTAATCTATTAAATCATAGTTGATTAAATAGTTGGACTATTGCAATCATTATAATAAAAGGTACCTAAATCGTTGATTAAATAGTTGGACTATTAGAATCAAGATGTAATTGAAAGATTGACATTTAAAACATAATCCTAGGGAAAATGTATTTAAATGGTTGAATTTTCAAAATTGGGAATAATTTCAGGATGGTTCTGGAAAATAATAAGTTACTTTATTTGATAAAATAACATATTAGGCCTAAGCCCGGAGTTAAGCAAATAGTCGTGCATAATCTTTGGAAGATTTATGTAATGATAACTTTAGTGCTTAATCCATTAAGCTTGTCGTAGTAGACTCATTAATTTCTGAATCAGAACTAAGGATTAGATCCTTAAAGTATGATAATGAAATTGAAGGATCTTCATAGATCTATTTTATATCTTAGAATTACTAATATTGCAATAGTAAACTCTTGGAGAGTTAATGACTATTCTCAAGGAGACAAAGTCAAACTTTGCAATAAGACAAGTGGCGCAAGGCGCACCTTACTTCGATATTCTAGAAACCCGAGGCTTGGCTAAAGGCTACTGGAATGTGAAAAGGGTAAAGGCAAAATCATTATAATCTTTTAGAAAGATAAATGATATATCCCAAAATGTCTGCCTAAATTGTGGCAAATGGGATCGCAGAAGCGTGACTGCCGTTTGGACAAAGCAGACATGAAGGAATTGAAGACGAGCAAGGCTCTGACTTCAAATATGTTTGTTAACAATATGTTCACTACTAGTATTAAAATTGGATTTTAGATACTTAGTGTGATACATAAATATATATTGATGTTCAGAATCTGTTTTGAACAGGATACTGACTTCAATAGAGATTTATCTGCGAATTGGAAACGGGACGAAGGTCGCTGTTTCAATCGTAGATACCTAAGTTTAGGAACTACCTTAAGGGTGTGTACCTAAAATAGGAAACTGTTATAATGTAACTAGTCTGACTAGATACATTATCTCTATATCAGTGTATAACCCACTACGGGTGAACCTTTATATTCTGGAACACTAAAGTGTTTCATTATATAAAGATGATATTGAGATAAACACATTAGATGTGAATAACAGTATTTATATTTTGAATATAAACAAATCTAAAAAATATAACATGATAAACAAACAGCTCAAACTGATTTGATCAGAAGAAACTGATCTGTTAGCCCTAGTTCATAGTGAAGCAAGTGGGCCCATGTCTAGCTAGGCTAGATGTGGATATGAATATTTCGTGACCTTTACGGATGTGGCATCGCGTTATGGTTATGTGTTTTTTTTAGAACACAAATTGGAAACTTTTAAAGTTTCAACACGAAATATACAAACAGATCAGCTAAATTATTAAACTGTCACGGTAAGACCGTAATGGAAAATACTTAAGTAATAAGTTTCTAATATACTTGAGAGAGTATAGTATTCTTTCAATGAGGACTCCTCCCGGAACACGTCAGTTTGACGGTGTGTCCGAATAGGACGAACCGAATTTTGTTGGACATGATCAGGTTAATCATGAGTCGCTCTGAGCTACCATTTGCTTCAACGGATAAGCATTAACAGTACATAACTTATTTAAAATAAGGTTCCATAATAATCTGTTAGACGGATTTCATATTAGATATGAACGGGAAAGAAACCGGGTTTCACATTCCTGATAATTTGGGAATGCTAGGCATATGTTTGGATGATACCGAACTAAAACCCAAATTGGATAAGTGCCAATTGTAGGTCATCCTAGGGATACCAAAGTATAGTACTTATACAACTCACAAGAGAACAATTTAATTGTTGCTCGCCATGCGGTTTTCCTAAGAGGAATACCGATATGCAGTGGTAAGTGGGAGGATAGTGAAACTCGATGAAAATCGGAGTAATACTATTCCAGGCACCGATTCCTAATGGAACACAAATAGTTCATCAAGGATGAAACTATTACCAATAATCTTCGAATACACAAGAACCGCGTAGATCAGAGAGATTCAGAAAACAACCTGGGGTATGGGTTTCTGATCTCACCTCATAAAGATGTCTATCTTATTGAGGAATACCAACTGACTACTTATGAGGAAGTGATACAAGGTATCGACTCCCTATTATGACAAAGTGACATGAATCCGAAATGGATTCCATATATATCAACTATGTTTGGATACTAGTTGATGTACCGTAAGGCAACGTGCCCATTGGTACTGTATAAGTCTTCAAGGAAGACATACATGGAAGGTAACATATCAACGTATAAAGCTAGGCTTTTAGCAGAAAGGTATCGTTATCAAGATTGTGTTGATTACGATTCAACCTTTTACCTGTTGCCACGGTAAATCCATTTGGAGAATGCTTGCTAATGCTGCATGTTTCATTCATGAAATATGTCAGCTTTACGGGAAAATCGCTTTCCTGAAAAGGAAACCTTTTGGAGGATGTTTATAACTTCCTGTCGGTTTTGTCGTACAATAACTAGCAAACAAGGTTTGCAGGTTATTCGATCCATGTTTGGATTGAAGCAAGCATAGGTTCTTGAAATTATCGTTTTGATGTAATCATAATGTTCTATGATTTAATTCAAAATGAAAATGATTCTTGTGTATATAAGAGGGTTAGTGGGAGCGCACTGACAATAAATGTCCTATAAAATAATGATAATATGTCATTTCTTAGAAATGATATTCCCATAATAACAATCATTGAAAGCTTGGCTTTCGAGAATACTCTCCGAGAAATAATACATTGAAAAATATACGCGACCTGGTGTCTCATACGCTTTGAGCATATGGATTCACAAACAGGCCAATCAAAGTGATAGTCACTGGATTGATGTTAAGAACATCTGTTAGTATCTTAGAGAACTAAGGATGCAATCTTAGTCTATGGAGAAGGAGAACTTGGAGTGACTGGGATCACTGTAGCAAGTTTCCTAAACCGATAAGACAACTAAAAGTCGCAAACGGTACTATAAAGTTTGAATAATGGTACAGTGAGCTGGAAATCTTCCAAGCAAGATACTTTTACCGAATAAACAACAAATGCGGGTTATTGCTGCAACTGAGGCAGAAATAGAAGCCTTCTGGATCAATAATAAATCTAATTAGATTAGATATAGTTCTGTTAGCAGCTGAGCTAGGCATCAGCACAGGCTAAAGAATTAATGGTCTCATCAACGATCCAGATACATATTTTGACTATTCATCTGATACGTTCGGATCATACATCGTGGCGATGTGTGGACGATAATCATGCAAATCCGCTGACGAAAGTATTTTCTCAGCAATTTGAGCCAACCGTACATAGTTCGAGTGTAAGACACTCGAGTGACTGGCTATAGGCTAAGTGGGAGATTGTTGGACAATTATGACCCATAGCGTCACTATTTGTACAGATCATGGTGTTGTTGTACAAATTAACTATGTGACAAATGATATTGCACTCTTATCATTTGTGATTAGATCACCTAGATGTATAAATGATAGGAGGTCCTTATGATTTGTTCCTGGATTGAGAATGATATGAGACAGTATTAATCCATGAAGGATAAATCATTTAACATCCCTAGTCAGAGCATTATCGAGATTGGACATCGATGAATGCGTAAAAGACTAGTATTACACTTGTGCATGTTGTGAGGGCACAACGACATAGTTCTCATATATTTGGGTATATGATATTCATGCAAGTGTAATAGGAGGTTGTGTTTTACCGATGGTACGGGAAACAGCTTCGCTCTGGATAGACCCCCTCGAAATTCCATTGGTAGTATGACTATGTGTCTATGGAAGTCCGAAATCAGGGTAGGTGTATTTGGTCTTAACCTGAGACTTGCACCGCTAATACTTGCGACAATCAATATAATTTGGTTGCGGTCATCCAGGGCTTTAACAGGTTCTGTGTACGCCTATGCTGGGTATATTGAGAATCGTAGTGTGTTGGGTGTGATATCAAGACGGAAGTGTCACTCTAGTCATATGGAGTTGATGATCGCGTAGGGATACATAACTGGTTCTCTAAAAACGTTGCAACCATTGGGATAATATGACTTGGTCATGATTATCCGATATTAAAGAGACTAGTTGTTCGTCATCCGATATATGCTTCGTACGGGGCAGACACTGTACCAGTCCCAGGCCTTGCATGTGATCATCCGATACTGGATCGAAATACGCAATACTACATATACTATGCCTGATATAGATCCTTTATTCCTGTAAGGATATTTCTGGAGAATTGGGTAGGCATGGCGCGTTGCTAGAAGCCAACCTTGTCTTGTAAATCGGTACAAACATAGTACGAGGTACTTACGTGTTCGGATAGTCCGACAACCTTTATTGCCAACATATCCGTGGATCTCATGGGTTGCTTTCCAAAGATTCACTGATGACGTATGACTCACACTTTTAATTAATCTGGGATTAATAAGATGGAGAGAAAATTAATCTGGGATTAATTACGGAGATATTTTATCTGGGATAAAATATCATTTAAAGAGAGAACGATTAATTTGGAATTAATCGATTAATTAATATATTCGATATATTAAACGAAATTGGATTTCGACGCGGAATTAAAATTAGATTTTAATTCGGGCGAACGAGTTAATTTAGAATTAATTCGTTAGTGATGTGAATAGTGATTTCGCTAGACATAATCATTTAATTACGTCGTAACGGAATATTCGTTAATTTGGAATTAGCAAACCCGAGCCCGAGATTGTTTGCGAGCGCATTCGCATTTCGAATTCGAGTGCGGCACACAAGTCAAATCAAACGTCAAATCGCTAGTCGCATCAAGCGTCAAATCACTTGTCACTTTGAGTGATGTGACTTGACAACTTGAATGATGTGAATAGTGATGGATTGGTTGTTGGCATTAATATTTGACTTTTTGAAAGCAAATAAATTGCTAAATTTATTTGGAAATTATATAAGGGTATTAGATACACTTTTTCCAAATCCATCACAACTCTCTTCTCTCATTTTTGCCAAAGGGGCTGTTGCATTTTCTTTCTTCTGGTTCTGTCACTGCCGAGAGCCAAAGATGAAAATGGGAAGCATAAGTCACGATTTTGTGGCAAAATCGGGAGTGCTAGCACACTACGAAGTCATGCGAAGGTGATAGGGAAGTCCACCCATGAGCCGGGAATCATTTGACGAAGCTTGGAGCTTGGATTCTTGAGCAACAATGGTCGAAAATGAGGAGCAAACAGCAGCCTACTGCCGAGCAAAATAGTGAGCAGAAAAGAAAGTTTTGTTGCCTCGCGCATCGCTCAACCGATCGATGTGAGTATTCCGCAACTCCTTGTATGTATTCACATGTGTTTCATGCTTGTTTATTGATCCTTGAGACCTTAATAAACACCAACAATATGTGGAGTCTTATTGATGATTTGTAAAGATTCATGCTTTAAGAACATGTTATGATTTGATTTGTTTTAATTATCAAATGTAAACTTTCTTGTATGGCATAACATATGGACTATGTTTGAAGATGTAAGATTTTATATGGCATAACCTATGGACTATGTTTGAAGATATAAGATTTTGTATGTAAGGTGAGTTTGAAGTTGAGTGTATGATGATAATGATATTGCAAGAAATGAAGTTGTGTTTTATGTAGACTAGGAAAACTTGATAATAGGCTTTCGTAGGAGGTTTGAATAAGACTTGTTTGTATGCTTATGTAAAGTACTAAATAGTTATTTATATATAGAAGGATGTTGTGTAGAGGTGAATGCATGAAGCCTATTTGTAAGACTTGGTATAATGGCATGATAAGTAAAGTTTATTGATAAGCATAAAGTAATGTGAATGACTATGTGCGATGCATTTTACTCTTAATGATTGTGACATGTTCGCAATGTAGAGAATTTGGAAGCTTGCATGAGTTATGTACTTTGGATTATGTGTAATTTGAAGTTTTAATGCTTGAGGAGGTATGCATGTAAGTTGTTTTGATTTCCTCCAGGTACGTCTCATGAACCCATGTTTCATGAAGTAAAAAAGACAGTATGAGTTCAAAGTGTTCTAATAAATAACTGTAAATATGTATATATTTTTATAAGTATTGTATTTAAAGTTTCAATCTTGTTCGTTCGTAGTGTGTGTGGTTATGTACTGGGTTTTTGTAACTCACGCCATCACCGTTAGTTTTGCAGGTTGAAAACTTAATCTGTCATCCACTTTGGTTCGGAAGTCATGCTCGAGATGCGGATCACCCAAGCTGTAGTGACCCTCACAAGTGCCCTGAGGGAAGTTTTAGAAGGTTTATGAAGTTTAAAATGTTTTGGTTATTGCTTTATTTGTCGTACTAAGCACGCTGTTTGTATATATAAATTAAATGTTTTGGTTGTTTATGATGTGGTGGCCACAGAGCCATTGAGTGTTGATAGATGATGTGGGCAGAGCCATTAGGATATCAATATTATTCCTCAAATAAGTGAGTTTCTATCATTATTTTCTATAATTTCATGATATCAATGATGCTTTACTCTTCCTTATTTTCGTCTTTCATGATTACTAAAATATCAATGAGTGAATTTTAGCTTTAATAAAATTATTAGCAAGCATTTTGGAGGATATCATGATGGTATTAGCAGGATGGAAGCCTTTATATGTAAATGCCTAATTTTCCTTAAATAAAAGGGGCTGGCCGAAATTTTTATTATACGGTAAGGTCTGATTTTTTTTTGTTTTTGATGATAATGTGTTATGATTTATCCTTAGAATGAAGCCTTTGTTAGACAGTAATGACCCATAGCGTCACTATTTTGTAAATGATATTGTATTATTGTACAAAATTAACTATGTAGTAATGAAATTGCCTTTTACCGTTTTGTAATTTATTTACTTTGATATATAAATGGTAAAAGTCCCTATGATTAATTCCGGATTGAGATGATATGAGACAGTATCAATCCATAAAGGTTTAATCATTAAATATCCTAGTCGTAGTATTATCGAGATTGGACATCGATAATGCGGAATAGACTAGTACTGCACTTGTGCGTGTTGTGAGGGCACAACAGCATAGTTCTCATATATTTGAGTATTGGATACTTATGCAAGTGCGGTAGGAGGTTGTGTTTTACCGATGGTACGGAAAACAGCTTCGCTCTGGATAGACCCCGCGGAATCCCATTGGTAGTATGTCTGCGTGTCTATGGGAATCCGCTTCAGGGTAGGTGCATATGGTCTTAACCTAAGACTTGCATCGCTAGTACTTGCGACAATCGGTAGACTTTAGTTTTGGTCGTCCAGGGCTTTAACAGGTTCTGTGTACACCTCTTCTAGGTTATACGGGAATCGTAGTGTATTGGGTGTGATGTCAAGACGGAAGTATCACTTCAGACATATGGAGATGATGATCGCGCATGATACATAACTAGTACTCTATAATGGTTGCAACCATCGGGATAATATGACAAGGTCAGGATTATCCGATTCAAAGAGACTAGTTGCTTGATGTCCGATTATGTATCGTACGGGGCGGGCAGAACATCTCCAGCCCCAGGCCTTACATGTGATCATCCGATACTGGATCAGTATACACTATACTACGGTATATACTACGCCTGTTATAGATCTTATATTCCAATAAGAATATTTCTGGAGAATTGGGTAGGCATGGCGTTTTGCTAGAGGCTAACCTTGTCTTGTAAATCGGTAAAAACGTAGTACTTGGTAAGTACGTGTTCGGATAATCTGACGGCCGTATTTACTGCCAACATATCAAGAGATCTCTTGGGTCGCTTCCCGAAGATTCACCAATGACGTATGATTCAAACTCGATTAATCTTGGATTAATTACGGAGAGACTTTATCTTGGATAAAGTACTATACATAGAGAGAGAACGATTAATTTGGAATTAATCGTAAAATTATTATATTCGATATAATAATCGAAATTCGATTTCGACGCGAAATTAAAATTAGATTTTAATTCGGGCAAACGAGTTAATTTAGAATTAATTCGTTAGCGACGTAAATAATAATTTCGCTAGGCGCAATTATTTATTTAAATTCGATTTAATTAACGTCGCGACGAAAGTTCGGTATTTCGGAAATATCGAACCCGAACGCGTGAGTACGCGTGGGCCCACTTTCATTTGGGTTGTGTGGGGCCCACATGACACATGTCATTTTATGCATTATTTAATTGTTAATACATTGCATGGTGATAGTGTACAATACACTCAATGGTTTTGCATGGAGTTTGAGTGTTTGACACTCTAAGCCATTGCATGATTTGTGTCATAAGTTTATTATTAATTTCATAAATATTATGGCATAAATATAAATTGATTTTTGTAACAAAAATCATAACACTCTTCCTATTCTCTCATGACCGAAACTGTGAGCTCTCACAGCCCTCTCCACTTTTCTGTTTTTGTTGCAAAAACTTGAAGAATTTGTGTTTGTTTGGAACATAAAATCACACACAAGGCTAGCACCATCAAGGGATCATACAAAGGTGTTATGGAAACTAATCTTAGAGCTTGGAAGGATCAAAAATTGCTTGGAGCTTCTCTTTTCTGTTTGGCCGAAACCCTCACTGCACAAAGGAGAAAATTTTTGTTTCATCAACGCATCCGCATTCCGATCTTTGTGAGTATGATTCCGCCATACTTCAATATTGTTCATTCATTTATATGTTTTGTTTGCTCTTTTGATCTTGGGACATGGATTAGAATTTCCAACAGCCTTAATATAAGTTGTGTATTTGATGTTGAAAATGATTCAAGTTGCATCTCTCTCTTGTGTTAGCCAAATCCTTCAGGTATGTGTTAATAAGTAGTTTTGTTATAATGATAAGATATGATGGTTGATCATGTGTTTGGAGATGTTATAGCTTGGGTTATTTTGAATAATGATGAAACCTTCAAACGTACCTTCTTGGTTTATGTGGCTAAATTTACACTTGTATGGAGAGATTATATTTTATTTTTTTTGATAATAAGTTAAGCTTTAAATAATGCTTTAATATGAGTAAAGTTGTAAGAAATTTACCTCATCTGAATTTGATATTAGTGTTGGGGTTGTTGTTTTTGTTATGTTATGATGAAATTGATGATGAATTAAGTTTAAAATGATATCCTGACTAGTATAGTTTGTTCTGGTTAAAAGAAACTTTTGATTGTAAAATTAAGGTTATTGCCAAATATAGAGCTCACTTAGGGAAAAAGATATGTGGAGTCTTATTGATGATTTGTAAAGATTCATGCTTTGAGAACATGTTATGATTTGACTTGTGTTAATTATCAAATGTAAACTTTCTTGTATGGCATAACCTATGGAATATGTTTGAAGATGTAAGATTTTGTATGTAAGATGAGTTTGAAGTTGAGTGTATGATGATAATGATATTGCAAGAAATGAAGTTGTGTTTTATGTAGACTAGGAAAACTTGATAATAGGCTTGTGTAGGAGGTTTGAATATTACTTGTTTGTATGCATATGTAAAGTACTAAATAATTATTTATATATAGAAGGATGTTGTGTAGAGGTGAATGCATGAAGCCTATTAGTAAGACTTGGTAAAATTGCATGATAAGTAAAGTTTATTGATAAACATAGGGTAATGTGAATGACTATGTGTGATGTATTTTACTCTTAATGATTGTGACATGTTCGTAATGTAGAGAATTTGGAAGCTTGCATAAGTTATGTGTTTTAGATTATGTGTAATTTGAAGCTTTAATACTTGAGGAGGTATGCGTGTAAGTTGTTTTGATTCGCTCCAGGTACGTCTCATGAACCAATGTTTCTTGAAGTAAAAAAGCTAGAGCGAATTAAAGGTGTTCTAATAAATAACTGTAAATATGTATATATTTTCATAAGTATTGTATTTAAAGTTTCAATCTTGTTCGTTCGTAGTGTGTGGTTACATACTGGGTTTCTATAACTCACGCCATCGATATTAGTTTTGCAGGTTAGAAACCTAATCATTCATCCACTTTGGTTCGGAAGTCATGCTCGAGACACGGATCACCCAAGCGGCAGTGACCCTCGAAAGTGCCCTGAGGGAAGTTTTAGAAGGTTTATGAAGTTTAGAATGTTTTGGTTATTGCTTTATTTGTCGTGCTGAGCATGCTGTTTATATATATAAAGTAAATGTTTTGGTTGTTTATGATGTGGTGGGCACAGAGCGCTTTAGTGTTGATAGATGATGTGGGCGGAGCCCTTAGGATATGATATCAATATTATTCCTTAAGTAAGCGAATTTCTTTCATTATTTTCTCTAATTTCATGATATCAATCATGTTTTTCTCTTCCTTATTTTCGTCTTTCATGATGCCTGAAATATCAATGAGTGAATTTTAGCTTTAACAAAATTATTAACAAGCATTTTGGAGGATATCATGATGGTATTTGCAGGGACGAAAGCCTTTATGTGTAAATGCACAATTTTCCTCAAACAATAGGGGCTGGCCGAAATTTATATTATGCGGTAAGGTCTGATTTTTATTTTTTATTTTTGATGATAATATGTTATGATTTATCCTTAGAATGAAGCCTTAATATAAGTTGTGTATTTGATGTTGAAAAAGATTCAAGTTGCATCTTTCTCTTATGTTAGCCAAATCCTTCAGCATGTGTTAAGAAGTAGTTTTGTTATAATGATAAGATATGATGGTTGGTCATGTGTTTGAAGATGTTGTAGCTTGGGTTATTTTGAATAATGATGAAACCTTCAAACGTACCTTCTTAGTTTATATGGCTAAATTTACACTTGTATGGAGAGATTATATTTTCTTTTTTTTGATAATAAGTTAAGCTTTAAATAATGCTTTAATATGAGTAAAGTTGTAAGAAATTTACCTCAGCTGAATTTGATATTAGTGTTGGGGTTGTTGTTTTTGTTATGTTATGATGAAATTGATGATGAATTAAGTTTAAAATGATATCCTGACTAGTATAGTTTGTTCTGGTTAAAAGAAACTTTTGATTGTAAAATTAAGGTTATTGCCAAATATAGAGCTCACTTAGGGAAAAAGATATGTGGAGTCTTATTGATGATTTGTAAAAATTCATGCTTTGAGAACATGTTATGATTTGACTTGTGTTAATTATCAAATGTAAACTTTCTTGTATGGCATAACCTATGGAATATGTTTGAAGATGTAAGATTTTGTATGTAAGATGAGTTTGAAGTTAAGTGTATGATGATAATGATATTGCAAGAAATGAAGTTGTGTTTTATGTAGACTAGGAAAACTTGATAATAGGCTTGTGTAGGAGGTTTGAATATGACTTGTTTGTATGCATATGTAAAGTACTAAATAATTATTTATATAGAAGGATGTTGTGTAGAGGTGAATGCATGAAGCCTATTAGTAAGACTTGGTAAAATTGCATGATAAGTAAAGTTTATTGATAAACATAGGGTAATGTGAATGACTATGTGTGATGTATTTTACTCTTAATGATTGTGACATGTTCGTAATGTAGAGAATTTGGAAGCTTGCATAAGTTATGTGCTTTAGATTATGTGTAATTTGAAGCTTTAATACTTGACTAGTATAGTTTGTTCTGGTTAAAAAAACTTTTGATTGTAAAATTATTGTTATGGCCGAATATAGAGCTCACTTAGGGAAAACGATATATGGAGTCTTATTGATGATTTATAAAGATTCATTACTAGTTGTAAACTTTCTTGTATGGCATAACCTATGGACTATGTTTGAAGATGTAAGATTTTGTATGTAAGATGAGTTTGAAGTTGAATGTATGATGATAATGATATTGTAATAAATGAATTTGTGTTTCATGTAGACTAGGAAAACTTGATAATAGGCTTGTGTAGAAGGTTTGAATATGACTTGTTTATATGCTTATGTAAAGTACTAAATAATTATTTATATATAGAAGGATGTTGTGTAGAGGTGAATGCATGAAGCCTATTAGTAAGACTTGATATAATGGCATGATAAGTAAAGTTTATTGATAAGCATGGGGTAATGTGAATGACTATGTGTGATGCATTTTACTCTTAATGATTGTGACATGTTCGTAATGTAGAGAATTTGGAAGCTTGCATGAGTTATGTACTTTGGATTATGTGTAATTTGTAGCTTTAATGTTTAAGGAGGTATGCGTGTAAGTTGTTTTGATTCACTCCAGGTTGTCTCATGAACCCATGTTTCCTGAAGTAAAAAAGACAGTATGAGTTAAAGGTGTTCTAGTAAATAACTGTAAATATGTATATATTTTCATAAGTATTGTATTTAAAGTTTCATTCTTGTTCATTCGTAGTGTGTGTGGTTACGTACTGGGTTTCTGTAACTCATGCCATCACCGTTAGTTTTGCAGGTTGGAAACCTAATTAGTCATCCACTTTGGTTCGGAAGTCATGGTCGAGACGCGGATAACCCAAGCGGCAGTCACCCTCGCAAGTGTCCTGAGGGAAGTTTTAGAAGGTTTATGAAGTTTAGAATGCTTTGGTTATTGCTTTATTTGTCGTGCTGAGCACGTTATTTGTATATATAAAGTAAATGTTTTGGTTGTTATGATGTGGTGGGCACAGAGCCCTTGAGTGTTAATAGATAATGTGGGCGGAGCCCTTAGGATATGATTTTGATGAGATTTGAGTGGACCTGAAGTCCTTTTTATTTGTTTGAAGTCTTCTTAGATTCCCTTTAATGCTGTATTGTGATTCGGGTAGTCCAATTTTTGGATGCATCATGCTGAATTTTCGGTGAATTCAGAGGCTTATAGAGATGGGTCAATCATGTCTCCTACCGGTAGCATCCTGCCTCTGATGGGGTGTTACAGTTATGGTATCAGATTAAAGGTTAGGGTGTCGGTGACTGCTGCTACAGGATATTTGATCGTCAGAGTAAGTTTTCCATTGCCTATAGAGTATATAAGTCATATGTTTATTACTTGATTTGATTTCTATTATATGGTATGATGTGCTATGATTTTGATTGATATTGATGATTCGAATTATTGGTACACGTTTGTATGATATGAATATATGTATGTGTATAAGTACATTAAGTTAAAAGTATGTGGTTCATATAAGTATATGTATAAGTAAGTAACGTGAATTCGAGGTGTTTTGTGGTATGGGAGATTCTATGATGTTGATAGTTTGTATTGTGAATTGATATTTTGAACCATGTTTTTAAAACTTGGGTTTTGATTTTGGCATAAAAGTGTTTTGAAAAGAAAAAGGAAAGGAAAGAAGAATGAAAGAAAGAAAGTTTCCAGATGTTTTGATTTTGATTATAAAAGAATAAAGAAAATATTACCGCATAGATGCTTGATTAACATTTTCATGTTTTTAGATTTATCGATATGTTTCCATCTCGGTGCTCGAAAATAATTTTGATATTTTTAAAATGTAAAACTTGTTTTGCTGAGACGCTCAAAAATCTGTTTCTGCCACGGTGCTTGATGATTCTATATTTTTGACCCTCCGTGGTGCTCGTATATATTCCGTTCCAAATTGGCCCCCGGGACGCTCGTTATGGGGTCCAGACCATCGGAAAATCGTTGGCCCATGACCTTGTCGACATGGTCGTATCATATCCGGTCTATGCGCGCGACTGAGTAGTGGACGATCAGTATGTATTTTGAAAACTTTGCATCAAAGATTTATTTTTGATTTACATATATTTATGTTTTTTTTTTGGGGGTAATGATTTTAAAAGAGTTACATTTTGATTTGATCCATTTCGAAATTATTTTTGATATGATATGTTTTCATCACGGTGCTTGATGATTTTATGTTTTTGGCCCTCCGTGATGCTCGTATATGGGTTTGCCCAACTGTAGTGGGCCGACCAGACCCTCTGTCGACAGGGGATCATTCTGTTCATTGTCCGATCTATGAGCACGAATTGGGCATTGGGCGCTCATTTATGTTTCTTCCAGTGAGTCATGATGGATGCTCGATATGGTTTTACGATAATGGATTTCGAAACTGATTTTGTTTACAGTAAAAGTGTTTTTCAAATATTTTTTCGAAATTTTTTTTTTAAAAAAGAAATTATTTTACGTTTTCTATTTGTAATAATGACAGAGGTTGAAAGATTTCAGACTATCAACATCGTAAGAGCATGTAAGATTATTTGTCACTTCTGGCTGTGACAATAGATGTATTGGTTGGCATAAAAGATTATTTTCGTAATGAGAATACATATGTAAGCTTATAGTTAGTCATGAACCTTTTGAGATTGTAATGGTGATGTATGTCTTGTCAGCCATACAAAATTGTATGTGCGATGGGATGTGTATGAATATAAACTTTGATATTGATGTCGTTAACATATATGATATTGAATAACATGATGTGAAATGAATGAGTTCCGTTTCATATTGTGGATGAAAGAGATAGTATGAAATTCGTGTTAAGTTTTTCGTTTTGAAATCGTATTTGGTTGTGTGCAAAGAAAATATGTTATGTTCCTCGATTCGAATGATGTATATAATTGGTAGTATAGAATCCGTGTTTGACTTTCTTTCTGTTTCTATGAATGAGTTTGAATATAGTTAATAAGTTTGATGTGTTATTGGTAAAAAATATAAGATTCAATATGTTTCATTTTGAAATAGCATTGTTTGTATTGGAGTGTGAGATACGTAACTTTTAAAATGGTGTAAAGTGTGGTGACTTCTGAATACGGACAAGATGGTAATGTACCTACGATTGGTTCCGAATGATCAGAAATAAGGACGGAGAAATTTCGAGGACGAAAGTTTTATAAGGACGGGAGGATGTAACAGCCTGGTCTTTGTGGTATAGTTACAAAATTTATTTGTGTATTGTCTGACATCTTTAAGCATTCAAATGTGCATCATTAGTATGTATTACTTATATAATTATTTTAGAAACACGAAGTTAAAATTTTTCAGTTTCGCCGTGCATTTAAATTTTAACCCGATCCGAATAATGTTTGGTATTTCAGCCATAACTCTTTCATACAACGTCCGATTTTAGTGAACTTTATATCATCGAAAAATAAGACGAATATCTACAACCTTCGTGATGTACATTTTCCAAAATTCGGAATAGATCAAAGTCGAAATTTCAGTTCCAAAACAGATGAACAGTAAAATCGTGGACAGGGGATCATTTCGCTCATTTATAATTTTCTAGTGAGTTATGCTGGATGCTTGATATGGTTTTACGATAATGGATTTCGAAACTGATTTTATTTACACTAAAAATAGAAAACGTAAAACAATCACTTTTTTCAAAAAAAACATTTCGAAAAAACATTTCTTGGTTTATATGGCCAAATTTACACTTGTATGGAGAGATTATATTTTGTTTGTTTTGATGATAAGTTGAGCTTTAAATAATGCTTTAATCTGAGTAAAGTTTTAAGAAATTTACCTCGATTGAATTTGATATTAGTGTTGGGGTTGTTGTTTGTTAGTGTCCTACACATGCCCAAGGTCTCTAAACAATGATTTGTGTGTGAATTTATCAAGTAAAGTTTACGGAATAACTTACATTGACCGGCTTTGAAAAATCAAAACTTTCTTTGGATGATGGAAGCTCCAAGCTTTAAATTGAATTCCAAACTCTAGGGTGAGTTTCCCTATTACCTTAAAAAGACTCATTAAGTGATAGCTTGTAGAATTTTGCAATAAAAATTCCAAAGTGAGAGAGCAAGGCTCACGCCCAAAGAGAGAAAGAGAGAAGGAAGGTGAATAGTGATTTTTGTTTTTCCAAAAAACTTAACACAAAAGTTGGTTGTTGTATGCTTTAAAGTCCAACAATTAATTAGCCAACTACCCACATCATAAATAGTGACAAGTTGATGTAAGTGACGTGGGTCCCACCCAATTTTGAATTCCAAATTCAAGTTGGCTTACACAACACACTTTGGGCCCAGATTCGTTTAATCCGATTAAACGAATTTTTCGACGTGTCTTAATTAAATCCAATTTAAGTAAATAATAATGCCTAGCAAAATTATTACGATAGTCGCTTACAAATTAATTACAAATTAATTTGTTCGCTTTAATTAAAATCCAATTATAATTCCGTATTGAAATCCAATTTCAATTAATATATATGATATATTATTTTAGCCCAATTAAATAAATTAAATAGTAAAATCCAATTTAACTATTAAATTTACTTTGCCGATTAATTCCAAATTAATCGCGTTCTCTCTTCTAGACGAATTTAATCCCAGATTAATTTTCTCTCCTATAATTAATCCCAGATTAATTCTGTTCGAGTCAAATGTAATCGGTGAATCTTTGGGAAGTGACCGAAGAGATCCATGGATATGTTGGCAGTAAATACGGTCATCGGACTATCCAAACACGTGCGTATCCGGTACCACGTTCTCACCAATTTACAAGACATGGTCGGCTTCTAGCAAAACACCGTGCCTACCCAATTATCCAGGAATATTCAATGAATAATACATAATCTGTATCAGGCATAATATACAATGTATTGCTTAATACGATCCCCATTAGTCCATGATTGCCTCTACCATATATTAAGTGCATATTCCTTGCATCTAAGACTCGACCCAATTCCGGTGCTGCCTCTACATATTGTGGCTTAGTAACAACACTACTACCGCAAAACACACAGATGTTCTCAACTCGTATTCTTGAAGTGGCTTCCATTTTTTTATGTATTTCTTTCTCAAATTAGGATTTCTTCCCAAGTGCAATGACGAGCTGAATTTATAGTACTTGAAAAGGGGTGAGTAAAATAATAGCACTAGTATCTTCCAGAGGACGTTTGTTTGCTAAACAATAAAAAAAATCGTGAAATGTCAAAAAGACTGGATCCTGTCTACGAAAATAAAGATAATTACAACAGAAAAGCAAATCAAATAAATAATTAAGGCAACGGAATTGTGTACGCAATACGCCACTCACTTAGTATAAATTCATTAGGATGTGTCTCAAAAATCCATTATGTGCTCAGCCATCACAAATGAATTAGCTTTATCTTTTGTGATTGCCAAACACCATTCCTTCTGTCTTAAAATGCTCCGTTTGTGCTTTTCCCTACAAAAATAACACACAAAATTAAAAACTCTACAACATGTATACACAAAATATGAAAACAAAAATTACAACAAATTGCATGGGTTGCCTCCCTTCTAGCGCTAAATTTTTCGTTTTCAGCCAGACGTGCCAGAAATCCATCTGTCAATGAGGTTTCAGCGTCGTTTTGGATGTCCGATTAAATACAATCCCGTGAGCGTTACTTTTGAAGGGTCTCTTCCAACGGTAAAGTGGCAAAAAGAATTTTATCTCATTCAGTGCTTGTGCCACCTTTTTAACCTTTGTTGCTCCAGTGGTTCCTGAAAAGAAAGAAAGAAAATTAGGAGGTCTCGTATGGTGCTTGACTTGGAATAGAAGTTCCATTCTGTCAAGCTTCTGGGTGATATCTCTGATTTGTACTCCCCGATACAGCGATGTTTCTCCTAAATGCTATGGATTTTCAATTTTGTCTGACAGTTGCTCCTCCATTTGCTCTGTTTCTTGTTCCACATTTTCTTCACAGATGTATTTTAGGATTTCCGCGTTCAGCTCTTCATCTGTCATCTGTGAAATACATGCTTCAAAATTGTCAACCTGAGGATGAAAAGAAATGTCAGATTTTAGGTCTTCATCCTCTGATCTGAGTGAAATGATTGGCTCAGGTAGATTTTTTTCAAACATTTGTGCAATGGATGCTCCAAGATCTTCATTTTGAGGTTTGAAAGTTTTATCCTCCGTTGTTGGTGCAGTTGGTACAAATATCTCAGCTTTTTCATCCTCGTCAGAGTCAGAATAATAAAGATCAAATTGAGACTTTGCTGGTTCGGGCTCCTGAACTGATACCTCTGATTCTTGATACTGCTCAGCCTCGTCCTCTGTTATGATGTCATGATGAATCTCAGGATATTGAAAGGCTTCTTCAGTAGTATTTGAATTTGCTCCGTGAGATATTTGATTCAGGTTATCTGTTAAATGTCTAACTTGATCTGTCATTCTCTGTATAGACGCCGCTTGACTCTGAATTTGTGCATCAAATTGAGCTTCCCGTTCCTCGAACCAATCTTTGAGCATGTGAAGCAACTGATCTTCCTCTGATGGTTCCGATTGTTGATGGAGATCGTAGGTGGATGGTGGATAAGATGGAAAATATGATGGTTCCTCGTACTTTGAATGATTCCAATAATTCTGCCACTCTGAAAGGTATATACATTGATCGCTCGGGTGGTTACCATCACATATTACACATCTCCCCATTTCGTTCTGTTGAGAAAATGTAGGATTGCTTGATTCTGACATCCAGTGATAGTTGTTGGGCTGGACAACAGGCCTCAGAAAACCGGACTGTTGCTCCCAGATTTGGGATGTATCTTCTATTAAAGCTCGTGATCTTTCAATCTCCCAATAATGTTCAATTTTTCAATCACCTGAAAACAAAAGAAAGAAATAAAAAATTACAGATAAAAATAAAGAAAATTAGATTCAAGTAAATTGGATAGCTTCAAAATTAACAACTCAAGAAAAATAAGTCCCTGACAACCGCGCCAAAAACTTGACCGGCGTAAACACACACGTATAACGCAAGCGCACGTATCGTTCATGTAGTATAAAAATATGGATCCCACGAGGACTTAATTCCTACTGTTGTTATTAATTATTGAATCTATTTATTTACAGATATCTAATTGAGGGAGAAGAGAATGATTGCTAGATTGATTTGGTTGATTGTAGCTATGCTAAAAAAATAAATAAAAAGACAAAAGAAAATACTAAGGAAAATAACAAAAGATACAAAGATATAGGGTTGTGAATCTTTCTAATATCTTTTAAAAGATTAAGTGATTATTTTATGTTTGTGTAATAAATCAGTTTACTAACCTGGAACACAAAATTATGCAAAAGCCTATGTCGATGGTCAGACGCAAATACCCAGTTTAACCCAATTGAACCATATGTCTATGTCAACCAAATTATCTGGATTCATTAAGTTTAATTTCCAATTATGGCTACCCCCGCCCGACATGTATATGTCTATCCTGTAAGGAAATCTATTAAAGGGTTATCTATCCTCAAGGAAGATCGTGGGCTATTAAGTCTAAGGCTGAAACCTAAAATCCCTATGTCTAGTTCATTTTAGATTTACCATATCAATCTTATTGGTGATAAGACAACAAGAAGCATTAAGCTTAAGACTTAATAAGTAAACCTTTAAATTACCCAAACTATAAAATAATCCCTTATAAATCGGTGATATTAGAATTCAACACAACCCCAGATAACTAACACATAACTAGGACTAGTAAAAACTTAAAAGTAAAAGACATAAAGTAAAAATGCTGAAAAGTAAAAGACATAAAGTAAAAACTGAAAAGTAAAACAAAATAAAATGCTAAGGTAAAAGGATCAACTTTTACTATTTACTATTTAGATATCTCCCTTAATATAATAAATTAACTTGTGATTATTTTACCAATCAGCCATATAGGCGGTAACCTGATTAAGTCAAATTAAGTCCAACCAGCCATAAAGGCGGTACTAAAATAAACCTGACATATAGGCGGTACGAAAATTTAATTACCAACTGACCAATCTGGCGGTATCCATTTTAAGTCAATATTTTAAATAGTGAATATATTATTTTTAAGGGAGATTAATCTAAATAATAACAGTAAAAGAATTACCTTTCACCCTAGCTGGGGAAGTTACCTCCTCATGGTGAATAGTAAAAATTGTAAAAAGTAAGAAAGTAAATTACTATTATTACAAAACATAATTAAAATTATTTACAAAACTAAAAACTAAAAAATAAAAGAAAGTAGAGAGAGAAACCATTCTTTACATCAAAGAAGTGAGAGAGAATGGTACCACTGAAAATGGAATTTCGCGCTCTATTTATAGGGGTCAGTAGGGGTCGCGCGTCGCGACGCCCAGCTCGCGTCGTGACGCGAGTTTTGTCGACATGGCACGCTCTGGTTCATCGGTTGCAGATTCTGGATAAGGTGATAAGGTGACACGTGGCAAGGTGGTTGAGGCTCAATTATTGTGACACGTGGCAGCTTCTGATTGGTCGGCTAGATTCTTATCCGCCACGTGTCAGATAAGGATTAGAGAGTCAATAATTGATGCTGACATGGTGCTGATGTGGCGACACGTGCCAATTTGACTGTCGGCACCATAGAATTGCGACACGTGGCTTTTCCTGATTAGCTGATGATGACGTGGTGATGACGTAGCAGTTTGACTCGGTCAACCTGTTGATCAGGATGATGACGTGGCAATGACATGGAGTGACACGTGGCAATGGCGAATGTCGGCACCGTAGGATGCTGACACGTGGCACGGTGTGTTGAGTTTCAATCAAGTCCCAAGGATCATAAATCATGCATAAAAACGAGTTGAATACAATCAAAGGAGGTGCGGAATAACTCACATTGATCGGGTAGAGATGCAACAAAGATAGAGTGCGAACTGCTCTCCCTTGCTCGGCAGTGAGCTGCGCTGTGGTGTGGGGCTGCACGGTGGTGACTGGTTCGGCTTCTCCAAGGTTCGGCCATGGGAGACACCATTGAAGCTCCAAGCTTCAAGCTTCCAAGCTCACGAACTCACTTCCCTATCACCTTTGTATCCACTCATGGTGTGCTAGCACTAAGTCTTCTTCTTGCTTCCCTTTTATTCGGTCAAACCAGAAAATTTTGAGAAGATGAAACGGTTCCAAAACCGTGAAGGAGAAGAAGAAGAAAAGAGAGGGAAAAGGGTTTTCACAAGAAACCGTAAAAAAAGAGAGAGAGAGAATGAATTAGAAAAAGAAAAAAATGTAAAAGGTTTATATATTTTCCAAAAATTAAATAAGTCATTTACCATTTTCAAATTCAAAAAGCAAAGCATTAATGCTTCCTTTCATCTCACATCAACTCACATCATCACTCAAATGTCACATCATAAAAGTGACAAATCATAATTGTCATTGATTGAACTTGATCATGATTGATTTGACGCTTGATGTGACTTGCGATTTGAACTTGATTTGACTTGCGTGCCGCACTCGAATTCGAAATGCGAATGCGCTCGCAAACAATCCCGGGCTCGGGTTCGCTAATTCCAAATTAACGAATTTTCCGTTGCGTCGTAATTAAATGATTACGCCTAGCGAAATCACTATTCACATCGCTTAACGAATTAATTCTAAATTAATTCGTTCGCCCGAATTAAAATCTAATTTTAATTCCGCGTCGAAATCTAATTTCGTATAATATATCGAATATATTAATTTATCGATTAATTCCAAATTAATCGTTCTCTCTCTTTAACGATATTTTATCCGAGATAAATATCTCCGTTAATTAATCCTAGATTAATTAAAAGGCGCCATGAGATCTCCGGATATGTTGGCAGTAAATACGGTCGTCGGACTATCCGAACACGTAAGTACCTCGTACTACGTTTATACCGATTTACAAGACAAGGTTGGCTTCTAGCAAAGCGCCATGCCTACCCAATTCTCCAGAAATATTCTTACAGGAATATATAGATCTGTATCAAGCGTAGTATACCGTAGTATTGTGTATATCGGCCCAGTATCGGATAGTCACGTGCTAGGGCTGGGGCTGGATAAGTGTCTGCCCCGTCCGAAGCACATGTCGGATGTCTGGTAACTAGTCTCTATAATCGGATATGCATGACCTAGTCATAATATCCCGATGGTTGCGCAACACTTAAGAGCACTAGTACCGTATCCTGCGTGACATCATCTCCACTATGACTGAAGTGATACTTCCGTCTTGACATCACACCCAATACACTACGACTCTCTGATAAACCCAGAAGTGGTGTACGCGCAGAACCGGTTAAAGCCCTGTACCACCAAGACCAAAGTCTATCGATTATCGTAAGTATTAGCGATGTAAGTCTCAGGTTAAGACTATACACACCTACCTGATTTCGGCCTCCCATAGACACATAGTCATAATACCAATGGGATTCCGAGGGGTCTATCCAGAGCGAAGCTGTTTCCCGTACCATCGGTGAAACACAACCTCCTATCGCACTTGCATAAGTATCCAATACTTAAATATATGAGAACTATGCCGTTGTGCCCTCACAACGCGCACAAGTGCAATACTAGCCTATTCCGCATTATCGATGTCCTGTCTCGATAATACTCCGGCTAGGGATATTTAATGATTAATCCTTCGTGGACTGATACTGTCTCATATCATCTCAATCCAGGAACTAATCATATGGACCTCTCTTCATTTATACATCTATGGTGATCTAATCACAAATGATGAGAGTGCAATTTCCTTGTCACATAGTTAATTTGTACAACAACACCGTGATCTGTACAAATAGTGACGCTATGGGTCATATTATCCAACAATCTCCCACTTGGCACATAGCCAGTCACTCGAGTGTCTAACACCCGAACTATGTACGGTTCGCTCAAATTGCTGAGAAAAGTTTTCGTCAGCGGATTTGCGTAATTATCTTCTGACGCGATTTATACGATCATCACATCGCCACGATGTATGATCCGAACGAATCAGATGAATATAGAAGTATATATCTGGATCGTCGATGAGACCATAATTCTTTAGCCTGTGCTGACACCTAGCTCAGCTGCTAACAGAACTATATCTAATCTAATTAGATTTTTATCGATCCAAATGGCTTTATTGCTGCCTCAGCTGCAGCAATAATCCGCATTTGTTGTTATTCGGCAACAGTTATCTTGCTCGGAATATTTCCAGCTTACTGTCCCGTTGTTCAAACTTTATAGTACCGCAGTAGTATTTACCGGTTTGGAAACTTGCAGCAGTGATCCTAGTCACTTCAAGTTCTCCTACTCCATAATTTAAGACAGCATCTTTAGTTCTCTAAGATACTAATAGATGTCCTTAACTTCAATCCAATGACTATCACTTGGATTGTCCTGATTGTGACTCCATATGCTCAAAGCGTATGAGACACCATATCAAGTACATTTTAAATGTACAATTTCCCAGAGAGTGTTAACAACTCCAAATCTATCCCAGTAGATCTTTATTCCTTGAATAAAGGTTGTTACTCCCCAGAATTCTACGGAGAATTTCTTATGAAAGCCAAGCTTTCACCAATGCTTATGGGAATTCATTTCCAAGAAATGACATATTATCATTATTTACAGGACATTCATGTCAGTGCACTCCCACTAACCTTTTATATACACAAGAATCATTTCGTTTTGAATTAAATCATACTCCATTATGATTACATCAAAACGACAATTCCTAGAACCTATGCTTGCTTCAATCCAAACATGGATCGAATAACCTGCAAACCTTGTTTGCTTGTTATGGTACGAAAAACCGACAGGATGTTATAAACATCCTCCGAAAGGTTTCCTTTTCAGGAAAGCGATTTTTCCGTTAAGCTGTCATATTTCATAAATGAAATACACAGCTTTAGCAAGCATTATCCAAATGGATTTACAATGGCAACAGGTAAAAGGTTTCGTCGGAATCAACACAATGTTGATAACTCTACCTTTTCTTTACAAGCCTAGCTTAGTACGTTGGTATGTTGCCTTCCATGTATGTCTTCCTTGAAGACTTATAAAGTACCAATAGGCACAATGCCTTATGGTACATCAACTAGTATCCAAACTTGTTGATATACATGGAATCCATTTTGGACTCATGACACTTTGTCATAATAGGGAGTCGATACCTTGTATCACTACCTCATACGTAATCAGTTGGTATACCTTAAAGATTAACATCTTTATGAGGTGAGATCAGAAACCCATACCCAGGTTGTTTTCTGACTCTCCCGATCTACGCGGTTCTTGTGTACTCGAAGATTAATGGAATAGATTCATCATTGATGAACTATTTATGTTCCATTAGGAATAGGTGCCTTGAATAGTATTACTCCGATTTTCATCGAGTTTTACTATCCTCCCACTGACCACTGCATGTCGGTATTCCTCTCAGGAAAACCGCATGGTGAGCAACAATCTAATTGTTCTCATGTGAGATTTAAATACTATACTTATGGTTTCCCTTAGGATACCTATTTGGCACTTATCCAATTTGGGTTCTAGTTTGGTATCATCCAAACATATGCCTAGCATCCCAAATGGTCAGGAATGAGAAACCCGGTTTCTTTCCCGTTCATATCTAATATGATATCTGTCAAACAGATTATTATGGAACCTTATTCTAAATAAGTTATTGCACTGTTAAAACTTATCCGTTGAAGGAAATGGTAGCTCAGAGCGACTCATGATTAGCCTTATCATGTCTAACATGATTCGGTTAATCCGTTCGGACACACCGTCACTTTGACGTGTTCCGGGAGGAGTCCTCATTTGAAAGAATACTATACTCTTTCAAGTATATAAGAAACTTATTGCTTAAGTATTTTCCATTACTGTCTTACCGTGACGGTATAATACTATAGCCGATCTGTTTGTCTATTTCGTGTCGAAACTCTAAAAGTTTCTGATTTGTGTTCTTCAAAAGAAACACATAACCATAACGTGATGCCACATCCGTTAAGGTCACGAAATATTCATTTTCACATCTAGCCTAGCTAGATATGGGCCCACTAACTTCACCATGAATAGGGCTAACAGATCGGTGGCACTTACATTATTACCAAGTAAACAGTGTTTAGGTACTTTACCTAACAAACTAGATTCGTAGACTTTATTTGAATAGTCAAATCAGTCCTAGTACCCACTCTTCAAAAGTGCGGATATACGAGTCTTGTATAATTGTGTCCCAGACAACAATGCCACAAATAAGTCTCTATTGATCAAATCAATTTGAGCTATTTATTTGTCATTTTATATGTTTGAGATTTTAATTATATTCAAAATATAAATTCTGTTATTCACATCTAATGTGTTTTCTCAGTATCATCTTTATATAATGAAACACTTAGTGTTCTAGAATATAAAGGTTTATCCACAATGGATTAAGCACTGATATAGAGATAATGTCTCTAGTCAAACTAGTTACATTATAACAGTTCCTAATTTAAGTACACACCCGAAGGGTAGTTCCTAAACTTAGGTATCTACGGTCGAAACAGCGACTTTCGTCCCGTTTCCGATTCGCAGAGCAATCTCAGCTTGAAGTCAGTATCCTGCTCAAAGCAGATTCTGAACATCAATACATATTTTATGTACCACACTAAGTATTTAAAATCTAATTTCAATACTAGCTGTGAACATAACTAAGACAAACATTTCAAAGTAAGAGCCTTGCCCTTTCTTTAATTCCTTCGTGTCTGCCATATCCAAATGGTAGTCACTTTGGATATGTCAATTATCCTTTTCAATATTTCAGAAACCTTAGGCCAAGCCTTGGGTTTTTAGAATATCGAAACGATGTGCACCTCGTGCTACATGCCCAATTGCAAACTTTGACTTTATCTCCTCTAGAATAGTCAATTAATTCTCCAAGAATTATAAATTGCAATTTTAATACTTCTTAAAATCTAAAATTAGATTTATGACAAGTATATTAAATTAAGCATTAAAGTCATCATCACATAAATCTTCCAAAGATTTTATGCTCTACTTATTTTGCTTAATTTTGGGCTTAAGGTATAATAAGTTATTTTATCAAATAAAGTAACCTATTATTTATTCCCAATTTGAAAATTAAATTATTTAAAATATTTTAATCCCAGATTATATTTTAAATATCCAACTTTTCAATTTATCTTGATTACAATAGTCCAACTATTTAATCAACGATTAGTGGTACTATATATATTATAATGATTATAATAGTCCAACTATATAATCAAATATAATCCAAATTAATTAACCTCAATTACATTGATTACTATAATCCAATTATAAAATCAACTGTAAACTGAAATTAATTAATTCAAATATATTGATTAATATAATCCAATTATATATAATCAAGTATAATACAGTCCAACTGTTTATTAAAACAACAATTTAAATATTAGTCCAACTAACATTTAATATTACGACGAAATAATTTGAATGAGCGCGTATGGCGAGTAATTGAACGAATATTGCAAATTCAATTCTTGCCTCCCACTATTTTTCGTCGAGCCTCTAACCCTCTGTCGAGTACTCGGGAAACCGTGTTTCCTAGTGGGCTAGGATCCCGTTAAATATCACACAATCTTGACTTTGGCCAACAAATTGTATGATAATTAACTAGGTAGATCTCTAAGATCAATTGGATCCAATCCAACTCCTAGATCCAGTAGGTGGACATCCAAGTCCCAAACATATATCTTATATATGCCTATACATCGAATGTATACCCTAACCTTTTTCCTCTGAATCAACTAGGCCTTGGCTTTGGCACAACAAACCTAGTGATCCCAGTCAAGCGCGGACCCATTGACATGGAAGCTTCGTAATCAATGTCGTTGGACAAGAAGTGGTCTTGACTTTGGCCAACAAACCACAACTTGGACAAGACACCAATATGGAACAAAGCCTCGTGATTCAAACACATCTTCGACGGACAAGGGCTTGACTTTGGCCAACAAACCCATGCCAATCTAGGATCTTGAGCAAGAATCACTCAATGGAAGGAAAAACGCATGATATTTGATGAGGGTTTTCGCGTGCAAATTGGCTACCAATTTAATATCTTTGTTAAGGTCTCATCATCATACACCCTTAAACATGCATTCTAAACACATAATAAAGCGCATATGATAAAATAATAATGATATGCGGATGGATATTTTACACATTGATCCTAGATCAAATCTCTCACTTTCTCTCTCCGCTAGCACAAATATTTCTTCTACCCGTTACACTACACTTCTAAAGAAACCTCATTTACATTGAGGGGAATAGGTGAGAAGAGAATACAAAGAATAGGAGATAAGGCTGGACACGCAGGTCCAATTAATAAATCAAATTTATTACAACAATTTCTAAAATTGCCCCACCCATCTAATATCCATCCGATATACATTATTCAAATCACAACCATGTATTCATACAAGCATGTTATCAATCAATCTAATCCAATTAATTAATCTTGATAATTAGTGATCATCCAATGTTCAAACAAAGATTTGATTTTGTTCGAGTCAAACTCGTATTGCGAACACGTACTCAAAGTACGATTTTACGAATTAAATTAAATTACATAATTAAATCCAATTTAATACGCATTTAATTCTAATTCATTATTTAATTCCAAATTAAATATTACACTTTATAAAATAATAACCTTTACGACTTAAATTCCAAATTTAATCGTTACGGGTCTCAAAGCCCGATTAATATCCAATATTAATTTAATTAAAGTCCAATGGGCTTTTAATTAATTTCTTCAAGGCGTGGACTTTTGGTCAACTCGGGTCAAACCGAATAACCAAAATCCAATCCGGGAGTTACCCCATAAGCCCATAAATTAATTTAGGCCCATTAGGCCCAATTAAACGTTAAAGGTTCATTAGTCGCATTTGGGCCTTTTGGAAGCGGTTTTGGGCCTAATTGGATCCAACCAATTTTGGCCTAAACCAACTTTGTACAACAAAGTCCAATAAACCCAATAACAACTTTAAAAGCCCAAATCCAATTTTAAGCCCAATAATTTAATTCCAAATTTCCAATTTAAAATTACCTAAAGTATAGCATTATTAATTACCCAAATCAAAGTTTCCAAAACACATCAAATTTGTCCAATTAATCATGCTTAACATCAATTAATCATGTCCAACATAATTTGATCAAAATCAAACCCAATTTCATGCTTCAAGTGTCTCGGCCAAAGAGGGGAAATTATGCCCAAATCAAATTCAATCCAATTGAACCAAATTAAACATAAATTCAACATCCCAAATGATTTGCAAGTCATCCAATGAACAAAAAATCAAAAATCCAAGACAATATTAGGGTTCATATTTTCGGCCATCACAAGCAAATTGGGGAAAATTGTTCCAAACACTTTTCATCAAATTGATCTAATCAATCATCAATTAAAAAAACATTTAAGCATTCTAATCATCCAATTTCATTAAACATGCTCAAAATCAAGTTTACCCAAATTAAAGTTTTGGCCAACAATAAGCAAATTGGGGAAAATCAATCCAATTAATTTTTCTTCAAATTGATTACATATAACTCTAAGTTATTCATATACAAGCATTCTTAAACAAACAATTTGTCAAAATCATGCTTAAATCAAAAAGCCCCAAATTTTGCTCAAGAACCCTAAAAACGTTTTATGCACAAATGGCTCAAGATACCATTGTTGAGTTTCAATCAAGTCCCAAGGATCATAAATCATGCATAAAACGAGTTGAATACATATCAAATGAGGTGCGGAATAACTCACATTGATCGGTAGAGATGCAACAAAGATGGAGTGCGAAGCTCTCCCTTGCTCGGCAGAGTGAGTGCGCGGTGAGGGGCTGCACGGTGGTGACTGGTTCGGCTTCTCCAAGGTTGGCCATGGGAGACCACCATTGAAGCTCCAAGCTTCAAGCTTCCAAGCTCACGAACTCACTTCCCTATCACCTTTGTATCACTCATGGTGTGCTAGCACTAAGTCTTCTTCCTTTGTTCCCTTTTATTCGGTCAAACCAGAAAATTTTGAGAAGATGAAACGGTTCCAAAACCGTGAGAGAAGAAGAAGAAGAAAGAGAGGGAAAAGGGTTTCACAAGAAACCTGGAAAAAGAAAAAAAAAAGAGAGAGAGAGAATGAATTATTTAGAAAAGAAAAAAATGTTAAAAGGTTATTATATTTTCCAAAAATTAAATAAGTCATTTACCATTTCAATTTCAAAAAAAAAAAGCATTTAATGCTTCTTTCATCTCACATCAATCACATCAATCACTCAAATGTCACATCACTCAAAGTGACATGTGATTTGACGCTTGATGTGACTTGCGATTTGACGCTTGATTTGACTTGCGTGCCGCACTCGAATTCGAAATGCGAATGCGCTCGCAAACAATCCCGGGCTCGGGTTCGCTAATTCCAAATTAACGAATTTTCCGTTGCGTCGTAATTAAATGATTACGCCTAGCGAAATCACTATTCACTCGCTAACGAATTAATTCTAAATTAATTCGTTCGCCCGAATTAAAATCTAATTTTTTTAATTCCGCCTAATTTCATTATAATATATCGAATATATTAATTTATCGATTAATTCCAAATTAATCGTTCTCTCTCTTTAACGATATTTTATCCGAGATAAAATATCTCCGTAATTAATCCCAGATTAATTTTCTCTCTCATCGAATTAATCCCAGATTAATTAAAGTGCGAGTCATACGTCATCGGTGAATCTTCAGGAACCGACCCATGAGATCTCCGGATATGTTGGCAGTAAAATACGGTCGTCGCGGACTATCCGAACACGTAAGTACCTCGTACTACGTTTATACCGATTTACAAGACAAGGTTGGCTTCTAGCAAAGCGCCATGCCTACCCAATTCTCCAGAAATATTCTTACAGGAATATATAGATCTGTATCAAGCGTAGTATACCGTAGTATTGTGTATATCGGCCCAGTATCGGATAGTCACGTGCTAGGGCTGGGGCTGGATAAGTGTCTGCCCCGTCCGAAGCACATGTCGGATGTCTGGTAACTAGTCTCTATAATCGGATATGCATGACCTAGTCATAATATCCCGATGGTTGCGCAACACTCAAGAGCACTAATACCGTATCCTGCGTGACATCATCTCCACTATGACTGAAGTGATACTTCCGTCTTGACATCACACCCAATACACTACGACTCTCTGATAAACCCAGAAGTGGTGTGTACGCAGAACCGGTAAAGCCCTGTGTAAGTATTAGCGATGTAAGTCTCAGGTTAAGACTATACACACCTACCTTGATTTCGGCCTCCCATAGACACATAGTCATAATACCAATGGGATTCCGAGGGGTCTATCCAGAGCGAAGCTGTTTCCCGTACCATCGGTGAAACACAACCTCCTATCGCACTTGCATAAGTATCCAATACTTAAATATATGAGAACTATGCCGTTGTGCCCTCACAACGCGCACAAGTGCAATACTAGCCTATTCCGCATTATCGATGTCCGTCTCGATATAATACTCCGGCTAGGGATATTTAATGATTAATCCTTCGTGGACTGATACTGTCTCATATCATCTCAATCCAGGAACTAATCATATGAACCTCTCTTCATTTATACATCTATGGTGATCTAATCACAAATGATGAGAGTGCAATTTCCTTGTCACATAGTTAATTTGTACAACAACACCGTGATCTGTACAAATAGTCACGCTATGGGTCATATTATCCAACACGGTGCTTGTTAGCAGATCGGCGTGATGGTGACACGTGGCACGGCGCACGTTAGCAAGTAAAATTTTCTCAGATTCTGATTTGTGGACTCAGCGCACGTTAGCACTGTTCGGGGCACGTTAGCGTCGCGACGCGAAAAATTACCAAAATGCCCATTTTATCCAATTTTTCTCTATTTTGTCCAAATCACCTCTAGAATGTCCTGAAAACTTTATTTATCTACAAAATAACAAAAAACACATCAAAATATTCACATGACTCAAGAAACTATACAAAAATATTAGGTTAAATGAGTGGGAAA